>VZTM01017288.1:23933-118109 GCA_013400555.1 Jacana jacana | reverse complement strand
CACTGGGTTCCGGTGCAGATGATCTCACACTCACCCTACCTGGAAGGTAAGCTCCAGGTGGCACCTCCCACCGACCAACACCCTTCAGAGCTGCACCCACCTCTGAACATCCCATGGAGCAGCACAAGTGGGATGCGCTGAAACACTCCCAGCGTGGGCTCTTTCCCTTCAGGAGCTGGAATTCCATTGCATGGCTGCTTACAGACACAGACAGACAGACATCATGAGGAAAAGCAACAACACAAAAGCTTTATATCCCGGGACTCTGAACGGATCAACTCAAAGCCGAGCGTCAGCGGGGGCAGGTGGAGCTGCTGCTCCTCCCTCAGTGTGGGTGAGTCTGCCAGACCACAACTGCTGGCCCGTCAGCAAGAGGGAAGGTGCCAGACAATATTACAAAGGGTCTTTTTAACCCTTCTCCCCACTGTCCCCCCTCTTTTCCTTCTCAGCCTCAGGGAGGGGGGGCAATAAGACGGTGGGACACAAGAACAACAACAGCCACCAAACCAAAGACCTATCCCCCCAAAAAAACCCATAACACCCCCTGCCATGTGTATACACACACACATATATATATATATGTAGAATAATAGAATGGTTAGAGTTGGAGGGGACCTTAAAGATCATCCAGTCCCACCCCCTGCCCTGGGCAGGGACACCTCCCACCAGACCAGGTTGCTCCAAGCCCCATCCAGCCTGGCCTTGAACCCCTCCAGGGATGGGGCAGCCACAGCTTCTCGGGACAACCTGGGCCAGGCTCTCACCACCCTCACAGCAAAGAATCTCTTTCTGGTATCTCATCTAAATCTTCCCTCTTCCAATTTAAAGCTATTAACCCTTGTCCTGTCACTGCACCCCCCTGATAGAGTGTGTGTCTGTCTCCCCCCCCGAGCTCTCCTGAAGCCCCCTTCAGATACTGGAAGGTGGCTCTAAGGTCTTCCTGGGGCTTTCTCTTCTTTGAGCTGAACAACCCCAGTTCCCTCAGGCCATCCTCATAGGAGAGGTGTGTATACATATATATAAATATACACACGAGATTTTATATGTGTATATATATATACATATAAAATCTATGGCCAGTTAGTTCTAGTGTCTAGAGAAGGCCCTGGAAGGGACAGTGGTAATTTCTGCCCCACTTTCCCACTGTTGCCCGTATCTCCACCACCTCTCCCTCTCCATCTCCCCTCTCCTCTCCTCCACAGGGGCTGTCACTGGGGCAGGTGGCATTACCCCTCCTCCAGCAGCGGGAGCAGCCCTTCAGCACAGGCACAGATAGGAGGTGATGGCAGAGAACAAGACGAGCAGTGGAGATTATCTTTGTGACAAGTGGTGCTGATTGCACAGACATGTGTTTAAATTAAATAAAATCAATCCCAATGGGGTGGGAGGGAGGGTTTTACTCACAGTTCTTCCTGGTTTTCTTCAGTCTAGATAGGCTTTACTCTTCTCTCTGTGACGTTGGGGAAAATAACAAACCCCAAAGATCAGAGCAGAAAGGGCAATTAAACAAAGTGAAACCTAATGTGAGTCCCTCCCCAGAGCTCGGTGTCGCTATGAAGCCGATGTAAGGGCTGCCACGTCGCCTTCCTGCCTCTCCAAGTTGAGGCCAGTCAATAATTCTGGCACTCCTTCCTGCTGAGGCATTCTGGACAATGAGCAATGTTCCCTTTATTTTTCACAGAAACCCAGTTAGTTTTTAGGGCTGTTTTGTCCTGTCCTTCTGCCCAAACACCCAAGTCACGGGTTCAAGCAGCTCAAGAGCTCACTGTGCGATGGCCTTACAGCANCTGCCCCCCTCCCCAGCCCCAGCCCCAGCCCAGGGTTTGTAACCAGTCTCACATTAAATCAGCAGCAAATTATTCAGTGATTATTAAGGAATCTCAAAGGGGCTGAAGTAATCTGGTGAGCTGTTTGTGAGTCAGAAGTGCACGCCAGTGCTACATGGGTCCAACGCTCTCCAAGAGAAGGATGGGGTGGATCAGGCCGTGTCACAAGGACAAAAATTAATGTGTTTTGCCAGCAGCGGTGCTTTAGTCATATTGGAATATATCTTTGGAGATAATTAGCTGAGAGGGTTTTTTTATAAACCTGTTAAAGTAGCAGGGAGTATAAGAAAGGCAAAATGCACATGTTAAATTTGTGTCTGGAGTCACCTCTCCGCTTTGACCAAACTGGGTTCCCACCGAGTGCTGGAAGGGGGATAAGATTGACTGGAACAAGTCACTGCCTCATTGCATTACATCAGTGTGATTTCTGCTCATTAGAATTATTCTCGGGCAACCTGGGAACATCTAAACAAGTTTAACATAAAAAAGCCTGGGAGGTTGGTTTTAGTCTAATAAAAAGGTCTCCCAGTCACGAGTGGCACTATCAGTTACTGGCAATATCGGACCCAAACACACAGCTGCTTTCACATCCCCACCCTCCAGCAGACGAGTAGCTGTCCCTACGGATGATTAATTAAAATTAACTACAGCCAGGACTTTGACCCTCTGCTCCAGCGCCCTGGCAGGACCAGTAACGCCAGTTAAAAGCAGCAGCTTCTACCCAGGCAGGCGCCCCCCACCAGCACCCCCGGGGAGCAGCAGGAGGGGTGCTCGGCCTCCGCCACCGCGGCAGAGCTGGGTTCTGCCCAAGGGCCAAGTTCTGCCCCAGGTTCTGCTGCTGATCCTGAAATCCTGGCTGCGATTCCTGCTGCACCATCCCTTGGGCAAGATCCCACAGGGCTCCTCTGGAGCTCCATGATTCTATCCCAACTGCTTCAACTTCCGAAGCGGGAAGCCACTAAATATTAGATTGTGCATAACGAGCTCTTTGGTGGTGTGGGAATGGAAAGGGCTACCCTGGAATGACCGAGGAGCATTTTGATGAAGATCTTCTATGAGTAAAACAATAAATCTCTCCCTGAATATAAGCCAGAGCGTCAGGTTGTGTTAGGGAATTCTTTCTAGGTCATTCCAGTTCACTGCACTGCACTGCAAATACTTCACTGAATGGATGACCAAAATAATTAATCAAAACAGCGGAGAGAAACACCAACTCATACTGTAGGCAACTGGCTTTGCCCTAAAAGTGACAGAGCTCAGCATCTTTTAACCTGCTCTTTTCCAACTGTCATGGCAGCAACACACGACCTTTCCTGCTGATCTTTCCCCAGACTTGTTCTCCGTCCAGGGGGGATCAGGATGACCTTTCCCAGCCTGGTTGCTCCTGCTGTAAGCAAGCTGTATCGTGACAGTACTTGCCTGTCAGGATCTGCCTCAAAATTTTAAAATTAGACTCGGATTTTGGTTAAAAACCACTCTACCTCAGTCCTCCAACACCACCTAGAGTAAAGGACTCCCTCTATCCAGGCCACTTGCCACTGAATCATGGAATGTTCCAGGCTGGAAGGAACCTCTAGAGTCATCTAGTCCCACCTCCCTGCAGCCAGCAGGGACACCCCCAACTAGACGAGGCTGCTCAGGGCCTCCTCCAGCCTCCCCTTGAAGATCTCCAGGGAAGGGGCCTCAACCACCTCCCTGGGCAACCTGTCCCAGTGGTCCACCACCCTCAGAATAAAGAACTTATTCCTAAGATCCCATCTAACGCTGCTCTTCCCCAGCTTGAAGCCATTGCCCCTTATCCTGTCACTGCAGGCCTTTGTAAGCAGACCCTCCCCAGCCTGCCTGGAGCCCCTTCAGGTACTGGAAAGCTGCTCTGAGGTCTCCCCGGAGCCTCCTCTTCTCCAGGCTGAACAAGCCCAGCTCCCTCAGCCTGTCCTTGTAGCAAAGGTGCTCCAATCCCCTGAGCATTTTTGTGGCCCTCCCCTGGACCCACTCCATCAGGTCCATGTCCTTCCTGAAGGACACTGAAAACACTGAGCTTCCAACAACTGACCCCAATGATTGAGCCGGTCCAGTGTCTCATCCAACATAAGAAAGTGCAAGCTGGGAATGAGCCAGAGAAGAAAGATTTGCTCTTGCACAGCTCCATCTTCACTGTTAGAGCTTAACCTGTGGGCAATGTCTTGCAGGGAGATCGCTGGGAGTCACCCATACACAGGGAGACACGGCTGAGTTCCTGCTCATAGAATCATAGAATCATTCAGGTTGGAAGAGACCCTTGGGATCATCAAGTCCAACCATCAGCCCTACTCTACAAGTTCTCCCCTACACCAGATCCCTCAACACCACATCTAATCTACTCTGAAACACAGTCAGGGATGGGGATTCCACCACCTCCCTGACTGACCACTCTCTCTGTGAAAAACTTTTTCCTCATGTCCAGCCTAACCCTACCCTGCTGCAGCTTGCAGCCATTCCCTCTTGTCCTGTCGCTCATTGCCCGTGAGAAGAGATCAGCACCAACCTCCCTGCAATGCCCTTTCAAGCAGTTGTAGAGAGTGATGAGGTCTCCCCTCAGCCTCCTCTTCCTCAAACTAAACAATCCCAACTCCCTCAGTCGTTCCTCATAAGCCTTATTTTCCAGTCCTCTCACCAGCTTTGTTGCCCTCCTCTGCACTTGCTCCAGCACCTCAATATCTCTCTTGTGCTGAGGTGCCCAGAACTGGACACCAGACTCAAGGTGTGGCCTCACCAGTGCTGAGCACAGTGCTCATCAGGGAACTGCTCCATCAGCGGTGTTGAATTGTCTCATTTCCATCATAGCTCCCAGAATAAGCCCCCGCAGCATGCCTTTAGCAGTATCACATTGTGCATGTGCAGACCAAGGTAAGATCACCACTAAGACGAGCCAACACCATGCACTAGATTTTATTTTCTTTCATCCAGCTTGCCTGCTGGCTCCAAGGACAGCAACAAACCCAGCAGCCTCTGCAGCAAATGCAAATACACCTACACCCCAAACCCTGCCTGAAACACATCCATTCTTTTCCCGGACACCCCTCAGTGTCGACTCGGTGCCTGCCTGGTCTGATCAAATGGGCTCCATTCAGTCCTGGAGACAAATTTTCATGTCAAGACTGATGTATTATTATCAGAAAAGGTAGTTCAAGGTTTTAAGCTCCGATCAAAAGAAAAAGAGTGAGTGAACAAGGTGCTGGTGATCTCAAGCAGTAAGTGAAATGCCAGCAAACAGTCCTTTCAAATAGGAAAATAAAGGAGGAGAGGTCTCAATCAGCAAACAAATGAGTTAACAGAGATTTCTCTCACATCTGCAGTGTCTCTATTAATCTACTATTCTAGCCTTTTGGGTTCTCTTGGTTTGCTTTATTTGGAGTGGTCAATTCAAGGCAAAGAAAACTGGAGCACACGGTGCAGGGTTTTTTGGCACAAAAGTGCTTTTTTATGGGACTGTTTGTTGGGGGATGGAGGGGAAAAGGACATGGGTTTCAATGTCTGCAATTAAATAACAAAGCGCAAGCTTATAAGAAATGAGATAATGAGCCAAGCCCAGAGAACATTCCAGCACACATCTTCCAGCTTTTCCTGCTGGAGAAGAGTAATTGTACCCAGCTCTGTCCCTCTACTGACAGCGTGACACACTCTGTGTGTGTTGCTTTTCAGGTCCTCATTTTCACAAAAAGCTTCCACAAATATGCTCAGAAAACTGTTTTCTCTGAGTTCCTTACAGACTGAGTATTACTTACCATTCAATATTTCATGATGTGTTTTCGGCTCATCCTTCTCGGCCTTCACAGGCTTCCCCAGGGGTTTCTGGCCTGCTTATTCTCTATTTCCACATTCTGCTTTGATTGCCTTTATCTTACAAAACTAAATTCTCCAAGATTATGAAACTGGGACTAGTGCATGGGGGCTATTTTTATTCACTGCTGGCTTTTCAGGAAACATCCCATTTAATTGCTATAGGAACAGCCTCATTAGCAGCTGCCATGGACACAAAAATGCAACTGGATGGCAGGCTACGGCACGGCCACGCCACTGACAAATGCTGCCCCTTCTTGCACAGAGAGGACACACTCAGGTGGCCTGTCCCATCCTCCTCAGAGCATCTCTATTTGAGCATGGTTGCTGGTGTAATTCCCCCCCCATTCTTGTAACCCTGGGTGCTGCCACAGATGGATTTCCTTTGGCGAAGCTCTTGCCTGTGGCCACGGGAGGGGTGTGCCCCCAAGGGGCAGAGGGGGTGCCCCCAAGCCGCAGGCACGTGTGTGTGGGCAGCCAGCAGCTCCCAGGGCCTTGGCGTCAGCACGGGGTGGGTGGGGGGCACAGAGGGAGGGAGGCGACTGCAGCCACACGCTACATTAACCAGGGGAGTTTGGCAATGTGAAACTCAATGGGCTGTCAGAACGATGTTCTGCAGAGGCTCTGCACAGCCCAGCAGTTTGTCAGGGTAAGTACAAATGCCAAAACTGGCTAAAGCTTCAAACGAGCCCCTTACATTTTTTTAGTGACTGATGTAAGCAAGTGGAGACCAAAGAGAAGGAAAATTGGGTTTCCTTAAATCACTAATAAATCCATACGCTGGGAAGGTGGGTGGCCTGCAGCCTGGAGCTTGTGTCTGAGGGTCAGCTTGTGTCTGAGGGTCAGCTTGTGTCTGAGGGTCAGCTTGTGTCCTGGTTTGAGGCAAAACCAACTGATTTTCGGTTTTACAATTTTACTTCTTTTAGCCAGGTCTCTTCTAACTGACTAAAGTCTGAAATGAACAGCAGATTGGTCAGAAACTGTTTACTCTCCCAGTGATCAGCCCTGATCACCCCAAGGGATGGTGCAGAGAGGCCCTGGCTTAGACTCATTGCTGAAACAACCAAGGGCAGGGAATTGCGGGATTTGCCCCGTTGGAGGGTGGGAAGTGGAAAAGCCTTGAGGGGTCACCCCTGTGGGGAGGAGTGGACAGGATAGGGGACCCCAAACTGACCAGCTGGGGTATTCCATCCCATCCCCATCACACTCAGTATAAAAGCTGAGGGATCAAAGGGTCAACTCTCTTCTTTCAATGGTCAATGTCCAGTGTCCAGTGTCCTGTCTGTTCATCTGCCTCTGACCCCAATCCGAGCGTTTCTGACTCCAGAGCTGGAATCCAGCTCCTGTCGGTTACCCAGTCCAGTCTGGGATTTTTCCCAATGCTGCTGGTGATGTGATCGTCATCCTGGGCGCTTGATATAGTTTTGTATATATTGTATCTATTTCACTCTTTTCTTCTTACTTTAATTTTAGTATTAATACTTCATTAAAGTAGTTTAGTTCTTTCTAAACTCATAAATCTCCTTACCTCTTTTTCTTCTTTCTTTCTGGCGGGAGGAAGGGTCATCTGTCAGCCTGGTTTTGGTAAATTTGGCTGAAACCACGACACTTGTCTCTCCAGTGAAGTGAGATGGACAAGTCTCAGCTCAGGTCAACGTTCACTGTTCAAGCTGCCCTCACTCAGGGCTTTTTGGCAGCTGCTGTCCTCTTACAGGTCCTGGCAACATTCTCAGGAGATTTAAAGAAAATTAAAAAAGCATATAACTTGTGTGATTGTATTAGTTGTACCTATTTTAACCTTGCAACTGTTTCTTGTGACCAAGGCAGTTGTCTATATCTGCTCAATGCAGTTTATCATTCTTTCTCTCTGTTACTGGAGCGTCCCCAAGGGTCTCTGCTGGGCAAAAATCTCGTTATTTTGAACATTGTTCAAACACAAAGCCAAAGGCAGTACTTTTTGTATTACCTCAGCTTTGAAGAGAGGGCAAAAGGTTAACTCCCCAATCTCTATTTATCTATTTATTGTTGCTGTGGTAACAAACCCATGTCCAGGGTACAGTGGTGACCAGCAGATTCTCACGGCGGTGTGACACCCCTGCCTGTGGGAGGCAAGATTGAGGTGACGTTTCAATTTCATGACCCTGCAACTGCAAGTGGCTCCTGGCAAGCTCCCAGCACTTCCTCTCATGCCTCTATGAGGTGTGTTAACCTACAGCTCCCAAAACCAGGCTTGGTGCTGGAACACACCCACCCACCCACACCCATTCTGTTGGTGGACCTGCCCCAAAGCTATAATGCAAACCAGATGAGAATCTGCCCCTCCATCCACAGCTCCTTCACAGTGCCAGGGAGAATTCAGCCAAGACCATCATCTCTGACTGGATGCAGCCACCCTCTCCCAGCTTGGAATGTGCTGGTGGACTGCCCCAGATAATCCAAACGATGCAGCTTGTTAATAGATCCCATCTAAACTTCTTAAAGCACCCTGTCTTATTTTCACTATGGCATGGAAGGCAGCGCTCGGGCGAGCAGCTCAGCTGGCAAACTGAAAAAGGGACTGAAAAGCTCCAATTGTGCGACTCGCAGCTGCAGACAAGCCCCTGGGCAGTAGCTCTCCCCCCCAGCTGAGTTATATGACAGAAGCCCCTCTGTCTGCAACTTAGATGCTGACCTGGATTCTCCTTTCAGGCCCATCCGAGAGGGCAGTCAGTCACTGAGCACAAGGGATGCTCCATCTTCCCCAAGAAAACCCACCTTCAAAACCAAACCCCCTCACTTAAACTAAACACTCAGCGTAGGCCAGTAATTAAACCCACTATCCATTATCACCTGCTTTAGATTTTACTCCAGTGCAACGTCCCCAACACTACATAGGTGAGAATCAACCCTCCCACTATGAGAATCAACCCTCCCACTATATCTCCTGGCAGGCTGCATCCTGTCCAAATGGGAAAAGAATCTCCCGGGGTGCTCAGCATCTATGAAAAGTGCCACCCTCACTCATACCCGGTCCAGCTTCCAGTTCTGTTCTTCATAGGAAGCTTTCACATAATTTTTCCTCTCCCTTCAAACAGTCCCTGCTGGACAACATTGCAATTCACAGACCAGAAACCATCCTCACAAGAGCACACACACACACACAATAAGCCTTGTAAAATCCACAGGATTTATGCCAACCGAGAGCAGTAAATACTCCGTATTAGGGCACCCCTCCCCGTTCAGGGTGCCATGTCCTTCCCAGGGACATCTCTGAAGTGCACCTGGGACAACTCAACTTGAATTAGCTCCTTTCTCTTTCCCACCAGCGCTCTGAAAGGCATATTGGCTTTTTCTGCAGAAGCAGCTATTCACCCACTAAGGCTTTATTAAAAAGCTACCGATATCTGGCCCCTAACAGTGCCCTGACTCTACAGTCGGGTTATTTTTCACACAACATGCAAAAAAAATTGGCTGTAGGAGCAGCAATAGGTCTTCTGCTGCAGGAAATAGCAGGAAAAAGGGTGTCTGTTTGAATAATGTCAGTCTCCTCCAGCAAAGATAATTTATAGATGGTCTTATTGATTAGATAATAGCTAAAATACTTCTCTCGACACCCAAGCCTAGTGTGAGCGCTCTATCCCATTCCATCTCTGGAAGAAAAACAAGAGGGAGAGGTTTGGCAGCACCAGAAGATGTCTTAATTTTTAGGTCAGATAATGCTTTGTTTACGGGGAAGCTGAGAAACAGAAGCAAAGAAAGAATCCCTACCTGAAATTGTACAGAACGCTATGAGAAACAAATTAGGAGCATGCTGTTCTCCCATCAACCAAGCAGCTCAAACTTATTAATATTTACACATGCTACAAATATTAGGATGATTTTTAGTGTGTTTTATGCTCTCCCCATGTGTCCCACGCCAGGTATACCTGATTAAGCCATCATTTGAATATGCTAAATTTACTTTGCTGCTGATCATTAAGGCACGGTTGCCTTGGGACTCAAGAGAGATTACACTCAAAGAGACAGTTAAAAAGTTTACAGGGTAAAGAAAGCCTTTCTAGAGTTGAAAGACATCAAGTCGGGCTCCCTTTGTAGAGTCCAGGATTCTGCTCAGTTGTAAAAATATGTTAGAAATAACTCACTCGGATTATATTTGGTATTTTTGAAAAGCAAAGTTGAGCCAAACCGAGGAAAATAAGAAATTCAGCCTGGACACTGTATATAACAGGAGCTGGGAGCCCCAGTCACTGACCAGTGCATCACTGGGCCATGCCCCATGTGCACCTGAGGCAGAGGGGTTGAACTGTTCCTGTCTGTAGTCCACAGGCTGATGAGACAACCACCCACTGCTTTACACCAAAAGCCATCATAACCAAAATTTAGGAAGCACCTGAGGATTCTTTTCTCGTGTGTGAGAAGCTCATGGCAGTAAGTTGCCCGGGTGCTGATTTGCAATGCACTCAAAGAGAAGTGAAGTGGAGGTAGCCACAAGTAATGCCACCATCCACCATTAGTGGCCCACCTGAGATGGTTCTGGTTCAAGATGAAGGTGCTTCAGGGCCATGAGAACCCAGAACCAACTGGCACAAAGCTAAAGCTCAGCTCTGTGGTTGTCTGAAGAACACCAGAGGTGTGTTCCCTTTAATGCCCTGGCACTGGTGGGAGGTGAAGCACACACTCCTCCTCGCTGGCTGGGTCTTCTTCCAGAAAGCTGCTGTTTGTTTCTGTAGCATGAGATGTAGGTTGGGAATTGGAGCTCCTCCACTGCTCTTCTCTCTCTGTCAGTCCCAGATTTGCCAGTACAGCTATTTCTTCTTTTTTCCCTTTCTCTCTCTTTTTTTTTTTAATAGAAGTACTTGGCCATGCTTTTAATTAACAAGCACGGGGAACAAAATTCAGTTGATGCAAACTTCCATCAGAAGCTAACACTACAGACACATGAAACGTGGGGCTTTAGGTTTGGATTAGCTAAGCTACAAGAAATTCTTGAAAGAACAGGCAGTGAAGAAAGGCAGGCATCACATACCGTATCTCCCGATATCAGTTACACCTCCTAACACTTGTGAACCTCTAGAGAGCTGTAAGATTCAACTGTAAAAGGCCTACACGAAGAGAAAATAGCTCAACTCAGAAAGGTTATTAAGTCACAATAAAAGACATGGTTTTCATTTTGCTGGCTGAGGCTTCCACTTCTGTCTCTTACCAACTCTAACTCAGTATCTCCCTGTACCACCTCGACCGGTCATAACTGGATGAACCATTTCAGGACACAGAAGCCTTGCAAAAACTGAAGGGAAATGCATATCAGCCTTTAAAAAGCACATGGGACTGATAAGAGGCCATAATTCTCAAAAAGCAGCTGCCTATATATAAAGTTCGGAGCAGATATGCAAGGAAGGTTTATATGGGAATACTCCATGCAGTTCAGAACCTAAAATGTTTGAATATTTTAAGGTAAAGGTTTCTTACTTATCTGCACCTTAGAGACACTTCAGATAAGTGATTTGGTCCTGCAAGCAGTAACACTGGAAAACCCAAAAGGTCTCACAAGGAGCCATTCACCCTGCCCGAGAGCAGCTCTGAGAGTTCCCATGCGCAGGTCCTTCAGAAGGAAGTTTTCTTCTTCTTTCTTGTCAGCCTTTAAAAAAAGCCTTCAGAAAGAAGGCTTTTGCAGGAAGTTCAGAGCCCACTAACAGTCAAAGAAAGCAGAAACTGGATTCAAGGCCCAGGCNCTGTAGCCAGCCATGGGGTTGTTGTGGCCCAAGTGCAGGACCTGGCACTTGGCCTCATTGAAGCCCATGCCATTAACATTGGCCCATCTATCCAGTCTATCCAAGTCCCTCTGTAGAGCATCCCTGCCCTCAAGCAGGTCAACACTCCCACCCAACTTGGTGTCATAAATGACTCCAGGTACAAAAGAACTCGGTGATTGCTGAACCCAGCAGCATGACATGGGCAGTGAGGGAGCTTTGCTGTCCTTTTCCCTCCTTTGAGAGGTCCGGATGTGGGGAGAAAAGGCTATGCTCCAAGGCAACTGCGGGTGCTAACGTTAAGCCACTCTTCCTTCAGTAAACCCCAACTGTCAGGGTCTGCAGTGAGCCTGACAACGCTAATTGCACCAGTATTTTTTCTCTCTGTTAAGCTGTGGTTGTGTGTTGGGGATAAAAATGATCCAGTAGTCCTCAGATGTGAGGAAGCAGTGGCATTTTCCTCTCCACTTAGAAATGGGGAGCGTTATGAACTTGTTAATTAAGAAGTGCATTCTCTGTTTCAAGCACTATCTAATAGAGCATGGTGTTCCTCTGAGGACACAAAAGGTCTCACAGTGGTGTTTGAGGAGAGGAGGCTTAAAGAAACATGCAGTTACAGAGCAGAAAGAGGCAGGGCTTAGTTTAGAAGTTTGTGGCAACTCTTCTCTTGATGAAGCTGAAACCTGAACATTTTCTCTTGTGCTAAACACAGCTGCTGAGGGTAGAGCAAGGAGCAGCAATTCAGGTGGGCCTTCATCCAAAAACTACCTCCTTCAGGGTTAAGAGTTTTGTCTCTCCTAAATGAAAAGGATCCATTGTGTGGGCAGGTGATGGCAGTTAAATACACACACAGGGAAGCATCCTCTCTTGAAAAGGCACTTGAAAAACAAAAAAGCACTGGAGTAGGAGGAAAATCTGTTCAAGGATTCTCCTGTCTAGCATAAGACTGAGGAAATATTACTCATTCATATAAGCAATCTCATACACAGAGCCCATATGCAAGCAATACCACGTCTGGGGTTTCCTTAGGTTGAAGTAAAGGTTCTAAGTAAAGGAGATTGCTTTGGGGTTTTTTTCCCACTGACCCACCTTTCCTCTACATTTCAGAAGAAACAGTTTTATTTCCTTTCAGTCTCAGTTCACACCAAAAGTAGCACTGACTGTGCATCCCTGAAGTCCGTTCCTGCTCTGGGAGCACAACAGGATAATGCTCAAATATACAACCCAGGAGTTTGCTTGAAATCTCTGAGCCTTTTCCTTGTTGGAATCGACACGTTGCATGTTCCAATTTTGCTCACAAATGGTGAGACCATATGTATGACAGCCTCCAGCCTGGAGTTGTGGCTGAATTGAGTCCCAAAAGGGCCCAGCTGGTGAGGACTCCTTGGGTCAAGGCTCTTCTGCTATTTGAAAACATGGACTATAGAGCTGCAAGGCACCAGAACACACTGCCTGGTGTCTCTGAGCTCTTCTGTGCAGCTTGAAAAGATGTTTCTTACAATTTCACAGAATCTTTATGGTTGGAAGTGACCTTTGAGATCATCAAGTCCAGCCATAAACAAAAAGTCCCCAAAGCACCACCACAGACCGACAAACCCACACCTGAAAAAACCCCACATAACAACAACCACCACACCCAACAATCTCAGGCACTAGACTTTCAAGTGCAGGTGTCTTTAGGAGCCCTAAAAACATATGAACAAATGTGACTGAGATATAGGGAATATAAGGAAGGTGTACCTGCAAACTGCCTATGCCCAAAAAGCCTCTTCTAGACCTGATTTAAAAGGAACTTGTGAAATTACTCTGGCAGTTTTGCCTACGTAAATCATGGTCATCTCCACCAGTAGAAACAGGGCTTAGGAGCTGTTTTTTGGGGTAGTTAACTGTGCTAGTGACAGGCCATAATTTGTGTTTGCAGGGCCCCAGAGCTGTGGGTCTGGCAGAGCTATTCTGGCTGAATTTCTCTTGACCTGCCCACAGCTTTGTTTTATTTGGTTTATCTGTGACAGCAATTTCTCTACATGACCAGTTATCTACAGACAATCTGTTTTATTTTTATCTTTGCATGCCAAAACCATAGTTTTATAGAGTCAGCAGTAACAAGGAGTAATTCTGTGTAAAATTAGGCTTTTTCATGACGGTAAGGCAATGATGTGAGGTAGAGAAATACAGGCCTGGTGCAACAGCAGAGGTCCTGAGAGCTGCAGAGACAGGATGAAGCACGCAGGAATACAGAAGTGGGAAGATGCGAGGCACGAGAGACCCCCGGGGCAATAAACAAGTCAATGGTTAAGTTAAGATGCGCAGACTCAGAGGTGGACACAACTGGTTTAAATGGAAACTGAGAACAAAGAAATACTATTGAAAACACGTGAAAGGCACCACATATAGTAAATTCAGATGTAATGTGGAGCTGCAGATCGGGGGAAAGCAGGCAAGAAATAAATGTAAAAATGTGCCAGCAAACATAAAAAATGAACACATAAATCCCAGAATGAAGAAGAAATAATCAGGATCAACCCCATCTAGACTACTAATGAATCTCAAATTAGATCATTAAGATTTCGATTGCAGTACATTCCTGGCTTTATATACAAGGTATGTTTCCTATTTGTCCATAAAGAACAAATAGGAATAGCAATGGTTCCACTGACTCCTCCTCACCACTGTAAAATGGCAGCCCAAGGCCAGTACTTCCCAGGCATTGACCTGCCTGAGGATCACGTTAGGCTTTGGGACTCAGGCTGAAGCACGGTCACCACAACATGTCACTGCTTGAAGGACATGGATGAAACGTTCCATACCTCAAACTACCTTCAGCAGACAAGGGACCCAGATATTCCTCTCTGTGCTCACCCTTCCTAATGAAAAATGAAGAGTGCCTGGATTTTATTATTTCAGAAAGTGTTACAGATCCCTACAGGATTGCAGTTCAGAGGGATAGGGGAGGGGGGAAGGGGGCTGAGGAGGGGGAATTTAAGGAAAGTATAGATCTTTTCACATCACAGCCCTCTCTCAGATGCTGAGTGAATCCATTTCCACATGGTATGTTCCTCTAGCCCCGGCAAAATCGTAATTTACCTCATTAATCTGTCTTAGAGTCATCTTGTTTTGCCTACCAATCAAGCTAATAACCATGTCATATGAGCTTTGCAGCTGGGACAAATTTGAGGCCTTGGGAAACAGCTGGAGTTGAAAACTGAACACTACAAAAGCTTCCTTAGAGTATATGCCTCCATCAGTTTCATCCTGGCGCTTAAAAAAACGTCCAAAGGGTGAAGAATTTCCATTTCCCCATAATTTCTCCCAGCTTGCTGCAGATAGTTACCACAGCCACTTGCCTTCATCCTGTGTTCTTGAGGGGAATAGTGAATTGTGCCTGGACCATCAGATATTTTCTGGAATCCCCGTCAGTCATGGAATAGTTTTCACCCGGTGGTTTCTGCCCTGGATCAAAGAGGAGAGGTAGGAGGTGAGATATCTGCTGGGGAAGGTATTAGAATCAGTTCCAGCACCATATCTGGACTCGAGAACTTGAGAGATATGAAGGCATTTTCCACAATAACATCTTGCTGCCATCTCAGGTGCACAAGATGAAGGTCATAACCCAGCTGGAGAGCAGAGTGCGAGCTGTGCCTGTTGCAGACAATACTAAGCGGTTTTTCTATGTGTCAGTGTAGAAAATACAACAGTATTTTTGTGGTAGGAACTGATTCACGTAACCCAATGCTGTAGCTTTACAGATTTCTCCAATGGACACTTGCCCAGTGTTCAACCAAGATGTTGTAGGAGCTCTAACACAGCACCAAGCAGCCAGCTCATGGATTATCCTGGCTCTGGCTTCCTCTCTCTCCAAAGCTGACACATTTTTTCATCTAAATTAGGTAGTATTTTTTTTTTCCTAGTGGAGTTGCAGTTATTCAGAGAGCTAACATGGCTTTCTGTGTTGCACTGCATTTTGGATTTAAAAAGCTGAGCTCATTTGTTTCAACAATATTTCCCTACATTTCTGGAACTTAATACTTCCAGAACATAAGGCTACACCCAATATAACCACCCATTCTGTTATCCCCTACAGAAACTCTTGCAGTGCACCAATACAGGACTACAGTGAATGGAGACACAATTCAGAGCATCACAAAATGGACAGAGTTGGAAAGGACCTTAAAGATCATCGAGTTCCAACCCCCTGCCCTGGGCAGGGACACCTCCTACCAGCCCAGGCTGCTCAAAGCCCCATCCAGCCTGGCCTTGAACCCCTCCAGGGATCGGGCAGCCACAGTACAGAAGACTCATCTCCTTTCCAAGATCCACTGTGGATAATAGCAGAACACTGTACGCTTGGAAATCTCCCATAGCAGCACAGGAAAATGAGGCTGGACAGGAAGCCTGGCCTTGAACTAGTCCAACTTTTTCAAGGCAGGGCTGACTGCAAAGTTAGATCATTGTCTGGGGTCATATCTCCATCCAATCTCCAAGGATGGAGATACCACAACACTGGATGACCGCTCCAGGGTTACTCGCTCTCATTTTGAAGACTGATGGCTTCTCAAGCACATCCCAGGGCAGGTTTTACCTTAGACTTCCTAATTTATTTAAAGCTTTCAGATTTTGGGCTGGTGTTCCTAATTCAGTCCTCACAAAAGCAATTTTGGAGCAAGCAGGTAGGTCTGGCTACACAGCTACCCAGACTGAGACACCATCCTACCAGAACACAGTCCATTTATATGAAGCATATGAAACCAGTTTTCCCCATTACATATTGCATTACCATTGTAGTCAGCAGAAACCAGACTGCAGAATGAATTTCATGGATAATCCCCCTTACAAAGCATCATCTGGCACCTGCAGCTCCGGACCCATGGCCTGAGTTTGAAAGGAACCTTCCTTTCCTTTCCCCCACGCGTGGGCTTCTGCTTCAGCTGCAAACCTTACACCGAACCCACTGAACTGTCTGTATCTGCATCGCTTCATGGCTCTGCACATGAGCAGCATGTCCAGGCAGCATGCTATAACAGATGACTTTCAATTACACGTGCCCTCAGTTTCTCTGTAAATACACCCGCTGTGCCCCGAGTATCCCCTCTTCTGGCAACAGCCCTGGAACCGCACCAATTAAACAGACCCTGTTTGCTCATGCTGGTAACCAGGGGAGCAACGTTGTAAAAAACAAACAAACAAACTTGGTTTCTGCTCCTTTTGCTGCTCTTGCCAACTCTGCAAAATTCAGACATAATAACTCTTTCTCACTGTCATTTGCAGTCTCGCTCCTGAAGAAAGGTAACGCCACACGCTTCGTCACAAATTAAGGTTTTCACATTGTCAAAATTTGTCTAGATATTGGAAGGAAAGGAACTGGGCTATTTAGTAGAAGCTCAGCAGAAGCGATTCTGTGCAGTCGATCACTGATAAGCACAGCCTTCATCTAAACCAAAATGAAATTTCCTACAAAGTTCCTAAAAAGTGTAAAAAGAAGAAGGATACTGCCCATGAAACCAATCTCTAAGGGATGATAAATTCCATCTGATCACAGACCACAGGCAACTTTCATGTGGAATTTATAAAATCTACTGATTTAAGGCTTATGTTCATGCCTTTGATTTTAAACAAAACTGTTCTATTTTTCCTGACAACCCTTTTGTTTTAGGTAGAAACCTTAATAAGATGATGTGACATGTATTTAAATAAATGACAGATTTAATTAATCCAAGATAGCTTTATGAACAGAGCAGATCACACTTTTTAGCTCTCATTATTTGATCAGTCAACTTAATCTGAAATAATAACACTGGCAGCTTCCTACTGCATCTATTCTTGTCTTTTTTTGTTTGTTTGTTTTTAATCACAAGCTTTTTGTTGTGTTTTATACCCACTTCTGCTAAGCAAATCATAAATATGCTAATTTCAAAACCTTCCTTACCAATCTTTTCTCTCCCTCTTCCCATTTTGCCACTGATTTCCTCCTTCCTCTTTAAAAAAAAATCCCCCAAACAACCAAACCCCTCATCGAAATCCAAAACCCAGCAAAAGAAATTTTTGTCCTTATCAGAAAAGAGCATTTTTCAGAAAGTCTTTCAGAGCAAAATGCAGTAAGTGTTCTTCACCTTAGGAGCCCTCTGGCAGGGAGCTGACATCGTACGTACATGGGTTCTTTGCTGAGACTCGCCTCCAAGCAATCCCACGACGTCGCCAGCAAAGCTTAAGGACATGCCAAGGTCAAAAGAAAGGAAAAGAAAAGAAAGAAAGTAAAAAAGACCAAACAAACCCAGTACCAGTCAAGCACGCTCTCTTAAAAGATCTAACTTTAGGCACGCAATCCCGAAAGCTGGACAACAACAAAGTATATCTGGCTATTATCAGACACAGCACGCCTTTCAAGAGAAATTTTCCATGACTAATTATTTATAATAAAAAAAGGCAGTTTAGATAAAGCAGAGGATGACATCACTCATCTAAATCTTTTAATAACATCAGCTTCAACTTTAAAAAAATCCTATCTTTTTAAACAAAACGTACCAGGGATTAAGCTGATATACCGAAATTATTTCCCCAAAAATACATTGGCTGAATTTAAATCTAAATTGTTTATATGTAAATCTGGGGGGAAAAAAAAAGGATCTTAACAAGTAACACTTGCAACGTTAGACGTTAATGAACTTTGGCGTCACATGACAGCTTCAGACAGCCCAGAGCCACCAGCTCTGCGCCTTTCCGCACGCGTTGCTTTGTGATCTTACGTTGAGAAAATGAGATTTAAATAAATCTCCCAAAATGACAAAGCAAAATATGCAGGTAAAGTGCTACAGGAGATAGTCGGGCAGAAGCAGCCTTTCTTCCACTCAGTAGTTAAACTCCTCGCAGCTTTTCAAAGCTCTAACAGTGCCTCAGCCCAGGGCTCTGAGGCAGACAAAGACTCAAATCTGCAAATCAAATCCCATCTCCCTCATGCACAAACACACAGACACCAAAGTCTCCTTTTAAGGCCTTAAACCATATCAAAATTCCAGTGAAGAACGAAATGTCCTTGTTTTGGTAGCAATTCCCAAATCAGGGGGAATTTTGTGGTGTCATCTAGGTTCCAGCAACCCGTCTGTAGGAAGAAACCCTTGAGTAGGAGAGAAGCAAAGCTGGTTTGGTTTGGCCACCGGGCTGGTGGGATGCCCTGGGGCTCTGCCACTGCCCTCCCAGAAAACACAGTGGACGCAGCTTCTTTTATCCCACCGTTCTCCTGCTCAGCCTTCCACCCCCCTAGCAAATTCAGCTTTAGCAAAATGTCATCCTAAGCTTCCTTTCTCTGTAGTTGTGAGACATCATTTACAAACGTTAGCATTCCACTCCCCACAAAAGAAGTACAGTGCAAGCAACTCCAGCAGTTGGCTTCTCAGGACTGGAACTTATATTCTTCAAAATATGTGTAGGTTTTGTCTCATTTGGGGATCATCCACCCAAACCCAGGTTTAGATCCAAAACCATCCACCCAAACCCCTCTGTTTGGATGCCCTTCTAAGCATCTCATAAAAGCCAGCGTGGAGCTTTCCACGAATGAAGATGGCTTTAAAATAACATGCAGCCCATTTTCACAATTGCAGGACTATTTGTTTAAAATAAATGGAATTCAGATTTCTTGCACTGCACTGGACGCTGCTTTGTTACACCTAACATCGTACAGCAATAGAAACATTTCACACACCAATTTGCTATCAATCTTCATTAACTCATCCCCACTCGGCTGCTGCTGTGTCACCACACTAGTGACTAAGGCTTCCAAGGACCTAAAAAGACTTGGAAACTCACTGGCATCTGCAGTTGCTCAGAAACTGTAGGTTCTTGCCATTTCCATACGAGTCAGCAACCAAAGACACTTATTTCACCAGCAGAAGTAGGGAGGTGATTGTCCCCCTGTGCTCAGCACTGGTGAGACCGCACCTTGAGTATTGTGTCCAGTTCTGGGCAACTCAGCACAGGAGAGATATCGAGGTGCTGGAGTGAGTACAGAGGAGGGCAACAAAGCCGGTGAGAGGCCTGGAGAACAAGGCTTATGAGGATCGATTGAGGGAGTTGGGGTTGTTTAGTCTGAGGAAGAGGAGGCTGAGGGGAGACCTTATCACTCTCTACAACTGCTTGAAAGGGCACTGTAGAGATATTGGTGCTGGTCTCTTCTCACGGGCAATGAGCGACAGAAGGAGAGGGAATGGCTGCAAGCTGCAGCAGGGGAGGGTTAGGCTGGACATGAGGAAAAAATTTTTCACGGAGAGAGTGGTCAGTCAGTGGAATCAGCTGCCCAGGGAGGTGGTGGAGTCCCCATCCCTGACTGTGTTTAAGAGCAGATTAGATGTGGTGTTGAGGGATCTAGTGTAGGGGAGAACTTGTAGAGTAGGGCTGATGGTTGGACTTGATGATCCCAAGGGTCTTTTCCAACCTAAATGATTCTATGATTCTATGATTCTATGATTACACGGTATATTTTAATGATGCTGTGTGAAAGGCTCTCTCAGCTCTTCCTGAATGGCAGAGTCCAGGTAACCACAACCATTGTCAGCCATGAAATACACATAAAGAATAAATGATACAGGAGCAACTGAAAGAATATCTACTGGGCGTTTAAAATGGCAAAAGTCACAGAATTCCCTCCATGACCAATAACAGAGCTAACTCTATGGTTTCCACACAGCTGAAGGTTCTGTGGCTCAGATCATGAGAACTACATAGGTGCCCAATCTCTACTGGAATCAAGAGTTCATCATCTACCTGTTGGTGGATCTAAATCGTAGGAATCCAGTGGGAGGAAGAACTCCCCTGGGTTCTTACTTGGTGGTGATCCCTGTATAAAATCCCCAACACTAGCAACTTACAACTTTGTCCTGTATTCAATATAATATTTTGATGTCAGTTCACTACAGATTTGATTTTAAAAACCACCATTAGAATCTACTTCAGGAACTATGCCCTGCCCAATTCCCACCTGAAGAGTGGAGTTCAGCAAGGAGTGTGGGGAGCCCGGGCTGGTGTACCTCCGCTCAGGGGCACGGACCCCCAGACACCTCATATTGCTCAACCTTGTTACACTTTCCAGACTCACTAGAGAAAAAGACAAGTATTTATTCTGATGTTTTCTCACAGGCAAGAAAGTAACGCATCAGGTAAGTATTTTGATCACAGCATTAGGTCACCTTCCTTTGCATCCATGACATGGACAGCCAGAGCTAATTGTTCATCCGCTCCGTGCTCTATCACAAGCTCTGCCATCATGAAGAGTTTTGCATACAAATAGGGGAGAACTTTGTAGAGCGGGGCTGATGGTTGGACTCGATGATCCCAAGGGTCTCTTCCAACCTGAATGATTCTAGGATTCTATGAAATACTATTTGAAGCCTTTTCTTCCATCTCCTGTTCCTGTATATTGAGGTGGAGGACTTGCAGTTCGGCACATGCCTGTAAAAATGGCCAGGAATTTCAAACAGCACTGCATGGGCTGTGCCTTATGGACTGTGCTGCCCACAGAACTCATTCCTAGGAACAATTTTACAGGTATTTCTTCAGAGTTTTTCATAGAGTCAGTGGCATTCTGGGAAATCAGAGGCCAGCTTTAATCTAGTGTTTCTGCTTGCACCTGTAGAAAAATGTTTGGAAGCAGGTGGAATTTTTCACTTTGAGTCAGTTTTGGATGGTCTCAGATGTGATTCTGCAGTTAAAGTTACCTGGAACAGATACCTTCCCTGGCTTTTCTCCCAGAATTCATAAGGGGCGAGGCATTTTTTTTCCTCTACCCAGAGAATCTGTCAGAGACACACCTCTACTTAGTTCCTAAAACAAACCAGAACAAATTGATGAAGAACATTTCATGAAAGCCAGGTCCTGAGACCAGACTCTTAATATGGGCCTCTGTTAACAAGCTCTGGCTCCTCTTATATCTGCAGCCATGAAAAGGACTTGTTCCAAAGTACATCATCCCACTCCTCGAGGGGAGGTATCTCCTTCCCTCATTACCCCAATTCATTCCAGACTTTGCAGAGCCCAGCTCAAGCAACTTAACCTTCTGCATTCCAGCAACCAAAATTCCCTCCAGTGTCCTTTTGCATTTTATTCACTCTGGGGAATCCTAGATTTTCATGATTTCCAGATGACCAAAGTCCTTTGCCAGGATAATACAGCAGCTGGGTGCACCCAGCTCGGTGAGAAAGGCAGCAAAGGCACTCGGTCTGGGGAAAGAAATGTAGAAGAAAAGAACCTCGACAGGATTTCCTGCCTCTTTTCTAAAATGAGCGACCGAAATCAGGGCCGTATGTATTCGTACTCCCTCCTCTTCCCTGCTGTTATTTCTCTGCACAGGTTGTTCACCTCCAGTTGCTAAGCAACGTGCCTGTCTCACATGCTCTACATCCTAGTGCACAGGGCAAAAAAAAAAGAAGGAAAAAAAAGGGGAAAAAAACCCCCAAACCATACTGTGGGGATAACATCATGCTGACGAGGAGGGAGCATCAACTTTTTCCTCTCCTCCCCTCCTTTTCTCCCATGCTCAGTGTCTCTCACACTGCACTGAATCTCATCTCACCGTTCTCCACAAAGCAGGCAGCGCAATCCTTGGTTAACCAGGGCACACTCCCAGGATAGCTGCAAAAAGCAGAAGAAAGGAGATCAGTTGGTGATCCATACTCTGGGAGTACATACCATTTCTGCAGGGAAGTACTGAGATTTCCTCTGAAGACATAAAATAGCAAGACTCCCAAAGGGCCGTTGCTGTTACAAATCTGTAAATCCTGCAGATGCCACAGCAATCTAGCACAGGTGACAGACACAAAACATGATGTATTCTGCAGCAATGTAAAATCCATTTTCTTTACCTTTCTTATTACCAAAGGTTTTAAAAATTTGACCATAAAGCATAACTCCTCCAGGCTGCAATCTATTTCTATTGCAAGGTTTCAGTGCTGCCTGAGCTCCTTTTTTTCTGCTCTTACCCACCCACACGGACTATGAACATTTTAAAGAAATAATTAAAAAAAAATTCACTTAAGCTATTCAGCAAATGTGAAAAGTTAACATTTTTATATGCTGCTCCATTCCTATGCAAGGCAATTGTTTGAGAGGAGTCTCAAGGAATTTAATTTTGAAAAGAATATAACGCTACTACTTTACATGGAGACGTATGTTTACTCAGAGCAAAAACCATGCCTCAACAGGCCAACTGCAACACTCTGCCTCCCTTTATTTATACCAATTCCCACTTTTTTCGGTCTACAGCTGTTTCTCAACCCTCAGTGTTTCCCACGAACCACCACAGTGTCAAGCTTTCATTAAACCCACCATAAAATGCAATGTAGCTCTGTACTGCAGTTCATACCTCGGTTTTCATTAGTGATCCATGCTCCTTGCCTCACAGACCAGCAGTGGAAAAATGATACCAGTTTGTCAACAGACTGGGACATGGGTCTTGTCCTGAGCCTCAGTATCATGGAATCATGGAATCATAGAATAGTCCAGGCAGGAAGGAACCTCTAGGGTCATCTAGTCCTACCTCCCTGCAGCCAGCAGGGACACCCCCAACTAGACCAGGTTGCCCAGGGCCTCCTCCAGCCTCCCCTTGAAGATCTCCAGGGAAGGGGCCTCAACCACCTCCCTGGGCAACCTGTCCCAGTGGTCCACCACCCTCAGAATAAAGAACTTATTCCTAATATCCAATCTAAAGCTGCTCTTCTCCAGCTTGAAGCCATTGCCCCTTATCCTGTCACTGCAGGCCTTTGTAAGCAGACCCTCCCCAGCCTTCCTGGAGCCTCTTCAGGTACTGGAAAGCTGCTCTGAGGTCTCCCCAGAGCCTCCTCTTTCTCCAGGCTGAACAACCCCAGCTCCCTCAGCCTGTCCTTGTAGCAAAGGTGCTCCAACCCCCTGAGCATTTTGGTGGCCCTCCCCTGGACCCGCTCCATCAGGTCCATGTCCTTCCTCTCCAGAGGGCTCCAGACCTGCACACAGGTCTCCAGGGGAGGTCTCAGCAGAGCAGAGCAAAGTGGCAGAATCACCTCTCTGGGTCTGCTGGCAACGCGCCTTTGGATGCAGCCCAGGATGTGACTGGCCTTCTGGGCTGCAAGTGCACACTGCCTGCTCATGGCCAGCTTCTCATCCCCCAGCACCACCGAGTCCCTTTCCTCAGGGCTACTTTCTACCACCTCATCCCCTGGGCTGTACTGAGAGTGAGGATTGTTCCGGCCCAGGTGCAGAACCCTGCGCTTGCTCTTGTTGAATCTCATTAGGTTCACCTGGGCCTAGGTGACTCTCCAGCCTGTTCAGGTCCCTCTGGATGACCTCCTGTCCCTCTGGTGTATCAACAACACCACACAGCTTGGTGTTATCTGCAAATTTGCTGATTGTGGACCCAATCCCTCTATCTCTATCGTTGATAAAAATGTTAAACAGCACTGGTCCCAGCACGGACCCCTGAGGGACACCACTTGTTACTGCTCTCCATCTGGACCTCAAGCCTTTGAGTACCATGATTAAAATAGAGTAAAATAGATGAAGTCCTTTGCTTCCCTACTTTATCTCTATAGTATATACAGTGCTCAGCACAGAGGATGACTTTTGTTATTTCAACAGCTACTTTTCTGACAGATAATATATATTTTCCCTCCAAACTACCTGTAAAACAGCCAACCTTGGTGACAAGTTGCTGCCAAATCAAATACAAGATTCCAGTGACCCAAACAACCTGTTTCAGAATGAAACCAACTGAGCATACGTCTGAAACAAAGCATCAAAGACCAATTTATTTAATTCAAACGATAATTTTCTAATTCAACTGAAAGATTTTCAAATCTTGAAATGAAAATTCAAGGCGGAGTCATTCACAGTTGAGTGAAATATTTCGGTTGGCTCTACGTGACTTCCTGAAGAAAGAGTGGAAGAGGGTACAGCAGGGCAATGGCAGTTGATATACCAATACCCCCGTGGTTTCACAGCCTGGATGTGTCTGATTAGACACAGTTAGTAATTACTAATGGAGAATTCAAAACAAAAGACACATCCCACACTCTGAGCCCTTCCCTGCAGCCTAGCAGGACCATGGTACACTTTCTGTCATCTTTGCCTCTTCCTACAAGTAATTGTAAGAGCTCCACATTCCTGAAGTAAGCAAAGTCCCTCAGAAAATCATGAGGGGATAGGATGTCTCTCCAGTGGTCACCAACACATACCTTCTACTCCACAAAATATGAAAAATTAGCAGGATCTGTGAGTCCTTGCACCTGAGTAGGGATCCTACAGTTCACATAGGCTGAAAATCTCTGTTCACCTCTTCCAACTTCGCTTTGCTTCACAGGGTCTTCTTCAGTCTGAAGTTCCTCAAAACCAAGCCCCACGTCCACGTACCTATTCCCACTCTGCACATGCAGTATCTACTATACAAATCTTAAATGGATGTACAGTTCATGAGACTTTTTGGCTATTACTGTGCTCCAGAGATTTCAGTAAGTCTATTCATAATTGTGCCTCTATGACAAGACAGGCTTATATCTTGTGACAAGGTGGCATCATCTCATCAAAACAGAGTAAATACAACTTTGATTCACAGCATCTAAAAACCCATCTAAGTAAGGGGCAATAATTTCTTGCACAACAACTGCGACTGAATCATAGCAGACTCTTGGTTTTCTGCGTAACGTGAGCAATGGGGAAAATGGGAAAGGCGAAAGATTTAGCATGTTTTGCCCACAGTCACAAAAGTAATATATTTTGTTTTCAGTTCTAGATAGTGGTTTCAGCCTGCAGGCCCAGAGAAGCATTTAGCTATATAGTAGTCATTGCTCTTCAATACAACACGATCTTCTGTTTCACCCGCTCATTCGGTGAGAGAGTAACATAAATCTCGCCTACGAGGATAGAAACAGGCATCACGTTCTGACAGGCTAGTGGTTAAAATTTATGTTTGCTGGAAAAATGTGTTTTCACAGCCAGTCTTTCAAAATAAGCTCCCGCTCTCAGTGACACTTATGCAGGCACCAAGAGGGCAAAAACCACAAGCAAACAAAGTGCCTGTTCTGCTCTAAGGAGACATTAGGTGGGTAAGGCGGCAGCTGCACCAAGAGGTGAAAACGAGCTCCCTTCGCTGCCATAGAGCCCTAATTTAATTTGGCAGAAAGTCACTTGCAAATCAAGCGGATGTGACGCGTTTTCCTTTGGGTCTGGCCACATCCAGAAACTCCAGCCCAGCTGTGGAGTTCACCACCCAGCACTCTGATGCAGCATCCGGCTTCCCCTTAAGTTTATTTGAGTTTTTCTTCCACTCAGGCTGTGTCTTCCCTAGTAATAACAATAGTAACAGCATCTTCACTACAAGATGTGGCATAGTTGCGTGGTCTTCCCCTACAACACAGACCCTACGTTCTTCACCGTCGCTACTCTTTCCTTTTTAAGCAGTGCTCGGCTGCCTGGATTTGGATTTGCACGACTCCCTGAGCAGAGTACAGCGTGGAAGGCTGCCATGACTGCTGCCCCAGGTTGTGGTTAAGAAATGGTCCATGAAGGGAGGGCTCAGGAAGGATTCTTGCAGCTTCCCAGGCTGCAGCAAAACCATTTGACAGCTGATGAGGTCTGACGCTGGTACGTATCCATGGCATTCAAACTGACTGATGTCCCCAAAGCGACACGCCAGATGCAAGCTGCAGTGAGGTGATTTTAAAAGCCTGGACAGATTTGCTCTTAAGTATTGATTTTGTATGTATTTATATATAAAATAAATATATTGTGGATGCCCCATCCCTGGAGGGGTTCAAGGCCAGGCTGGATGGGGCTTTGAGCAACCTGGACTGGTGGGAGGTGTCCCTGCCCAGGGCAGGGAGGTGCAACTCAATGATCTTTAAGGTCCCTTCCAACTCTAACCATTCTGTGATTTTAGTTTAAATATCAGCTCTAATCTGGGTTCTTCTGGCTTGTGTGTTACCTTGTCTTTGAGCTCTCTTCTGCACTGCTCTTGCTTAGCTCAGTGCTGGAAGTTGACCTTTTATTGCAATGAGAAATAAGGCCCTGGGCAAGGAAAGTACAAAATAAATGGACCAAAGTGAAATCTGACAGATTACTTGAGTTATAACATCAAACTGCTAATGCAAACGTTATTTCTTATAAATCACTTCATTTCCCTAAACTTCCTCCACGTAAAAGTAGCCTTTATATGTCATAGCATTATATTCACTATTTACACATTCTAAAATAGAATTCCAACCCGACTCTTATAAGGAACGGTTCAATTCTTCCAGAGAAACTGTGAAAGTGTTAAATTCTTTTCTTCAAATAAATGCTGTGTCCTACTTCCATGACCCTGGAAAAACAACCTAGAGCTAAATGTCAGTGGTGTGCGTGCACAAGGGTGAGCTACAAAGCAGGCCCTGCAAAGCGGGTACCATTGAACGCTGCTAACAGGACACTTCCTCGCAAAAAAAGATTTAAAAGAAATAAATCAAGTGGTTTTACCAGCAGATTTATTTCTGGACCAGTGAACAAAAGCCATCCTGGTCATAAATTGCTATCAGCACTACCTCCCATAAATTGCACAAGTATTGTGCCAGACAACATTGATCAGACAAGTTTAGGTGTCACTTCATGCTTTTGAGACATCATGTCACAAAGCCAGCGGGGATGGGTTGCAGAGAAGACTGTGTGACCGTACCCAAACTGGACATCCAATTCCTTCATACACCAATCCCAACACCAAGGGCAGCAGAGGAAAGTCCTGCTGACCCATCTTATATCATCCAACACGGTCTCCACTTCAGCAAGTCCACAAGTATGTCCTAAGAGCACAACCATCACTAATTACGTAGAATAAGTTAGGCAAGAAGTATGTCACTGTTATGCAGGGTGTACTAACTAATTAANGGAATAGAGTGCACTATCAGCCAGTTTGCTGATGACACCAAACTGGGAGTAGTGGCTAACATGCCAGAAGGCCATGTGGGACTTGGGCAGGCTGGAGAGTTGGGCAGGGAGAAATTTAATGAAATAGAACAAGGACAAGTGTAGAGTCTGGCATCTGGGCAAGAACAACCCCAGGTACCAGAATAGGTTGGGAAATGACCAGTTGGAGAGCAGCCTAGGGGAATCCTGGGGATCCTGGTGGGCAGCAGGATGACCA
Organism: Jacana jacana; assembly: GCA_013400555.1. Taxonomy (NCBI): domain Eukaryota; kingdom Metazoa; phylum Chordata; class Aves; order Charadriiformes; family Jacanidae; genus Jacana; species Jacana jacana. The sequence goes on along the minus strand of VZTM01017288.1, from coordinate 90,615 downwards.
TGAGCCAGCACTGTGAAGCTCAAGAAGCTCACAGCAAAAAAAAAAACAACAGCAAACCAACAATGGTCTTCAATCTTTCTTTTTGCAAGTCCTAATGGTGCTACAAACATTAGCATACCTGGCTGCAGAGTTTATATATGGAACCTAAACGATCCCTTCTGATCTTGGAATTTTTTCCTCGTTTTCCGGCCTATATAGAAACCAATGAAAAGTCATCCCATAAATGCTTCCTTAAACATTTATTTCCTGAGCTTTAACACTGACCCAGCAGGAGTCTTCCCTTCTACATACTTCAGCTATGCAAAAGCAGTAAAGTGAGAACGTGTCTCCAAACAAGCCCATGGCAGGAATCACTATTTAGTTGCCATACTAGATAAAAATGAAAAACTGGAGCAGCTGCTCCCTCGCTGGAACACAGGCTTCAGCAGACACTAATGACCAAATGGCAATTTTTCAGTAGTGGTAGCCTCAGTCTGCCAAACTGAAAAGACCAACCTTAGGATGGCAGCTTAGGAAGAAAGGAGCTACTGGTGACAATCGACAATCCCGCAGCAGGAAAAATATTATACACTCGATGGCTATTTCTAGCAGAAAAATTAGTTGAGCATAATGGTTTTATGGGAATTTCAGAGCCTACTGTCAAAAAGACACATTCAGTTTTGCCAGTATATCCTCAGAATATTAGAGGCCACTAAGTTACACCAAGGTAATTCCTGTTAAATGCCATAGCTGTGGTTAGATCAAAGTATGTCGGTCCCCAAGAAAATCAGTGCTTACGTGCCACAGCAGAGAGTGACAGAGACCAAAACCCCACCAGTGCCCAAGGCCCGGCAATGGTAAGAAACTGATTTCATGAGACATGTTCAAGTGGGCTCAGAGGCAACTCACACTTAGTACTGGAGAAGAAAGCCCATTCCTAAGCGCCTGGCAAACTGATCTGAGAATAAACCCCTAAGAAATAAATAAAACAAACCCCTCTCTTCCCCTTCCAGTCGAGAGGTCACTAGTGATCTGAGGGTGTGACGCATGGCCCTCCAGGCAAGCACACAGAGACAGGATCTGCACCAGTGGTTTCACCCATTCCTTTTCTTCTCTTGGCATGCAAAACGAGAGCAAAACCTCCATCCATTTCTACAGGGTCCACCTTCCCGAGATCAACTGGGGAAACGTTAATCTGTGAATCCTAAAGGCTAACCAGCTAAAGGCCCAATGCACCTGAAATGATATTGCACACTGGGTTACTGCAAGTGCTCTCAACCCCTTGAAAGCAATGTGTTTAAGTGGTAACAATAAAACATCTTGTAGAAGCATTTTGAAGAAGAATCCCTACAATGTAATAGAACAAATAATATGAAAGATAAAGAAATAAACAGAGGATAATGGAATCATGAGCAACAAGCACAATATAAGAATTGGAAAGAAAACCCCAAAGCAAATGAAAGAAAACCCGTGGATGAACAGGACAATTATTACAGGCCAGATACATATCTAGAACAACTTAATAACTAATCCTAAACTTTTACTTGAAAAACTATTTCACATTGGTATTAATAAAACCAAGTTCTGTGCACTGGTTGACCACCTACAGGAAACTCCATTCACATCAGTTTGCCCCCTTCAGTCCTTGGAGGCATCAACCAGGAGCCCAAAGGTCTCTACAAGAGGAAGACTTGCTCGTCTTCTCTTTCACAGTGTGTTATTCCACCTTTAAATTAGGTTTATTCGATCCAAGTCACTCCCTGGAGCTGTCACGCACAACAATGTTTTGAAGATGTTACTGCATGAAATAAGAAATACAGACCGAGAGAGAGCCCAAACCCAAGCAATTCTGAATCTACTTACAGTAAACTGCAACAAATGCATGCTTTGCTTTGCAATAGCATATCCACTCAGGGCTGGAGAATCCCATACGCCTCTTACCCTTCAGAAGAGCTAAGCAAGGACTATTAGACAGTCCCCTACTTCAGCTCAATACTGTTCAAAAAGTCAATAAAAGCCACTATCATGTTCCAAATTGGGAGCTGCTAACAAGAACAATAGTTATTCTGTACCTTTCAGAAATAAAAATTAGAATCATTTAGGTTGGAAGAGACCCTTGGGACCATCTAGTCCAACCATCAGCCCCACTCTACAAAGTTCTCCAAATTCTGACTTAATAGAAGGGGGTTGTCCACAAAAAAAGCCCATAATGAAGCGTGTTTTCAAAGAAAAAAGGGCCACAACAGGCAACTGGATTGTACTCAGGCTGTTCCCAAAGGAGAAAAGCTGCTGTCGATATCAACAGTTCTACAGTGGCTAACACAGAAACTGGGGGGGTGGTCAGGAAGTTCAGGCTTCTGAAATCAGGATTTCCAACGAAAACAAATCTAACTTGAAGCAAGGTTTGGCCTCAAGCCAGCGATGTGGAACGCGCTTGAAAATTTAATCCAAACGTAACCTGACGGCTTCAACACAGGAATAACTAAAAACTGTTCTCTTATAATAAGAATCTCAGGGTTGCTTCTCAAGTCATGTTGTTAACATTTGGAGCTGGAAACAGGCTATTTTTTTTTTAATACACTGTCTATATAAAGACTTATTTATCTCTGCTGTCTTGCTCAAAACACTACAGAATGGAAACCTGGATGTGCCCTGAAATGCACTTTTCAAAGCCCTGGTATTTCTCTGGTTAACTATTGTACCTTCAGGCAGTTACCTCATATTAACAGTTCTGGTTTCTCATAAATCTCAGGAAAATGAAGCCTGCTGACAGCGTAATTCTTGGGCCCGGCTTCCTACCAATGACATCCCCTTTCTGGCTCCACTGCCTATCTGAGCTGCCTGCTTAATTGCTGATTTACTGCTCTCTAATCTGTGGCTCTGTCGTATTAATTCATCTCTGTTACCTTCTATGTCACGCTGTTCTTACTGTCACGGAGACCTGATCGTACCACTGAAGGTCTGTTGTACCTTCCTGTAACTACATGAGTTCTCTGATGCTCTGATTGTTTTTCCCTTCCCTACCTTTCCCTGTTCACTACACCTTCTCACAGCCCCGGATTCTGCATGTCCTCAAAGCACCTTTACTGCTTTTACTATCACATCAGGGGAATGTTTTCCGCTCACACAAATGTGCCTTGCATATTGAAACGGGTGGGAGCCAGTATCAGGGAGAAGGTTATCCCAAAGCACTACGGTCATTCCACGAGACTGGAAATATGGACAGCCTCTCACCTTGCCAGTCAACTTCTATATAACATAAGAACAAACTCTGGAGGACTGTACAGTCTCTGATCAAATTTAAAATAGATTGCTGTGATAAATACTGGAGGCAGTGATGGGACTTTAAATCATCAAGCCATCAAAGCAATCTAAAAATAACCAGCTGCAGTTTGCAGCTGCTTGATTTCAATTTATGGTTTAATTAATTCAAAGTTCTAATTATTTCCAGGTTGCATGTTTGATTTCCTGCTTTTTACACTTTTGTAGCTATTGTGACATTTTCTCCCAGAAGGAAGGGGTACTACCCATCTCTCATTTATCTAAAGGACCAGTAAGAAATGTTGCTGATGTTTAAAACTGTGAAAGTCGTGACTTGATCTGCTGTAGCGGTCAGAGATTTTGGGAGAGAGGAGCGGGACCCTTACGTTCTGTGCTGGCTGTCTTTTTCCTACAGCAGTGCAAGGGCTCAGTGGGGAGTGCTGGGCTTTGAGAACATGACATTACAGATTCCGGCGTTCTGCTTAAACAGCTCCAGCAGTTTTAAGGCAGATAAGCAGTGGTTAAAATGATGATCTCTAAGGTCCCTTCCAACACTAATCATTGTATGATTCCACAACTCAGAATGCACAGGCTGATGTCCCATACAGCTCCTCTGAGTTCTAACACACATCTACATTAACAACCCAGAGAAGAAACTGGGTTAGCAGTGAATAATGCATAAGCATGCATATAAAGAAAATAAATATTATCAGTTCATAGCCCATGCCTCTAGTAGACTAAGTCACCATCAACTAATCCTACGGAGGAAAAAATATCTTACTTCACATAGAGAAGTTGTGCAATTTGCAAATCAGTTTGTTTGCTAATCGTTCTTTAAGAGAGAAGGAAGATGTTAGAACAGCCTCTCTCTGAAGGTCCAAGAAGTGCTCTTTTCATTTTCCCCAGAACTACGGTGTTTGTTATAAGCAGATGTCAGGCAGCTATCGCAGAACACCAGCAAAGAATTTGGGTGCAACAGATGGAACATGATGCATTCCAAAGGCTTTGCATATTCTATATTGCAAATAACGCATCCTTTAGGTACTGGTTTTGATTCTTTTTTGCAACAAGGACTGGTTTTCTGCATCACTTTTGCTGATCCTGGACAGCAATGTTTTCCATGCTAGTGTTGTCTCTGATCTGTCACAATCAGAGAGCAGAACTTGCTCACCTGGGTTGCCTGCCCTTGAGCAGGAAGGGCAGTCATGGCCTCATCAGGAATTCAACTGAAGAATGAACATCCCTCTTATCAGCTCTCTGGACAGCTACCGATAAGCTGCCTTGTTCCCCTTGTTGTCTACTACACAGCCCTTAATTTTGGATTATTATTTCCCCTTGTACTATCAAGTACAAAACCAATCTTCTTTCTGAGCTTTCAGTTGTGCCTTCTGGCACCATGTTGGCACAATTGTATTTTGTCTCTCCAAACATTAGCTAAGTACAGTAGAAATTCTGAAGATTCATACAAAGGAAAAGACCTTACTCTTTCCTTGCAACTGGCTTCTCACGGTAATATTTAGATCATCAGGGACCTACTTCTGTCCTGTTCAAGAATCACAAGGCAATTAAAAACTGTCTTAATTAGCAACAAAGGAATTATATATGCAATGGAATACATAGGCCAGAGAAAAATCCCTGAAATTGCTTCTATCTCACAAAAGAAACTGGCTCCAGAACACAGCACTATTTCATAGGGTTCACATGGAGACATCCCAGTCTATCGGAAGCTGGAAAGTGCCAGTTTTCAAGAAGGGGAAAAAGAAGGATTCTAGTAATTACAGGGTCACTTCAGGACCTGGTAAATTTATAGGGAAATTTATTATGAGAATTATCAAAAAACACTTGAGAGATAAACACAGTCATTGGTCACAGCCAGCACTGGTTCATGAGGGGAAAGTCTTGTTTAACCAACCTAATTTCCATTTATGACAAGGTCACCCATCTTTTTGACCAAGGGAAGCCATGTGTATGTAGGGTTTGGGGATTTTAGCAAACCTATTGATATTGTCTCTCATGGTATCCTTCTGGACAAAGTGTCCAGTGTACAACCAGACATATCCATAATATGTTGGGTGAGCAAGTGGTTGGCAGGTCAGGCTCACACTGTTATAATAACAGGGTTACATTGGGTTGGTGGCCAGTCATCAGTGAGGCTCCCTAGGGCTTGATTTTAAGCCCTTTATTGTTTTTATAAACAATCTGGACTCAGGAATTGAACCTACATTTAGTAAGTTTGCTGTTGATACTAAACTAGGAGGAACTGTGGACTCCCTTGATGGCACAGATGCCTTAGAGAGAGATCTGGATAGATTAGAGACCTGGGAAATCACCAACCATATGAAATTTAAAAAGAGCAAGTGCAGGATTCCCTACCTAAGATGGGGCAATGCTGCTAATACACACAGATTGAGGAGTGAGAGGCTGGGGAGCAGCCCCCCAGAAAGAGATATGGGAGTCTGGGTTAATGGCATGTTCAGTAGTAGTCAACAGTGGGTCCTGGCAACCAAAAGCACCAACCAGGACCTGGGGAGCATCAAGCACAGCATCACGAGCTGGTGGAGGGAGGCGATTGTCCCACCCTGCACTGCACTGGTGTGGCCTCCCCTCAAGTACTGTGTGGAGTTTTGGGCACCCCAATATAAGAAGGGCATCAAACTATAAGAGTGTGTCCAGAGGAGGGTGACCGAGAACGGTGAAAGGTCTGGAGGGTAAGACAGACAAGTTTAACACCTCTTGGTAGGATATGGAGCCTTCCTGTCACTTTAGGATTTACACACTTAGAAAGCAAAACCAAGGAAAGGAAGGGGTTACCTAGAATCTTAATAGCTTTGGACTGATCACTGTTGTGGTAGTGACGCTCCTCCTCACTTGTGCAATTTTTCACGGTAGCTAGATTGTAGAGTGAGCAAGCGGCTGTCTCAATCAGCAAAGAAGCTGATTTGGGTCCCAGCTAAAATGCTGAGCCCTTTTTCTACGGGCCTTTAAGTCAAACCTTTGGTACAGATGCTTTTCCACACTTGAGCAGCTCCACAACTTCTTCCTCTTCCAATGAAGGCAGTGACGAAGCCATCAATTCTCTATTTTTTCTGAAATACAGCACAGCATCTCTGTTGCAACGTTCAAGTCAGAACACTTCCCTAGAGTGGTATGCCCATCATTGTCCTTACCTTCCCAATTCATTAGCATCATTTCACCAACTCTGCTCTTCAATTTGTGTGCATAACTCATACTAATGTAATATGTCACATCACACAGCTGTGGTTTCGTAGGCTTAGTATCTGCACAAACAAGAAACGTACCAAAAAGGCACTGAATCAGGACACAGCTGCAGGGCCAACATAGATGTGTTTCATATCCCTCCTTCTGTCAGAGATGGGAGGAACATCAAAGAGATGGCTCACATTAACAACAAGGGACAAGCCATTTTCTAGCAGCTCCTTAAGCCATCCATCACTGGGCCGTTGTGTCACAACTGCATCCAAACTGATCCTACCAAGATTTTGAGCCTTCTAAATGATAATAAATCTCTAGCATGTGCAAATTGTACTAAGGATAGCAAGTGTTGGGGGCTGGGATTTTTCTTTTTCAAAGGTGAGGGTGAACAAACACAGCCCCAGAGCATATTTGTAATAGGAGACCTCTAAATAAAAGCAAAATGTGACTTTGCCTTCAGCTGCACCTGCCTTTATGTGTTCAAAAGATACCTTGATTTGATGAGTCATTCCCAAAAGCTTTGCCTCAAGGAAAAACAGTCTTCCAAGAACTACAAATTATGACATGAACTCCTAGAAATTACACCTTCAGGAACTCTGCCTTCCTGGGAGTAGCGGTGAGGGGATGAGAGTCACATAACCTCTGGTCCATAAGCAAGAGCAAGACAGGAATAATGAGGAGCTTCTTTCTCTCTCAAGCAAGCAAAGTGACTGAAATATCTGTCTTTTTTCTTCTTGGTTTTCTCCCTCACTCCACTTCAGTCTTTAAAAATTCAAGTTGTCATTTATGCAATGCTTACATCTGTGTAAACATCTCTGCTAATTACTGAAGATATTAGTGTCTAAACAGAGCTCATTAGCTCTCCAACCAGCAGCAGCCTGTCAGGGCTGTGTCAGGCGCCGAGATAATCCCTTTCAGAAGAGGCCGATTAACAGAGAAGATACTTGGGTTTTCGGACTAGCACATCCCGGGCTGCTTTAGTTTATTGCCTCATTCAAGATACCACAAGACATTTAAACAATTAGATTACATGGCACGGATGTGCTGAACGAGGTCTCCTTCTGTAGGGTCTGACCTTTATAATACTCCAACAAAAAAACCCACAAGAGTGATTTCTGTGTGACACTGTGGGCCCAGTGCAGTCTGCTGGAATGGATTCACTTCAGAAGTGAATATTTGATTGAAACAGGAGTGTGTCATAGAATCATAGAATCATTTAGGTTGGAAGACACCCTTGGGATCATCCAGTCCAACCATCAGCCCTACTCTACAAGTTCTCCCCTACACCAGATCCCTCAACACCACATCTAATCTACTCTGAAACACAGTCAGGGATGGGGACTCCACCCCCTCCCTGGGCAGCTGATTCCACTGACTGACCACTCTCTCTGTGAAAAACTTTTTCCTAATGTCCAGCCTAACCCTACCCTGCTGCNGTCGACCAGCACCCCCAGGTCCTGAGCCAAGAGTCAGATTAGGTCAAAAATAAGGAGGAAAAAGAAAATGAGATGGAGAACTACTACTCAGTTTTGCAAATTATACTGAAATCTACTTTATTCATTTCCTTTCTATAGCCTGCCACAGAGTTAAACAGAAACATCCACCTCAGTATCTCGCTTGGTGGGGGATTGGGGAGGTACTTTGAATTTTTCTAGTTCAGCCCTGAACTGAAAAAAATGGTTATATATATTTTTATTTTTTTTTTTATAAAGCATCAATTATTTGCAGACTATGCTTGTAGCTGAAGGGCAACACTGCTGGTGAGTTGGAATTGCTCTCAGCCCAGAGGATGTGACACCAAAGCACTCCTGGATGACATATTAACTCATAAGAGTGTTAATTTTAAAGGCAGGAATCGCCCCATGGGGATGGAATATATTTACAATAGGTCTACAGTCCTTTGCCTTTTAGAAAGCTATATAAAGCGACTTTCCTTAACAAATCAAAGCCACGCTAAGCTGCCACCGAGCCCACCAGCCAACAGAGGGGAGCAGTGGTGGCAATGCTCTCAGGGGCCAGCTCTGTCCCCATCTGCCAGCCAGTGGCTTCGCCGGGAGGCAGCAGAGACAGTGAGGAATCCAGTGTGGCCACGAGCAGAGTCAGTGCCCCACAGCTGGGGCTAACACAGTCGAAGGAGCATTACATTTAGGAACCAAAAATCACTGTCATTCATTCTGGGTAACTACTACGGTCTGTATTTCTGTTCTGTACCACAGCTATTGTGTGAGGCTAGGAGCTCCAGGCAAGGCACAGCAGCAGTACTGGATAGCCCTCTGCAGGACATTTTGCATTGAAAACTAAACCAAACATTGAAAACATTTGCTCCATTTTGAAAGAGGAGGTGCCATGGCAGAACAGAGGTCTCTGTGGAACAGCCTTGGGAGGAGCATAGGCTTCTCTGTTCTTTCGGCATCAAACGCATCACTTGGCACCTCCTGAAGGACTGCCCACAGGCTGCTTCACGCTGCTTCAAAGCAACCCAGGAACGACAAGGTCCCCCCGTCTGTCTTCAAGTAAATACAAGACAACTAAGTGCTTTTTCAAAACATCAGAGATGTTTTACTGCAAGGTTGAGTAGCAACCCTAAGGAGTAGCATCCTCTACTGATGAAGGCGTGAGGAAGGGAAAGGGACTAAAAGGTTGAGGACCAACATACAGTTCACTCTCACATTGATGTAGATGCATTAGACAGAGGTAAAGAAGAGTAACCTGCAGCCACGTTAGCATCAGGTCTTTGAAGATACTTGTTAATTTACAAGGAAAATAGTTGTACCAAAACATCTTAAATCCTGGTGTGTATATATATATATATATATGAAATGAAGCAAGTTAACATTCACCTCTTTGGTAGCTGGGTTATCGGTTAGGCTTCATGTACACACGTGGTGGAACAAACACAGGCCCTGTTGAGAATGCAATTAACTAAAATAGCAGCATTTACCCCAGTATTCACACATAAGCCCATATAAGTGGCACAGACCATCAGGACTATGATAAGGTCATACTAGCATTACTTGTATTGTTAACCTTTTGCTATCCAACAGAGAGGAAGTCTCCAGATTAGGCATTATTTTCCAAGCATTAACTTTCTTAAAACTATTTTAAAATAATTCTTATTTTTCAGTCAGAATAGGCTTCTTTGAAAATAGGCACTTATTCTTAGACACCAGTATCGTTCCCTAGCGGTATCACACCAATTCAGCCACTAGACAGGACTGCAAACTGATGACTTTCTACTCCAGTTTATTTAATAAACCCAGTAATTTGGAAGATATATTTCATGTCTCTTCATGTACGATTCCTATCTTCAGAGGTAATTCTGCGCCTGCTAAGTGGTGTCTCTCAGTCTGACTAATGAAGGGGTTATTTATTGAATAAATTAGTGGCAAGTTCCAAACCCAGCTCAACTGGTACCATCACAGCCAAATGTAACTGCTGAAACTTTCCATTACAACTTTCTTTTGATTCTTGGATACAGGAGGTCACATTTTGTTCTCAGTTACTGGTATGAACTTGCAGCAGAGGCATCCGATCCCATTATAACTCAAGATCACAGCATTTGTAACAATGATGGAGGGGCAAGAAATTCCCATTTCTTCCTCCTTTTCATACTTGTCCCTCATGCACTCTGCAGCCAGACAAAGAATCAGGAATCTGGAGGGAAAGATAAGAGACCTTCCTCTCCAGACTGTGCCATCCAGATAAGATTGAATTGCAGTTCACATTTTCATTGCCTCGGGGAAACGTTTAGCGGGAGACCTTTAAAAACAAAACAAATGAAAAAACCCACCTCACCAAACAAAAGCAAAGAAAAAACCCTGAAACAAAGAGACCTAGTCAGGTAACTCAGTAATTTGCTTTTTAATGGCAATCATAACACAAACTTGCCAGCAGTTCTGTCACCAGCACAGAGGGACAGCAAAGTAACAGCTTCCCAATACAGGCATTGCTGCCACGCACTGCATTGCCCGGAACCGCCGCTTGGAACAGTCAGACACAACACAACTCTTGTTCCCCAGAATGGGCATCCCAGAAGCTCATCCAAGACGTGATTTATGTTGCACACAACACCTATCACCACCCGAAGGCACTTCAGCATCGCCCTCTTGCAACACCTCCGTATTCATCCTACCGGGGATTTTAATCGCAGGCTGCAGCATTCCCAAGATATTGTGCCCTTCCCTCTCTTTGGGGGCCTACAAATGCATCTCTGCTGCCAGCTGTGAGAGGAAAGTCTCCATCTGGCACGAGACGAAGGAAGGAAGTCAACTCACTGCTAGACTTGGCATGGAGGGTGTCATTGTCTGAAACCCCAGGCCCGCTGTTAGCCACACCGCTCTGCCCAAGTTTTCCTCCCGCGTGAGGCAGAATTTCACCGGTTTCACTACAAGGGACAATAAAAGCAGAGCTGTTGGGAATCGGCTGGAAGAAGATGGCCACGACCTCTGTCTAAATGGCTTGCACAAGTAAAACTTTGGCTGGGGCACAGGGCCTCCTGACAGGAGTTTGCTGGCGCTTGTGTAACTAAAGGCAGGCCCCGGGGCTGGAGTGACCTTGGAGTTAAGATGCTCGAGGAGGGGTTCAAACACAGCTGTAACCGCAGATAGGGAAGCTCTATGCAAATCAATTCCTCTGCTAAGAACCTATCAAATGTTCCTGAGTCTGTATAACTATGTACAAGGCTATAGAACTGTGGTGCTGGCAATAAACTTGGGAACTTACTGCTAGCTCATACTGGGTCGTCTGTATGCTCCCACAAGCCGTTCGGGATCTGTGCCCTGTGGGTTTGTGCCCTGTGGGTTTGTGTGGGATTGGCGACACAGAGCAAAGCAAATTGCCTCAAAAAGAGGAGGCCCCCTGCTGTTCAAATCAACGGATTTCACCATCGTTATCGTGTCTAAACACGAAGGTACAGATTCCCAGGTAATGGATGCTATCAGAGCTCCAGTAAGTCCATTACTTTATTTCCCTCTAGCTAAAATAACGACCTTCCCCAATAACTTTCAAGCTCAAGGCCTCCACAGCAAGATCAGGAGGTTCCACAGCTGCTGATGGAATCCAGTTTTGATTAAACATTAGTCTAATTTAAAGCAAAACAGAGCCATTTCAGAAAGAGGATCAGTTCATTAAGTTTTAATGCAAAACTGTCACAAGCCAGTTATTGGAATACAATTTCCTGCTGCTTTATTAGTCTAGTAAAGGTCAATAATTGGAAATGCTGTAAATCTAATTTGTCTTAATAATATCATTGTGATATTGTCAGAAATANTCCCTCTCCCTATCCGAAATGTAGTGCTTAGCAAATGAGGACCTGTGACTTTGATTCAAACGTGGTTCTGTCTTCTGACTGGATTGTACTGCTTTCTGGTTGGAGAGCTTTCTGAATAAAGCTGAAGCTGATCTACCAATCATCTGGATTGCGTCTGGCTTCACTGCTCCTGGCCGCGGCACCTCAACATGGGTGTGAATTCCTGGCTGTAAGCACTTTACATCAGAGTAAATGCCAGGATTAGCACCGAAATCCAGAGGGCCCAGGGGTTTATATTTACACGCAGGCTTCAAGTTAATGCACTCCAGGTGATCCTGTCTGCTTCAACAGGCAAAGCTGAGCTTGTAAAATAAGGTACAGAGATTGTGGCAGGGTCAGAGCCACAGAATTCTTTAGTGGTAGAAGCAGAACACACAGTTTCCATGATCTTGCAGGAAACGTAAACATTTCTATTTTTTGCTCCTTGCTGAATAACTGCTCCATTCTTTTCCTATTTTTTTTTATTAAAGTGAAGACGACAGCATGAGGAAAGACATGGACATTTGGATACTACAATAAAGCTACCAAAGGAAGGCAAAAATGAAAATCTGAAGGAGCAGATCTCCTGCAGGCAATTTGGGAGGGGGAAAGATGATTTGCCACATCAGCTCTTAAGCAGCCAAAGCTTTTCAGTTCAGCATTAATCAGGATATATTTTAATCAAGAAGAAATAAGTGAGTAAGAGATAAATCTGATAATTAAGCAACAGCAGTGGATATAGAAGTAAAATTATTTCAGGAAGGTAAATTAATTTAAACTTGTTGGGTGTCTTTCAGCATGAACTCATGGATTTTTGGAGATTTTTTGCTAAATAAAGACTTTATATTTTCCAAGCTGCTCTACCTAGAATCATAAAAATACACAGTCTATCTATGCTCACTTAATCAAAAAGTTACAAGGTGTATTGCTTTTAATTAATGTGTATAATTACCATGTATAATCGTTATTATTCTTGAGTGTGAAATTAAACTGAAAGGCAGATGGCAGGATTAACTTGACGTCATTCCATTCCTAGACTGCACCGTGGCCACACCTTTGGGTAGGAGCAGCCAGTTCCACGGAAAGAACACACACATTTGACACTGTACTCTTGTCACAGACAGACAGTTCTGTACTGCACCCTCAGAACTCAGAGCAGAAATGATGCAGAACAAGCCACTGCTAATATTTCACCCATTCATAGCAATAGCTCCTTACACTGGAGCCAAAAGACATGCTGGAACAGGAGTAATCCTGTTAGTGGGATTAGTTAGTTAAACTCTGTTAGTTACTAGCCTCTTCTGGTAGGTGGAAGTACTAAATAACCATAATCCTCTCCCTGTAATTTGAATATATAAATCAGTCAGATACACCATTCATCTCTGCTCAGTTTTCAGAAAGATTCTAATGGAAGAAAATGACAATGGAGTGAGATACCACCAAGCTGAAGACAGGAAATCCCAAAGCTCCACTACTTTATTTTTCTTTACCTCAGTTACAAACACGTCCTTGTGGAACCTCTTTAGTACGTGACACATTGGCAGGGTTTTGCTTTCATACAGCATATTATTGTGCAACAGAGCATTTCGTTATCACAGAGAATAGCAGAAGAGTGTTGTAGAACGGATAAACATTAAAAGGAGATACTGCCAGGAAAGAGCCTTTGATATTCAGCAGGGTCTCAGTTTTTTCTGAGCCAGAAATACTTGCAACGGCAACAACAAAAATATCAAAAGAAGAAATGACTGTACAAGTTAATAACAGAATGTGGAGAGCATTGGTTATCTGAAGCAAACAATAATTCCATCATTGCTTAAATTAAACCAATGAAGATTACCTGCAATAACAATGCACGATGTGAGCACCACAGAAAGAGCTGGAGCAAGCTTTGACTGGAGGAACTGGTAATGGAGTGCTCCATTCTGGTTTTAAATATAGTTCTCCACCACAACTGTCACCAGTCTTTGAGGTTCAGTGGCATATATGGAACTACTCAGAGGATTCCCTCCGACTCCCTTGTAGAAATAAAAGCTGTGTTAGATTTTATACATTTATTTTTTAAAAAAACATCACTACAAGTCTTGAGCTTGTCTCAGCTTTCAACAGGCTCCATATGGCTCAGCTTTCCTACAACTGCCAAGAAAAACACATTCATCAAAACCCCTGTAACTTTTCAGCAAAAATACCGCATCAAAATGACTAGAATTTTGGAAAACGAATAGTGCCTGTAAAGTTTTATGTTCAATGTGCAGCAAACCAAAAAACCCTACTGAAGCTTTAGCAGTTGCTTACACATGAGAATAGATGCTAAAATATATTAAATATCTTCAATTCACTTAACCAGGGCTAAGCCTCCTGAGACTATGAAGCTTATATTGGACCAGTGAGTAACCCAGGAGCTGAAATTCACTTATTATTTTTCCCCATGAACCTTCTTTTTCAAAACTCTACAACACATTTTATTGTGTATGTTCCCCTTCCTTCCTTCTTTCCCCAACCCCCTTTTTTTTTTTTTAATTAAAGAAAAATCCCATATGCAACATATGGGTCTTGGTTTCATGTGCCTTAGAAACGTCCAACTCTTCGTCTGAAGACCTCAAAATATACAGGGTACTAATCCATTAAAAAAAATTAGTAAACAGAAAAACTCAACCAGGAAGGCAGTGGCTTCTAAATCCAGAAATTCTAGGAGTCCAAGACTAACACATGCACCAGAGATGTTGCTCATCATCTATTGCTGGTAGTGGAAGCAGGTAAATAGAACACTAGAGGCCTTCTTAATCTGGCTATGGAATGTCCTGGTCCATCTGGGTCTGCTCAGGACCTGATCTCTATGCCAGGCTATATCTTATTCGCCTCGTCCTCACATAAAGGCAAAGTCTATCCTTCAGGCATTTGGAAGAAATTAAGTACATGAGTAGAAGGAGCAATTAGATACATCTGTTGAGTGTTTTCCTCTCGCTTTGTGCTAAATGGGAAAGCGCTGCTCGCATATGTAAAGCTGTAACACTTGTACCATTTCAAATGTCTCTCCTTTTGCCAAGTGAACTCTCAAAAATTAGATATTATTGTAGAAAGCGCTGCCTAATGAGCCAGTGTCATTTAGAATATTCAGATTGATATTACTACCATCCAGTTCTCAAGCCCTAAAAATGCCATTAATAGGCTTCAGAAATACATGGGATGGTCACAAGGACAATAGACCTGGGTTACAGCTGTTCTTGCAGCTGCCAGAAGCTTCACATGCTCCAGAGATGACAGTGATTGATAGTCAAATTACATTGCCAGTACTTTTCTGTGTCAGGCTCATTATCAGACACAATGCCATGCTCGCTCGTGGGAATTGGCTCCATTTAGCTGTTCCCAAGATGAATTCTCCCATCTCCATAAAATAAATTCACATAGTAGACTAAGTTCACAAATACCTATCAGAAATAAACACTTGAGGCGGTATGAACAATACAACCAAGAATATTTGATAATGAACAAACACAATACGATGACTTACCACCACTTGTAGAGTTAAAGAATCTATTTTTAGGGTGGCAAAACTTTCCATGAGATGCCTTTTTTTGCATTGCTATGGTTTCACCTTTTAAAGAGGACTTTTGCTATCTTCACAGTACGCTTAGTAATGGGGTTTTCTTGTAATAGATTCTTACAGCCACACCAATATTCCAAATACCCTTTGTCAATCTTTCTCAGTTCACATATAAAGGAAACAAAAATCCTTCTGTTCCCACACCACCAATCAAGATGAGAAGCACATACGGGCTTCAGCCAAGCTGGTGATCTTGAACTAAGAGAGAAAGAATTTTCACAGAATCCTCCCTCCACGTTTTCCCATGCGCACAGTCAAAGAGACTCTACTCAGTATTTACAGATCAGTAGTTTCAGATTATGTGGAACATCAGTAAATCCTCCCGGTGCAGCTGCGATATAAGGACTATGGGAATTGCAAGCAGTGACACCTCCAGGAGTTTTCCTAATTAAATAGTTCCATTCTAAGGATTCAGTCAGCTGTTTGATTTCTTCCTTCTGTTTTTCGACTGAAACTGAGCCTTTGCTCAGTGAGTCTTCTTTAAAGAAATTTCAGAGGGTTTTTTTCCCTCCTCTTTGGGAACAGAGTTCAGAACAACTAAACTGTGTCACTTACCTGAAAGAAAAAGAAAAAAAGAAAAAAGAAGGGGAGGTAGCAGCAATTTTCCCCTAATCACCAAGTCTTTGCAACTATTCATAGGTAGAGTGGAAGTCTGACAGAACCCATGGCACACTTGCATGTTTAAAGTGGCTTTAA
Organism: Jacana jacana; assembly: GCA_013400555.1. Lineage (NCBI taxonomy): Eukaryota > Metazoa > Chordata > Aves > Charadriiformes > Jacanidae > Jacana > Jacana jacana. Next base: position 74,578 of record VZTM01017288.1, on the reverse strand, counting down.
TGATAAATCACAGAATCATAGAAACACAAGGTTGGAAAGGACCTACAAGATCATATAGTCCAATTGTCCTCCTATCACCAATCCCTCTGAGCTACTAAATCATGTCTTGTAGCACCTCATCCAGACACTTCTCGAACTTGTGGCCATTCCCTTGAGTCCTATCATTAGTTCTCTGGGAGAAGAGGCCGACCCCCTCCTCTTCACACCCTCCATTCAGGAAGTTGTAGAGTGTGGGACCCATACAGGCTGCAGGTAACCTCACCTTAAAACTGACACTTGACAGCACCACAAGCAGCATCTAAAGAGAGTCCTATTCTGTAAATACTGGAGCGCTTTGATCTGGACACGCACAAAAAGAAAGAGATTAAAATAAATCCAAAGGAATAACATCCCTCTTCTCTGCATCAGTGAAACCATAATTGGAACTTCAGAAGTCATCTTCTCTTCCTTGCTGCATAACTGCAGTAATCTCTAATCATCCTATTGATATCCCTCCAAAAGTGTCTCTTTGCAGTGTGAATTCAAGCAAACTAAATGGAACCAAATTTCCTCACCAATTAAACAAAAAGACCCCCTAAACCTATGGTATTTTACCATATGTTTAAGCTGCAAAGGATGTATGTGGGTTGATATGAGCCAGTTTCTAGATACAGTATCTGTCAATCCCTTAAAACACTTCTTAAAAGACAAAACACAAATACCTTTTCTTTTACACTTCTTTCCCTGTTCCAAACACAAATACTGCCTTGGTGTTACAGCAGGCAGCAGATACGAATTGTAACCCTTGCCATTACTTTTCTTTCAGCTCCCAGTTCGATGTCTCAGTAACCACTCAACAGGTGGGAGAGGCAAGTGAGAGCAGCCCCTGGCACACATGCATTGGATCACGCTCAGCACAGCTGAGTTTGAAGATAACTTAGCTGCCCAAACCTCCTTGTCTCTCCCCAAGACTCAGAATTCAGCCCTATTTGAGATTAATGGAAGAATGTGAAAAGGCCCTGGCATTAAAGCAGCTTTTTAAACTTAGTTTAGTCTAGTATCTCTTCCACAGAAGTTAACTGCAGACACCAGCTTACAGATCAGAACCACTCTTGGCAGCTTGAGCTCCTTCCATGCCTAGTTTTAGTCTTCTGTTTGTTTAAACACAAGAGAAAAAAAGACTTTCGTTTCAGAGAGAGAAACAATGTCTAAATCTGAACCAAACACACCAGATAGTGAACATGTTTCTGTCAAACTGGCTGACATCTCTGCCCCTTTACATCAGGTTACACAGTAATAAACACTTCCCTTACTGAGAAAAACACCATGTCAGAAAAGCAAAGCAATGGAGGAAAGAGGAAAAACTAAGTTCTGGTGGTGGTCTGTGTTTACCAAAGCAGTTCTGGATACCTCTTCAGAAGCAAAACACAGCACAGAGGAATGCTAAGAAGCACTGAAGAGACAACAAGCTTGGGGAAGAAGAGATTGCAGACAATGTCTCTGCTGCCCTATTCTTACATCCATTCTTGCTGTAAGCCAGTGGTTGTTCTGGGTTCTACTCCACCACAAACAACACTAGAAGGCAAGAATACCCAAGGGAGCTTTGAATGCAAGCTGCACAGCATGGTTGACACACTGGAGGGAAGGGATGCCTGGACAGGCTTAAGAGGTGGGATCATGCAAACCTCATGAAGTTCAACTAAGCCAAGCACAGGGTCCTGCAGCTGGGATGTGGCAATCCCAGGCACAAATACAGGTTGGGTGGAGAATAGATTGCGAGCAGCCCTGAAGAGAAGGACGTGGGGGTGTTGGTGGATGAGAAGCTCAACAAGACCTAACAATGTGTGCTGGCAGCCCAGAAAGCCAACCACATCCTGGATCATTCTGTGCTGCATCAAAACAAGCGAGGCCAGCAGGTCAAGTGGGGCATTTCTATCCCTCTATTCTGCTCACCAGAGACCCTACCTGGAGTACTGCATCCAGCTCTGGAGTCCTCAGCACAGGAAGGACATGGACCTGTTGGAACAGACCCAGTGGAGGACCATGAAGATGATCAGAGGGCTGGAGCACCTCTCCTATGAAGACAGGCTGAGAGAGTTGGGGCTGTTCAGCCTGGAGAAGAGAAAGCTCCAGGGAAACCTTATAGCAGCCTTCCAGTACCTGAAGGGGGCCTAACAGGAAGGCTGGGGAGGTACTCCTGATCAGGGAGTGGAGCAAAGGGACCAGTGGTAATGGTTTTAAACTGAAAGAGAAGAGATTTAGATGAGATCTCAGGAAGAAATCCTTTATTGTGAGAGTGGTGAGATACTGGCCCAGGTTGCCCAGAGAAGCTGTGGATGTCCCATCCCTGGATATGTTCAAGACCAGGCTGGAAGGGGCTTTGAGCAACCTGATCTGGTGGGAGGTGTCCCTGCCCAGGGCAGGGGGTGGGATTGGATGATCTTTAAGGTCCCTTCCAACTCTAACCATTCTATGATTCTATGACATCAGCAGATCAATGTTCTGCTGTATTACAGAACATCGAACACGGCTGGAACCCAACCTCAGAAGTCAGTCTGTGAATTGCTACAAGTGCCTTACCCTTCTCAAAAGTAGGAGCTAAGTAAGAATTTATTCAATGAAACATTTTGATAGCGCATAAACATTAGACAGAAGTGTTTGGATGTTGGCCAGCTGGAGCAGAGCAGGCTTGGCTTCCGAGAAACCGGAGAGGAGGTACAGCATTACCAAGTACCAAACACTCGGCAGAGCCGAGCACTGGGCAGAGGATGTCCACTCTGCCAGCTCTCAACACCTGAAAGCTTTCAATGATAAATGCAGGTGAAAATTCATGTCGTTTGCTAGTAAAAGCCTGGAATAAAATGCCATTACATTCACAGCGTCAATTAAGGAAGAAAGAGCCCTGTGCTTAATTTCAAAGTGTCTTTTGGCCTCCTGGGGAACTAGACTGGATATATTTTATTTTACAAGGTTTCTTATGCGTCTGTCACCAGTATTTTGTGCATACAAAGGCTTAGGCAGTCATTCCAGACAGTTTTGGAAAACCTGTCAAATTTTACTCTCTGCAGGTTTTTGACAAAACAATGGCTTCATAGGTATTCATAGATCTTTTGCATCTCTTTCTCCACGACAATCAAGCATGTAACACTTTAAAGAGCCATAAATCACAGATTTTTCACTTGTACTTATTGTCACCTAGTTCCCTAAGTTTATAATCTCTATGGCCTCTTTCTTTTTTGGGGGGCTATTGAATTATCTCCATTCCCACTGAGAAAATTTCTATTCATCAGTGACCACAGTCACAATCCCTAGCGGTCTGTTATAGGATAGCAAGAAATAGAAGGGGGATAAAAAAAACCCCAAACCACTACAGGATTAAAAAAGACCCATCTTTCTCCCCATTACCCTATTGGAGAAATGTAAATGCAGCAAAATTCCTCATCTGCAACCATCTTTCCAAGAGGTCAGCATGGCTTCAAACCACAACTTGGAATTTCTGCAGCACCACTTCCAGGCTCTGCACGGCAGCACCTCTCCCAACTCACACTTCTGCCAGAGCTCAGAGTTTATAACTATACAGTTAAGATTTTATACAAGGTTAAAAGGGAATAAAGGAATCTTGCAAAAGTAAAGCTTTCAAGGCTTTTACACTGCAGCATAAATCCTAAACCCCTTCCAGTGTTTACCGCAAGGAAGAAAGGAATTCTGTCCTTGAGATAAGCCTTAAATTAATTAGCCAATAGTGATTTTAAGGCAGAACAAGGCTCTCTGTGCTTTTTCTGGAAACTAAGCTCCTTGATTTGTGCTCTGCTGTGCATACAAGATCTCACTGTGACTGCCAGGACTGGTACTTCCACAGCATGTATCCATGCAACCAGAGTGTAACTTACAAGGCAGGACACCAACCAGTATTCCAGCTTTGAAATTAAACCAAGTATGTCTAGATAGCAGTTTTAATTAATAGGTGTTTTTACTTAGAACACTGTCAAAGACGTTCTCTCTTTAGAAAAATGGTCTGTTAAATTAGGTATGAATTCTCTAAATCTAGTTACATGCCCTCTTAACTCTCACCTCCTCCTCGTGTCCAGTCCCCTCAAGTTTATCATCCAAACGAGCACGGGCCCAGGCAGGATAATGGACCTTTTCGTTCTATGTCAACTGCAATCCACTTTTTCCTTTCACACTATTTTCAAATAAATCAAACAAAATGGGTTCCCGAGCATCTTCTGACTTGGCACAAAGCCTAATAAAAATCCAAAGAAATTCTGGCTGATGGCAGAGCAGGACTACAAAGAATGACATTTCTCTAAGGTTCTGACGTGCTTTTTCTACACCACAGTAGGTCCAAAACCCAAATGAAACAAGGGGTTTACACAAAATGTAATAAAGCTGTGGAAGCCTCTGAAAAAAAAACAAAACCAAAAACAAAACCACAAATAAAACCAGCAACAATTTTGTGGAAGAAGTTTTTCACAACAGCAGACCTCTGTGTCTTGTTTACCAAATTCTTACATTCTTCCTTAGTTACCTGCCTCTGGTCCTTGATGAAGACGCAGCATTTGTCTCGCCCAATGAAATACATCCTAAGTTCTAGCCATAAATTACACATCCAAGACCTAAGCAGGAATAGTTCTATTAACCTGCATTCGTTTCACTCCAAAGATTAATCCTTCTTTTTCCAGCAGACAACACTGGTTACCTTGCACAACACAGAAGGGTTTTAGCTAAAAAATTGCTCAGATTTGGATGCTGACCTTCACATTAGCAGAAGGTGCCTCTGCAATGAGCTTGGATACAGTGGAAGTTATTTCAGTCTCACGGGTATGAAATTATTTACGTGTTTTCCACAACTTCCAATACACTGAAGTTCAGAGCCCATGAGGTTTCCAACCACTATTGGAATAACAATTATAAAAAATAGAGCAAAGAAGTTTTGTTCAGTTTAATACAATATAATATCTTCCTCCTCCTCAGATTCCAGAAAGCCATAGACCCACAGGAAGACGTGAACCTCCTCTGCCAATATAAGAGGGTGTTAGTTTCCTGTTTTATTTCCTCAGATCTGGTTAGGTTTTTTGGTCAAACATTGCCATCCAGTGGCAGAAAGAACGGTGGAGTAAATGCCAACTAAGAAATCCTCTCCATTTTTCCAGTACCATCTGGCCTTAAAATTACATGAGCAAATTAACAACCTAATTTGTTTCATGCTACCACACACACTTCTAACTTTGCATGAGACAGCATAAAGTTTATGCAGACATAAAAGCTCCTAGCTAGAAACACCTCATCAGAGCAAATGCTGAGAATTGAAAGGCATTTCTTACATTTTCCTTGTTGTTTAAAGCTCAAGTTAGCACTTTCCTGGTACTAGTCCGACACTTCAAGTAACTTGGAGTCTGTCCCAGCTTCTGCTCAAGGCTGGAAATACAAAGTGAACGCTTGACCACTGGAGGCGGACTGAGAAGTCCTCCTCGACTATCCACAAGTCTTCCCAGAGAAGATCAGTCTCGACCTGATGGCTTGGAAAGCTCAACCTTTGAAATTTCAGCTGCTCCAAAACACCTACAGTTATATTCAATTCTGGATGTTCTGCCAAGTACATTAGCCCTTTTCTTCCTCCCAGGACTTGTCTTCCCGTACTGTTCATGCCCTGAGAAAACAAGGGTTTAGAGGAAACAGCTAGCTCAACTCCTGGGGACACACTATGATCAGCTCTGGTTGTAGAGTCCTTATGGTAGGTGCTCTTAGCACCACCACATCCACAGGATATGCTGGACTTTACCCATCTTCCCCACCCTTTAACCTGTAGCATTAAATTCCTACCATTAGATTCCTTTCTTCTTCTTTCTTCTGACTCAGGTTCTACAGTTCATGTACTTCTCAGCCCAGCTTGTAGTTTCCCCATTTTCCAACTGGGGTTGCAATAACAAGTCTAGCTGAGCCTTTTCCCCTACAGGAAACCTTCCCTTGGAACATCTAACCAACCACTGATTCCAGGGACTCAGCACAGCTTCCTTTAAAGAAAAAAAATCAGAAGAGGAAAGAAAAAGCCATGCAAGAGTATACATCCTGCTTAACATACAGAGTCAATTCTCGTTGGTACATTTCAGGAGATGAGACTGTTCATTAGAAAAAAAAAGATATTCCATGAGCCTTAAAGTTCCCAGAAGTTCTGCAACCTTTTACCAGAATCCTCTACTCTTATTATCATTGTTTAAGGAAAGATGAGAGGGACAGAAAAATTTGCATCTAATCTCTCACAACAGGACTCCCAATCACAGCACTGCACTCAGAAGCATTCACAGAAACAACCTAGTTAGAAGCTATTACAGACATCAGATCTCTCATTAGGGTTTGGTTGGTTGGTTTTCTCCCAGATCATCTTCTGGAGTAGCGAGATCCAATGTTTCAGTCCAGTAATTTAACTTCACGAGAGCCTCATATTTCCTAGCATATACCTCTCTTTTAGAGTCCTTAAGAGTATTTGTTACATATTCATTTAAATTCTTCATTATTTTCATTAAATGAAAACACTGCTCGTTAGCTGCAGAGGGCAGACTTATTTCTTAAGTAGGGTAAGATTAAATTCCTTCCATATCACAATGGATGGGCTGGGGCATTTTACTGCCAGAATAAACAGTGGCTGGTTTGCCTTAGGAGGAAACTATTTTAAAAATAGCTGAGAGAAAAGATAGTAAGCATTCAGTTTAAGAAATAAGGTTTTAGGTCACAAAAAAGAAATTACCATAAATTGAACTGGAATAACGCATGTAACACCTATTTGCCTGTATTACCGGGAGTCTTCAGCCATAGCATGGAACCCTTGCTTGACAGTGATTTATCCAAGTGTACACAGAAAGATGACCTCCAGATAACAACAGGGAACCAGTGAGTGTGACCTTCTTTTTGGAGAAGGCAGAGGGAAGGAAGAAAGGGAAACGGATGAACATGTAATTTTACTGAGAGTTTCTAAAAAGCTTCCTTTCTTTCAAACCCCCCTGTGTAGGGAGTACAGCTGCTTAGCACATCTGGCAGCCCAGGAGAGTCAACTACTTTCCCCCAGATCTCTAGATTTCCACAAGCTTTACAAAAGTTAGGCAGTTCCTCCCACGCTGAAGTGCCCTGTGCAGATTGCAGGGCCGGTGGGTGGGTCAAGCTTTGGAAGAAGCCACAGATAGATTTCGTAGACTGTGGAGTTGGCTTTGTCAGGTAGATGAGGTGACTTAAGAGATGATGTAAAAATCACAGAGTCAATGACACGTTTCATTTTGTTTTTTTCACAATTTCAGATCCACTAAAATATCCCTTGGTGTAGGTAATTTAAAACCACTTTTTCTAGCAGGTTGGGTGGGGTATTTTGTTGGGGGTTTTTGGTTGGTTGGTTTAGTTCTGGTGTGGGGTTTTTGCCAGCAGAGGATGCTATTTCCTTTCAGTACAGAAAACATGTGCAGCAGACGTGTAAACACTAAAATACAGGAAATCCAGTATTTTGGAAACTGCTTGTTCTAATGAAGTCAGTGACACTTGGAAGTTAAGAAAACAAATAAGTAGTTTATGCTAAATCCTACACACATTCAATCTCAAGTGTTTTTCAGCAAAAACTCATAATCTCTGTTTATTTCATTCAGGGCAAAGAATTTGACAGTTACAATTTGTTGAACCTCATTCAACAAATACTTTCCATTTCTGTAATATTTAAAGGCTTTTCTACAATATTTATTGCTGAGGTATTTATAAGCCACAGGAGAATAAGAGGTTTCTTTTCTCTGCTTCTCAGCGTGGCAAGAATGCTTACGCATCTTTGCAGATGGGGAAGGTCACCCAAACCTAATTCGACTGGGATGGGTGTCCAGATCTCCAGTCTCCTCAGCTGGCACTGAACATAAGGTTACTACTTGTCCCCCACTGTAAGTTTAAGGATCTAAAGTATTCCTCAGCACTGTTTAAAGAATGGGTATATTTTACTTCCCGTTGCAGTAGCCTTCATAAAAGACGTTTCAAATAATTGAACAGCCTGACAGTCAAAGTAGATGAGCTGTAAAGGTCCCTTCTAACCCAGACTATTCATGACTCCACAATCCAGCTTTAAGAACTGTATTACAGTGTAAGTTTTACTGCCACTTAAATTCCCAGTCAAAGGTAAGAGATTACATTGAACCACGTACTGCACAAATGTGAGCGTTGCCCTGGAAAATTATCATCTTGGAATATGACAAGATGAGTAATAAATAGAACAAAGACAGACAAGGCACAGGAAGGAAATAAATAAAAGTACAGTTTTATATTATGATTCCACTTTACAAAATAGCCAAATACACCTTAGTATTGTAGCCTAGGATCCCTTCCTGCAACTTAAAGTTCAGTTCACAGGATTCTTATAGGCAGATGCTTTGACTGAGCCAAAGCCCACTGCTGCCAAAAAGAAATCCTTTCTTTCATTCTTTGATCAGGGCCAAAATTTGGCAACCTACAAGCTGATAAGCTGTGGTTCAGATTTCAGAAATATAGACTGTCCTTAGACAAACCAAGACACAGACCTATAACACTTTCATTTCAATAACAGCTAGTCAGTCTAACACTAAGAACCACCTTGAATTCAGGGATTTTTAAAGAAATTTAAGAAATTAAGACTTCTACAGCATTTAAGCATGCTGTTCTAGCTTCTTCTAACTACTACTTGTTCAAGATGCAATATGAACCATGAGGATTGTTTATAGAGCAGAAAAACCCATCTTCCCACATTAACTTCTTTCCTTTTAACATCAGAATACAGATAGCTTTCTGAGAGAGAAATTCCATTCCTAAAAGGCTTTCAGTGCTATAACACAGTCTTTTGGTAAAAACCCATGAATGTTAACAGGGGAAAGGACCCTCTAGCTTCCCTATATAGGAACGTCAGGGCTAGGTTGGAATCTGCATGACTATATTTTTAAGAGAACTTCCTTTCATTAGCCAAACCCTCAAAGATTTGATGAACTGATGAACTTGACTTTATTTACTCTCTTCAGCTCTTGACAGATTCATACAGCAAAGGACTTGTAGTCTACAGGGTAAAGACAGTGAGCGACAGTTGTCAGAACAAGAACTCCAAGTAATTTTTCTTGCTTTCTTTCTAGGCTTCATCTGTTTTTTTCTATTCCCCCCAGACCTTTTACACTGCATGTACTGACAGCAGATGATCTGCAGCAGTGGAGGAAACCAGCAGCCAAATAACCATATCCTCCAGGTCACAAAATTAGCATCCTACAAGGGACACCTATTACCGCTTCTACTGCAGAGGACACGTCTGGCTGTGTCCTGCCAAGTGCTCCTGCTTCTCATTAGCCCAGACATCCATTGACTCCACTCTTTCTTCCCCTTGGGAGGTTTACATCAACTCTTCACCTGTTCATTAGGAGTCTGAATTGTTTTGAATGGAAGCAAGCTGGCTTTATCTGTAAGTTTTACAGCAAAAAGCATTACTTGCTAAAAATTAAAGCAGGACCAGCTCAAGTCAACAGCAATTGGTGTTCAGTGAAGAAAAGTAAAGAGTATTTCTTTCCACAAGAGTGGCACAGGGGAGGTAAGGCTACTGGCCAGTGCAAGAGGGACAGTGACTTGTGCACACTGAATGGCAGGGAAGGAAATGCTCCCTGCTCCCATTGGCTTTCCCAAATTGCTTTCCTGATCTTAGAATTGATTCCAGGCAGGGGAAAAGTGAACTACGCTTCTGCACGTTGTCAATGCTTAGGAAATAAAACCTTAAGAAGAGCCAAAAGTCAAGAACAACTCGTAGGATCTTAAGATCACTTAGAGGAAAGGGAGTAGTGACTACCACACTGAGCACACAGAAAAGGTAGAACGTGCTTACAAAAATTGAACAGGAAGACATCTAAAACTGGAAAACTGGAGGAGGAGGGAGTTGAGACAGGATGTCTTTGAGGCAAAAAAAAGGCTTAGGATGAGCCAGTACGAGCAAGCACACGGTGGAGCAAGCAAAGGCATGGTTATCCTCTATTGAGTACTTGTGCAAGTACCGGAATTTACTGGAGTACTGCGTCCGGCATCATCTTCCTGTTATACAAATAACATTGAATCCCCACACTGAGTCCAGGGGAGAGCCACTATACAGAAGGTACCCAGGATGATTAAGGCTCTAAGATGATTAGGGGCCTGAAGAAGACTCAAGACAAAGCTCCCTGTGCTGGATTTGCTTAAGCCTAAAGATGAGCAGGTTAACAAAAGATCCAATCACTATTGTCAACAATCTAACAAGGTGTTAAAGGGAGGACAGAGCCAGACCCTTCTCAGAGGTGCTCTGCAACAGGGGTAAGAGGCAGCAAACACACAGTGCAGCAAAGCAAATTTCAATCACAGATCAGGAAAAAACATTCTTCATAATGGGTGCGTTCAAACACCGGAGCAAGCTGCCGGGGATACAGTGGACTGTTGTCATTAAAGATATTGGGGATAAAATTTTTATCAGGGCCTGCTGAGACAGGATGAAGGGTAATGGCTTTCAGCTAAAAGAAGGTAGATTTAGGCTAGATATAAAGGAAGAAATTTTTACAATGAGGGTGGTGAAACACTGGCCCAGGTTGCTCGGAGAGGTAGTGGATTCCTGGAAATGTTCAAGATCAGGTTGGACGGGGCTCTGAGCAACCGGATCCAGTTGAAGATGTCCCTGCTCACTGCTGGGGACTTGACTAGATGGCCTTTAAAGGTCCCTTCCAACCCAAACTAGGCTATTACTCTACGATAATCAAAACTTAACTGGACAAGAATCTGATCCGACTTTGAAGTTAGATCCAAATTTTATATTGCCCCTGTTCCAAGTAAGGGATTGGACCAAACGACCGGTCAAGATCCCTTCCAATCTTAATTATTCCACAAGTCTACAGCATTTCTCTTTCATATTCACCTCATGAACTCAAGGTTCAAGTGCTCAATGGCAGCATTCTTCAGCAGAGCTGTTAGAAGCCAATTACTGGAAAATCTCAGACAGCTTCAAAAGAAATAAAAGCCAGAGGGCTTTTTACAGCTGCTCAGAATGAAAAGGAAATGGCCTGCTTTATCAGTGTGATTTAATATTATATTACACTTAATGAATTATATTTTGGATGATCAATGCAGGGTATTATATTTGTGTAAAATGCAGAAGCAAATCAGAAGCTGCCAGGAGGAAAGCAGAGAATTTGGCAGGCCAGGTCCAGACTGCTGGCACATGAGAATGAAGTTGAAAGATTATGGAATAAACCTTCAGCTGGATGCTTATGGTAAAAATATTAGAAGAAACATGGGACGTTAGGTGGCAGGGTCATTATCAATGTAATTTTCAAACTTAACACTTTGTGGTTTGAAAAATGTGACCTTTGTGATTGTTATTAATTGCATAATAATATAGTATGATTTGTAATCCTATTTTCCAATGACACAATGGATTAATTCCTTACCATTTTGGTTTCAGACTCCCCCTATGCTCACATACAGGTCATTACACAGACCTACTCTCCGCTCATGTTTGGAGGGTTCTGCTTCAGAAGCTCTAAGTGTGGATTTCTAAGTTTTCAGAAATATATCATATTGAACAACATTAAGCAGAAAAGCACACCTAAACCCCAGATCTCTGTTCCTGTGATGATTTCACTAAGAGAGAGCTGTTTTTTTCACGGAGGTAGTACTACCCACAACACACATAACACCTGTGAACCTGTTCATTGAGGTCATCAAGGGAAAAAGCAACTTTATCCCTCTCCATTAGGATTTTACACAAATAGAACTATGTCAATACCTTTACAATGAGAACAAAGCCTTCAAGGCTTCAGCCCAATTCAGAAGAGATAACTCTTGCTTGAATCTCAGGAAATGTGCTCATGAAAATCTTTGAGAGAGAGGTCCCTTCCAACCTCAACCACTCCCAGATTTTGTGGTCTTAATAGAAAACTTATTTCAATTCTAAAATAGCTAGGAAAGTCATAACCTTTTTATTGCTCTTCCTTCACAAGAAGGATGTTACAGAGCAGGGCAGAGCATTTCCAGGAAAACAAATCAGAACAACACAACAGTTCTTTGTAATCTCACAATAGTGCGTGATACGCACACGGGCAATAAGCATCATTTTTTTCACTCCAAGAAACCAAATTCCCGGAAGAAGTTGAAGGTAAAACTACTCAAAGCCCCCCTTACTTTCAGTCAGCGGCAGCAGTCTGGAAATTGTAACCCTAGTTAAACCCAGGATGTAGCCAGAAATTCAAACAAGCTATTTGCAAGGAGTTGAAAAAGACAGAACTGCTCTGGTTTGGTGGTGGTGTTTTTAATAGAACAGCAGCCCTTGTAGTGATGCTGAAGTACTCAGCGTGATCCACTTGGTTCTACAGCAGTTTGCAAACCATCATTTTGGATTAGCCCACTGTGCTTCCTTCCCCCTTCCAGTTTTGTGCGAGTCTGTATTGGAAACTGGACCCTTTGTACTGTGTTTCTACCTTCTGTGGAAATTAAGCTCCCAGAAATTTATAAAAGCTGTGCAAGTTCCCAGTCTGTCACATTTTAGGCCAAACCACGCAGTGCTTGCTTGGGCCTAAGTTTGCTGGTGTGCATTTTCCATTGATAAAAATAAATTTTAAAGCTTTTTTACTATTATTTGTTCCAAATAAAAACAAGCTTGATGCACGCCACAAAACAGGGTCATGGCTAAACGCAAGCCAACATATTGCTGTGAAAAAGGTAAAAATCATCATGCAATGTATAAACCACAGCACAGCCCATAAACCCCAGGACTTGTGTCGCGATTTGTTGAATGTGAAGATGTAAGATAAAGCCCTTCTCTTTGTATAAAACAGTTCTAGGAAGATGCAAGTCAACTGGGACAGTCCAGAGGAGAAAAATGTAAGCATTCAAAAGTCTCAGAAATAGAGCCCATGATAGAAAAATAGGATTGTTTAATGATGAAGCAACAGCAGCATCCACCTCTCACTGCTCCAGAATTCCAAGCCAGGAGAACAGTTATGAGTTTGTTGTTCTCACAGTGACGTGTTTTAACATCTCAAGCTCCTAGGTTTATTAAGAGTTAAAGAGTCTAAGAGTCATTCAGTACATTCACAATGCAATTGAATGTAAAGCTAAGTTTTCCTTTAACAGGTACAGACAACCTCTGAAAAAGGCCACATGAATAGAAATGTTTACCATGTTACTTGGCAAAAAATCAGACTCTGAAACAGTTCCTGGATCATTCCATAAAGAAGTGAATTATTGAGTTGTCACGACTAATTTTCCATAAGAGACTACAGCAAAGATCACCCAACTTTTTATAAACCACACTAGGAGGTGTTACTATTTCTTGGATTTGAAAGGCCAAGTTGTCAAGAGGAATAACATGCCATTGTAAACAAGTACCAGATGGTAGAGAGATTTCTCCAATGCCCTGTTTAATGATGAGTAACCATGCACACAGCAAAACACAGTTAAACAAGAAAAAAGCTACATAAACAAAGGTCATGATCTCAATTCTATTTTTCCCCAAAAATATTTCTGGAAGGACAATATAGTCCTTCATTGTTAGAAACCAGCTTTTAGGTACCAGGAATTAGCACTAGCTCTTCTTTTTGACAACTACTAATTTCTGAATTTATAACAAGCAGTTTCTCTGTAAACTTGTAAAAATTATTAGAATACTTCATTACTTCCTGCCTTTATCCCAACAAGCCAACGTACGACCGTTCCTCCCTTTCCCTGTCCCCTCCCATAAAAGGAGTAGGTAATTCTAACAAAAGACAACCCCCATCTCCAAAAGACCATGTGATATTTTGCAACCTCGTGATTGCTTTTCCTTCTCAGAATCTCCACATGCAAGTTTAAAGGATGAAATAATCCCCAACAAGGTGTTTCCTCTGGGAAACACTAAGGATTTTATATTTCAAAACTCTTTTTTCAATTCGAGACAAATCCTTTCCCCAAAATGAGGAATAAAAAGACTTTTAAACGTGAGTGAAAGTCCTTATAATCCTTAAGTATAATCCCAGTAAGAAGATCTATTAGATGTTAATCAGCATCAGGACAGTCAGATGCACCTTTCACACCATCTCCCACCTGCAAACACAAGCTCTGTTCACGTTTTCTACTCATAACTTGCACAGACACTCCCCGTTCAAACTCCCTCATTAAATCTTTCTAGTATCTTTTTGAAGACATTTTAGTACTAATCTGAGCTGTAGATGACACCAACAGAGAGCAGTGAAAGCTGAGCTATACCCAGTCCCCTATCTCAACAGCATTGTGTAAAGCTAACAACGTCAATTTCGTACCTCCCCTCTCTCCAGATGTCTCCTTTCTCTCCCTTGCCTTCCTCTTCTTTTGTTGCATAGACTATTGTCCCAAAGGCTCTATGAAAGCTCACTCTCTGGAGGGCTCCTTCACCTGGGCTTGTAGCACTTCTCACCAGCTGCAAAACATCCTACAATTTAATCCTATTTGGAGGTACAGTTAAGTCTTTGTTAACTCCTTCCTGGCTCAAGGAGCACATAAATGCAATGGTTTAGGATCCAGCTATCCTTCAGCCAATCTCACTGGCTGTAGGTATGCTGGTATTTTAGAAAGTGAAGCGGTTGCTACCCAGTCAGTTGAAAACAAAACACAAAACAAAGCTCCATCCGGGCACAGACCATCACTGCTGCTGCCAGAACTCTCCTGCAGACTATTGTCTAAGGCTCAGGGCCCTTTGGGATCCTGCTGATAAGAAGCACTTAACAGTCTCCTTATTACTACCACTGCAAAACAATGAGACTTGAACCATCTACTCCTGCTCAAAGTACGAAAGGGCCACAAGCTGTGACCACAGGCCCTCCAGAGCCACAGACCAGAATTTTATGAAAATTAAACCAAAGCTAGCCTTTCTGGTAGCCTTCATTAACTTTTAATACAACTGTACACCCATACTTAGAGCGAGCATAGTGTCAACTATGTAACATGACTGTAACAGCTTCAGGACAATGTCCTGAGAGAGCCTTCAATCTCATCAGCAGAATGAAGTAAACGACTGTGGTGGAAGTTCTAAGCACACAGAGACAGAGGAATACGTGCCTAGATACCTACAGAAGCCAACTGAAGACAGTCAGCAGCCACCATAGATGCTCCTGTGCAAATCTGTTCTACCATCAGCATTAAAAATACTTATGGTAAAGTGCAGAAGGATTTGAGGAAGAGAAAATCAGTAGGGACCTACAGAAACCACCCTGCAAACACACTCAAGGTTAACCTTCCTGCCTCTGCGAGGCCAGATTTATTTACACAAGCGTGAGGCAATACAAATAGTGTAACAATACTAATGGACAGTCCTAAACTTTTTACACATCAATTTTGGAGCATGAGGGCAAATGCACACTTACACCCTAGCTGCAACACACTCTAGTGAAAAGAAAAAATTCCCTACACAGCTTGAGAGTTGTCTCATATAAATCACCCTCATAAGGCATGGGAAATGAAATACAAGAGCTTGGTAAGATGTTCCAAAAGAGCACTAATAAATCTTTCGGATTTATTTATACTAATGAATAACCAGCAAGCAACTCAGTAACAAGCGAGGAATGAGAAATTTGGAGAGTCACTGAACACCAGATGCCAAGGAATCTTACTTCAAAGCTATTTTGTTTGGATGTTCTGCAACTGATCCTAGACTGGAAAGTGAACAGTGCTCCTTAAAGCACACATTCACTGCATATGTCAGAAAGCAACAAACCACGGAGGAACTCAGAGACCATAACACACCCCCTATGCCTTTAACTGAGTAGGTTTCTCTGGGCTACCTGGCTCATCTCAGATGGCCACACAGCTTGTTCTCTCATTGTAGGATGCACCATTACAAACATGTCAGTATTTGGTAGCCAGCCTAATATGTACACGCAATAGTTCATGACAAAAAACCTAAGACTTTCTGCTAGAGAAAACTTAAAAGCACTGATGAATATTGCTTATATTTTCAGCAAAGAGCTGTAGTTTCATACTTGTGAAATAGCACTTGACAAGAGTGGGGAAAAAAATGGTGCAGTGAGGAGAAAGGAGGTTTTTGGCTAAAAGGCTGGTGGTGCAGAGGCACCAGCTCCCACCTGCACGTGCTGAGGAAGACTCCCATGTGCTCTTCTGCATTCACCTCACCTGCAGCTGCCTCATTTGCACACACATTCTCTGAAGTGAGGTTTGAAAATTTAATCCCAGCCAATCAAGCTGCTGGGCGTAGCGGCTGCACACACAACCAACAGCCTGTTGGTTACTGGTATTAATAGAAAACAAAAGAGAAAGGAACAAAAAAAAAAGTGTGGACTTCAATTACTGAACTCCGATGAGGCCATGGAAACCGCACCAAGACATTCAGATGACTACAACACAGGTTTGTAAAGGATTTGGCAAAGTTTCAGGGCAAGTCAAGAACTCTGGTGCCATGGGGTAACTCGCAGGATTTTCACTATGGAAAGCCACCTCTGGAAATGTGTCCCAGCACCCTGTTCATACAGACCTGGCACAACAAAGGTTCTGGTACCACAGTCCGGGCAGACTCACTGCCCTCAGCTGGGAAACTAAATTCAAAATGCGCTGACGGCATGGGAAACACCACCTGGGTGCATATGGGCCTATAGACTTGGAGCAAATCTATACAACAAAAAGAAGACACAGTTGCAACTTAAATGCATGTAACCACCTTATTTTTAAATAAGCAAAGATATAGAAGTGCTGCGCTCAGCACAGGCCAGTAGCTGGGGATGAGTCCTTCATGAACTATATGAGCTCCTGTCAAAAGCCAATACAAAAACCAGCATGACTCGGTCTTCACTGCTTTTTACCTACAAAATTAATGCAACCTACTAAACTAGCCTATATATGTCTATTTGTGCCATTATCATCTCTTCATTTAGCTGTGAAGTCATTCTGTCTGAAAGGAAATAATACACACACAACTATAAAAGAAAATCAGTCTGTGTTTTGGGAAAACCTGAAGAGGTCCAGAGAAAGAGTTAGATAGCTAACACATTTGCAAAGGCTAGGGCTGTATGATGAGACAAGGGACATTGGACTCAGGCAGGTGTCCTCCCAGAGGAAGCAGGGTAGAGGGGAGATTGAATTCTAAATTATAAAGCTAAATCCTGGCCTAGCTCCAATTCCAGTTCATTTCAGAAGTGCTCCAACTGAAATTTGTAACCCACAACTTCAGCTTCAGTGACTTGTAGCTTATTCCAACGTCCTACTAATTTCTCCAAGATTACTGGACTAGATTTCTATGCATCATTAAATCACTCCTGTATTTCACTACATCAGTTAATAAAGATCACTAAAACAAAATAGCATTTAATGCACTTCACATATTTTTAATAAACAATCACGTTTTATGTTCCAGTTACAGTGAGATCATCTCTGGTTCAGCAGCATCATTCTTGCTTAATGTACTCCTGAAAGCCTAGCTCATCCTGAGGTTGATATTTACTGTAAAAGGGTGTTATTCTTTCTTTGCCTTAACTATGAGCTCCCTATTTGCCTCTCTCACGTGCTTCCCATGGTATCAGTACCTATTCACTGAGATTAGAAATAGTGAATCACTGAAGGAGAAATAACGAATAGGAGAGAGAACGCTTTGCGTGGCACTTAGAGAACAGAGGGACAGACTGTCTGAGCAGATGGCACCTGCAGGCAACACCGCTTCCTTTATCGGAACTATGAAAGAAAAGTCCAGTCCCCAAACCACTAAAGCCTGCACAAGTGTGATGAGTCAGTCAGGCATAAGAATTACTCGTGCTAAACAAACCCTCATTTGCAGCACGGCACCATACAGAAGCCAGTCTGACACTGCAAATGCCAGTTTCCTGTCATTGGATGTGCTGAGGGTTCACTCTGCCCCATCAACCAGATCATTAATGAAGATGCTGAACAGAACTGGACTCCATACTGACCCCTGGGATGCACCACTAGTTACCACCTTCAACTGCACTCAGGGCCTGGCCATTCAGCCAGTTTTCAGTCCACCTCCCTGTCTGCTTGTCCAGNCATTTGCAGCACGGCACCATACAGAAGCCAGTCTGACACTGCAAATGCCAGTTTCCTGTCATTGGATGTGCTGAGGGTTCACTCTGCCCCATCAACCAGATCATTAATGAAGATGCTGAACAGAACTGGACTCCATACTGACCCCTGGGATGCACCACTAGTTACCACCTTCAACTGCACTCAGGGCCTGGCCATTCAGCCAGTTTTCAGTCCACCTCCCTGTCTGCTTGTCCAGCCATATTTCATCAGCTTCTCTGTGAGGATCTTATGGGAGATGGTGTCAAAAATCTTACTGAAGTCAAGGTGCAATTCAGTTCTCATCCACTCAGAGAGATGGCACTCTCCTACACAGATCCTTGAAGAAGCCAAAGTCTGCTCTCCCGAACTCCAGGGTTATGATCTGGCTATTATTTACAAGGAAAAAAAAAAGCGAATACACTTTTTTACCATTGCAAGTTATTAGGAAATTGTGAACACCAACATCACCACCATTGTCACCGACTGGACTGTATGCTCTGAAGCTGGGTGCAATTCAGTTCTCGGTTAAAATGTTTGGTTTGTGAAGATATGCTTTACCTTTTGCCTGCCATAAGTTGGTTTATGCCTCTCCTTTTTCTACTTCACTTCCCCAAATACCAAAAGCAGTTTGTGCACATGTCAGATGCCCTTTCCTGGGCAGTTCACCACCTGCTACTGAACTAAGTGAGGACACAACTGACTAAATGATCGTCCAGGTTCTTGGCAGTGTCTGATCCAATAGATGGGAGTGGAACTACCACACACCAAGGGGTTAGGGCTTCCTTGAATGTGGTGGAGATGAGTTTCTATTAATATCCCAGGCTGTGCATGAACCTCTCCTAACCTACACTTATCCAAAAGGCGGTGGTTTAAGTTCAATTTCCCTCTTGTTCTGTGGGATTTCATCTGTTTATGCTTAATAAATTGCTGCACTGACAGAGTGCCAGTAGACTGTTCTCTCCACAGGATGAGCAGAGGTAGCAGGAGATGAAACTTCCAGTGAAACCATGCAGTGACAGCTGAGCAGGAACAGAGCGGAAAAAGGCAGAAAAAAAAGGAACTTCTACATCTTTTTTTCAAGAAAACATGAGTCAGAAAATACTCCTTATGTGTAAAAGGTTTAAGTTTTCGGCCAGATTTTCAATTAAGACACTCCTTCCACATGTCTTGGTCTGTTTTCCCTTTTTCTGAATATTAGCAGGGACACATTTAAAGTTATTGCTTGAAATACTTTTCTCCAGTGTTGAATTTCTGTGTACATTTGGAGAAAAGGGACTAAAGCACGTGGACTTTTGTCATTTTTGCAATGTCTCTGGACAGCAGGCCAACCTTTTCCTCCATTAACTTTCCCATACCTGCTTGCTGCTTGAGCCCCCACTCTTTCACATGCTCAGCTTTTGCAGCTTTTCATTATCAACCTTTTGTAGGGACAAAACTCAGCACAGGTCCTCTCTGCACACACGGGCTGGCCTGCCACATACTGCCAATCTGGACACAACAGACCTTGCAACACCCAAGTGAAAGATGTATTCACATAGAGGTTTCTCATTGCAACCCTTCACCAAGGCCAAGAGCACTTAGAAGTTACAGTGCTAGACATACACCAGTTCTGCAGGTTTGATAGGTTTCCTGCGTTTGACTCAAATCAGCACTGGCATAAAACATGCCTGCAAAGGGTATAGGCTGGTTTAGTTTATATTGCTGACAGCAGGTTTTTTCCTTTTACACGTTTTGTTTCTTTCTTTGCTTCAAAAAACAAACATCACTGGACTGTTTCTTCTTGACTCGAAATAGTTTTCAGCCACTCTTCCTTATGGATTCATCTCCTCATTTTAAGCTGTTAGTTACAGAGATTAAAAAGACCAGATTAATATTTAAAACTCTGTTTTCACTTATCTAAATTTTACTAACAATGTAAGCCAAACTGGTCTTCTCTTTCTAAATTACAGAGCTAATTAATTGCAGCTAATGCTCATTAGAAGAGCCACAAAAAGTGTGCAAGAAGGAGTCAATATGCTCCTTTCTCCTATCTGGCTTTTGGGCACAAGAGGCAAAGCTTGCAATATCAAAGCCACGATACCTGTTAATATTTGTTAAAGCAGCTCTACCTGAGGCGAATACCTGCCAACCTGAAGGTACAGACCAGGCACACAGGGATAATCCACAGAGGGAGTAACTGGGGAGTTGTGTTACATTAAAATACAACACCTAGTCCATATTAATTCTCCTGTCAGAAACATATACTGCCAGCAACTGCATGACTGCAGAACTCTGCCACACCAGGACTGAAGATTCCCACAGGTCACTAAAGTAGGAGAGCAATTTTGTGCTATTAATGCATCCATATAAATTCTTGTTGTATATAAACCAGCTATACCTCGCAATTACACTAAAAGAGGATTTCCTCCCCGCCCTCCAGTCACCAACAAATCCAAGCTGAGAGCAAACCAGAACCTCTTGCATTGGCCTCTGCTTAAGAAGCCACTGCGCAGAGGAGATGACAACACTGCCAGGTACAAGGGCAGCCAGACACTGAATCACCATCCACAATTGTGCTGGCCAGAGTCAAAGCCTTCCATCCTATCAGAAGAGTAAAAGCAGGAGGCATGTAGTCAGCAGAAGAACGGGGAGATGCTGTTTAATGTTTTATCTTCTAACTGCAATAGGAATTTATATCTGTTGTCTCAGATTATCAGAAAGCTTTAATTCCTCCTTTGTTCTTTCATCCCTTTATAATTCCTTTCTGGACTCTATAATCAAGACACATTTATCGCTTCCCGGTTAACTGCAGTTATCATCTGTAACCTAACTGAAAGTTCAATGAATCATCAAACATGCCAACAAAAATACATTATTATATTTCTATTCCTCGATGCTTCCTGTAGGTTTCATTTTCTCTGCTTCTAAAGCACATTTTCTGTCTTTCAGCTCCCTCTGTTTTTCTATTGCTTCTCTTTCCTCTAATTTTATCATTGTTGTTATGGCAAAGCAAATGGAGAAAGAAAGAAATTAGACCCATTAAAAAGGAAAGCAGAAAGCTCCATCTTTGCCACGGCTCATAAACAGTCTTTTTCCTTTCATTTATTCTTTTTTTTTTCTTTCCCAGTACTCAAAGCTAAAGGTGAATCCCAGAACTGCTGGAAGTTTTGGCCAGTCCCTTTCCTTTATGAATGTTTATCTTAAGTATAGGCTTTGTTGAGAGAATGCAAGCCAGGAAAAAAAAATAACAGCAGCAAAACTTATTCTATTTTCTTTCATATTTATCACTGCATGATACTTTATTTCTCTGAAATTCTTTCTTCTTGTTTACATATATAGTGGCAGATCATGCTAAAACCATCATTCTTTTGGTCAAAATGGTAGATGCTGTATTAGAGGAGAGCAGCGAGATAACAGCAGGCTGGGAGTCAGGATATGCACATGTGCTTGAAAAACAAGTGTAACAAGCAAAGAGGGCTCAGCTAAACTTTGTCACGAGGATGTGCCCTGGATCACTCTACCAGCGCTAACAGGCTTGGGAGAGGGAAGGAGGTGGGCAACAACAACATGGAGATGCTACAGTTTCATTAAATTACTTGAAAATCTGCTCCCAGTTTGTTGCCTGATCTCTATTTAGTTGTGCATCCAGAAGCAGCTCAGAGTTGGCCAATTATATGTAATTTGAACGTGAAGCCTTCCACATACAAAAAAGACTTCAAGCCACGGTAACACAGAATGACAGAATGCAACGGGGTTGGAAGGGACCTCTGGAGATCATCTAGTCCAACTCCCCTGCCAAAGCAGGTCCACCCAGAGCAGGCTGCACAAGAACCTGTCCAGGCAGGTTTTGAATCTCTCCAGAGACAGAGACTCCACCACCCCTCTGGGCAGCCTCTGCCAGGGCTCTGCCACCCTCAAAGGGAAGAAGTTCCTCCTCATGTTTAGATGGAATTTCCTATGTTCAGGTTTGTGCCCATTTCTCTTATCCTGTCCTCTGGCCACCACTGAAAAAAGCCTGACCCCTTCCTCCTGACACCCATCCTTTAAGTACTTATAGGTGTTGATCAGATCCCCCCTCAGTCTTCTCTTCTCCAGACTACAAAGACCCAAGTCCCTCAACCTTTCCTTGTAAGAGAGATGCTCCAGGCCCCTCATCATCTTTGTGGTCCTCTGCTGTACCCTCTCCAGCAAATCATCCTCCCTGGGCAAGTTCTGAATCTACAGCAATTCCAAAGTAGCCTTGAGACAGTGGGTTTGTGTTTCACTGAACATGAGAACAGCAGCAAAACTGTTTCTGCACAGTCCTGACCAGGAATAGGACTTTGATGATCTAAGTTCTACCTGATCAGTTCCGTGATGTACATTGAAATCTATCACCTTCTACAGATATAATTTATATATTTATTGTGCAAATGTTTCAAACAAATGATGTGTTCCTGTAAATCTTACACAGTCTCAATCTGGACAGAGCATTCCCAAAGAATTCCTTTGCACAGAAAAAGTGGAAAATCCTTCTAAAACCAGGATGTTCCTCAGTTACAAGAGAACAGTTAAAAGGAAATTCTATGCCTGATTTAATTGCACTGTATGAGATTCACCTGTGGTATTTCTTGGTTTTAATTAAAAGTTCTTAATATCTTTTGGTGATGACTTTTTTAAAGAAGAAATGAGACTAGTACAGTGTGGTGCAAAGTGCCGCCCGATAATGGTACTTAACGAAGGCATGATGGAATTAGTGATCCATTTATCAAAATAATTTCTAGTACACTCCTAAATAAATGAAAAGATTCAATGCTTAGTTATCTAAATTTATGCAGAGAAGTATAGTTTCCACATTTCCTGTTATCTGCATTGTGTGATCTGCTAGAATTAATAAAATAGGTTACTACTTCTTAAAGCCAAGGATCAGAATGATTTCATTAGGAGCAAAACCAGGGATCCTTTGTTTTCTGTTCTCATTTTGATTCATCAGTGCCCAGGAAGATAATGGTACTGGAGTGCTCTATGGAAACCAATAGCTGAGCTTAATAGGGGAACCCAAAGCAATTTCCATTAACTTACTGAAGGAAAGCAAGAATCACCCTGTTATAAACCATCTTAGCTCACAAATATTCTGGATGTATAGCAATACCTGGAGAGTAGACTGATTAACTGGAGAAATGGAGCTTTGGTTATGCATTGGTCTTCATTCCTGAGCACTTCTTAACAAGCTCTTTGAGCACGAAACAATATCACAGCATTCTTCAGATCTATTTCAAATGCCACTAGAGTGACAGAAGCTGTTGGCACGCTTGCATTACCTTGGCTGCTGATGTGTACTTTTTTCCCCTCACAAGTACAATTCAGGTTGTTCCCCACAGATTCACCTGGGTGGCCTAATTTATCCTCTTTTCTTCACAAAACAGAAAAACAAAATAAGTGTGATTACCAGTCTGCTTAACTATGAGAACAATTCCCAGATATAGTCAGGATGCTACCTACTCCTTCTTCTATTACCCTGAAGTGAACTTACTTCTTCTACTGGAAAGACTCCTAAATCACCTTGAGAAGCAGATTTATGTGCATCTGTAGCACAAGGACCTGTGAAAATTTGTCTACCTTTGTAGTTATGTCTCACATTTCAAGAAATTAGGTAAGAACCAATAAAGATGCTACAGAAAGCCTGCCAGGTTCTTAGCATCTTCAGTCATACTAAACAGAACTGAACTGGCATCGTTTGGAATATGAACCGTACGTGGTATCTTAGCATCCATCAACTTTCATCCCTGAAAACTTTGGGAAACAGCTAAAAGGAGCTTGTTATTGACATTAGAATATTACCAAAGATGACACTTCTTTAAGAAATAGGTAAAATGCTTGCCAAAACCAAGGCTTAAAGTGATTTATATTCCTTCTATGACTACAAAGGGAAAAATCTCCCCCCTCAAAAATTGCAAAATAACCTTAATCACAAGAACAGTTGAAGCTCATGCTTTCTTTTGAGCAGTATAATCCTGTTGAAAAGAGGTTTGGAATTTCCATCAGCTTTTGTTTCAATATTCCCTCATACATCTTCTACACAGTGTATCCAAATTCCAAACACAAGTAACCATTTGCCAACTACATAAACCAGCCCCCTGTAGCACAGATGCAATTCATGCCAACCAGCCACTGAGGTTCCTTGAGATGCTTTTTGGACAATCATCCTCCTTAAGAAGCATTAATATAAACATTTCAACACCCCACCCCACCCCCTCATGGGAGCACTGGTTTGGGTTTTTTTTCCTCTCTCTCTCTCCTTTGAACATTTCTAAGTCATAAGTGTGTGATGACACAAACCCATTCCTCTGTCACAAATAGCATAATGGAAAATTAAAAGACAGGTATTCGGTTCTAGCTGCCAGGCTTCCTGTTATTGCTTCTTCAGAGCCAAATTAACAATTAGGAAAAAAAAATGAATTTAAATGGGAGTGTAAATATGCTGGATCCATCTTAAAGAACTCCAGCCAAAGAGATGTAGCCGTTAGTTCTATTCAAGTAGCTTCTTTGTATTTGGGATGGGTCGTTAAGCTACTGTAAAATTCTAATCAGAAAATGAGTACTGGGTTGCAAATCAAACACTGTAACGCAGCACTGCTGTATTTCAGGCCTTCTTTTTTTTGAAAGTGTGGCCAGCTCCATGCTATAACTGGCATTTTGAAAAAGACAGGTCTGGTGCATCTCACAAGACGTGGGAAAAAAAAAAACCACCAAGCAACCAACCAAGCAACCAAAAAAAGCAAATAACAAACCCAAACCATGACAATCTCATATCCCCAAGCCTTGCAAAAACCAGACCTTGCTTTTAGATAATAATGAAGGTGATGCAAACTGGCAAAGGTTTTTTCTTGTGACCTTCCAGCATGTTACATGTTCAAAAACACGCACGTAGCCATTCTTCCATCTGAACCTAAAGAAGGTTGCACGTGTCTCAACTAAAAGCAGAGGAATAACAAACAAAAACTGAAACAAGGAAAATAATAAAATCACAATTTAAGCAGTTCAGGGTTTAGGGCCTGCACTTATCACACCTCTGAAACTACACAGCTGGTGTTTGATCTGTCATAATTCAGGGTGCTTCTGTTTAAGTATTTCAGGCCTTCTTATGGCATCTTTTCCCACAAACAATCAGATTCAGAGATTCTATAAAAATTCTATTCTATCTTCCTCACAAAAAATGTTAACTTTGTTAGGAAGCCATCTTGGCTTTAAACTTAATTCTCAGTGCAGACAAATTTCACTATTTCACTGAAAATATCTGCAAACAAAATCCAGCATAAAACCAAACTTAAGAGTCATTCTGTTAAGTCCTGTCAAATCTGAATTCACACACTTTTGGAAGATAACAGGTTGAGTCAAGTCCCATTAAAAAATGTTCTTAAAAATTAAAATACCCACCCATTTATGAACATATTCAGTATTTTCTGTGTTACAAGGACAAGGATCTCCTGTCCTTTCACCTGTCAGATAGAAGAACAGGACACATGCAGAATCAAACCAGGACACCAATAAGAATGCTTTCATACGCAGTCAGTAGGTTGTATTACAATCATTTAGCAGAGTAAAAAGGACAGAAAAATTACCTAATATTGCAGGAGAAAACAAAACAAAACAAAACCAGTAATACCAAATGCAGTCTGAAAATGCAGGATAATTACAGGGTAATCTCTAGGCAAGTGGAAGGTAAATAATCACGCTGATATAGCACCCTGGCTCTTAGAGAAAGTGATAGGAAATTACTGTGGAGGACTTCAGATTTTATAACCCATCTGCCAGACACAATCTAGACAAGCACTGCACCTACTGACTGCTATATGAGCTCAGCAGTCACTCAGAGAAAAAAAGGGGGGAAAAAAAATGCCACGGACTTGAATCATCTTCCAGCTCCTGCATCCACAATTAAGTACCCTCTGGCTTAAGGAAAACCTGAAGAGAAACAGCGGTGTAGGGAACCAAAAAGGAAACTCGGGAATATTTTGCCTAAGTACAGCTCCACTGGCTTCACCCCGCAGGCATGGCCAAGCCGAGCAGCAGAGGTCTGGCAGCACCACCTCAGTGACTGCTTGCCTAGGGAAGCCTTAGTGAACTGGTCCACTAATCTGCCAGTTTATGCTAA
Source organism: Jacana jacana (assembly GCA_013400555.1). Lineage (NCBI taxonomy): Eukaryota > Metazoa > Chordata > Aves > Charadriiformes > Jacanidae > Jacana > Jacana jacana. The sequence continues at coordinate 48,465 of VZTM01017288.1, read as the reverse complement.
AGCCCACCCACCCTCCGCATCACTAACTGGGCTTAATTTAATAACCACTGGTCTTCTCCATAAGTAGTGTTATCAGTAAAGTCTCTTCTGAACAGAACAGTAACTGATATTAAGGACCGTATAGCCTCTCCTTCTTGGTTTCACCAAACACAGCTTCAATGTAGAGGACAAGCATTTAAGAAACTGTCCTCTATAGAGTACACTCAGAGAAGCACATGGAATTGGTAGCAAACAAAGGGAAAAGAAATACTAAATAGGATGTTTCAAATCAAGAATATATCTTTTTGTTTCTCAGTTCAGTAACTCAGACATGGGCTGCTGTTGCTCCATAAGGTGAGCTGCAGTAACTGATTTTCTACGTTTAAGCCCTAGATGGTTTACCATTCCTTCCAATCTGCTCCTTAGCAGTTCTGACAGCTCTCAGTTCAGAGCAGAAGAGAACATAGACAGCTCTTTCACTTCCATTTCATCCTTTAAGACGCAACTCCAGGTTGAAAAGAGCATCATGCAAAAGGAAAAGAAATAACCCAGAGAAAAGGTTTCCACGGCAAAGCAACATCCTTCTCCAAGCAATTCTTTAACAGCAGACAATCACTGCATTTTGCATATATTTGTTTCTGTTTACAAATACTCCGTGAAATAGCACACGATTCAGGGCAAGGCAGTTCGACCTATCCCATTCTATGTCCATTCTGTGCCTTCTGAGTCTCAGCTTGCATGCATTGCTTCTTAACCCAAGGAAACCTCAGGAAGCTAGATTCTAAGTGCTTGTGGAGAAACTCGGTATACAAGAGCCAAAAAAGCACACTGGAAACAGCAAACATAATTACTGAAGGAAATAGCTGTGTAATCACAGAGCAATTTGTTGGCAATCAGCTTGGAACTGGGAAAGCAAACACCTCCTCCCGGGTAGGAGTCTGAGGTGTTACGGACTGGAAAGTGCACCAAGAAAGATGTCAGAAGACGCTGGGAAGCATGCAAAGATTCCAAATATCTATCCTCCATTGTGAGTGAAAGTTTAGCAGGCCTTTCAGAAGTGATTTTACAGAACTCCACTCTAATGAAAGTGGCAGCATGAGTCCTTGACTCAAAGTGGCAAGGTGACTACTAGCCCGCAGCAACACTTGGTAAGACCATCAGTCAGTACCAGCAAATTCTGAAACACATTCTACAGAAATGTTGGCTGAGTTTACTGACTTGCAGACATCAATTCATACACATAGTAGGTGCTTCTTATTCTGCACACTGACCTTTGAAAGAAATTATGTAAGAAAAAGAGGATAGCATAGGGAAAAAATGGAAGAATGACGACGTTATTGATTAATACGTGTGTGGAAATCAAAGCATGATCATATTCTTCTAACATCACTTCTATACAAAACCATAGATAAATAAATACAGAGTGTTCCATACTACATAGAACATTTATTAACATGCACCTTCACTGGACATTATTTGTTACTCCAACAAAACCTACATTTTTCAACTTCACAGTGTGTTTGTCAGCATCACCAACATGAGCATCGCTCATTATTTTCCTTCACAGAGACAAGAAGAAACTTTCCCTGATGTCAGTACAACTTCTCTAGATGTTAGGACAAGAAACTGTGAGTACAATTATGGAACAGCTTTCTGACAAACATGTTTAAGTGAAAAAAACAAACCAACCATATGAAAAAAAAGTCTCTGAAGACTTCACTATACTGCTCCCCCTCAAAATAACTCTTTCTACAAACACTGTAGTCACAAAAGCCCATGTACGCCAGCAGCCACTCTCTGTCCCTGTTCTAGATGGCTTCTCAATGCACTTGAAACCAGGCTGCATTCCCTTGGTAGACACCAAATCATTGCCCCAAAGTTAGTAATTTTGGACCTGTTGGCCACTAATTTAAATATGCACATGCAAGAAGTGGATTCACACTCAGAAGCACAGACCGTGCAGAAAGTTAGGAAGCAAAGTGAACTCAACTTATTGCACAGTGGCAGGTTTTTGCCTGAAAGAGTCAAGGCACTGCCATCTCCTAACAGAGCCCTGCCCCACGGCATCAGCCCACTATGGCTTTGCAGGCTATTGACCCACACACCAAGGTATACGATGCTATACCTTTCCCTCCATTATTTTTGATAGCAGAAACAGAACCTCATTGCACCACATTCAGGCGGGTGCCAGGAGACTGGCTCCTCAACACACAAAACAGTTTCAGAACTTTATTTCCCTTAATCTACTAAGCTCCAGCATGCCATGAAGCAAGACTCTGAGGCTTCGTAGGCAATTTTCTACAGGAAATGCAGTCAGCCAGTGTTCCTTCCTACTCAGAACATCTTAGAATAGTACACAACACACCATAAACAAGTGAGCACAATCTCCTATCAGGTCCACGTAATTAACTATATGTTTATTTCTGAATAGCTCATTCAGAAATAATGTGTGTGTGTATATACATAAAAGTATCTCTCATATCTCTAGCACACATACACACACATCCGTTATATGCTGAACTTCCCGAGGTAAGGACTATCTTGCAGTATTCAAGATTATAAGCTCTTCAGAAACTTCTTCATGAAGAGAAGCCGGGAGTGGGTAGGAATCCACTGCGTGGTCCTTTTCGTCCCTAAAACTCTATTTCACTTGAAAAAAATACCAATTAAATTTATCTTTCTGAATTCAGTCAACAGAACTGAGTCCAAGTTTCACCTCTTCCAAGTCCCTCCAGGAATTAAATAGTTCCCTTTCCTCTTATTACTGGGACCCTGCCAATGAAAACCAATTGGATTTTCCTCTCTCTCTCTCTTACCTTTCTTGAATACAGACAAGCAAAAAATTATTCAGTTTCCCTTATCTTGAAAATAAAAATCCTCCTTTTTCCTTAGCAAAACAGTTACCAAACCTCAATAACTTCCCCAAACATCTACAACCCACTTCAGTTTTCCTCCTCAAAAGTCCGTTCTTAAGCTTACACGTTCCCCCAGATTGCTTTTCGAGTGCATGAAGTGTTTTCTAGTACAAATAAGCAAAAGAACTAAATTAATTATGGTGGGGTTTCTTTTAAAAAGTAAGCACCAGATGGTGGCCTGTGAGCACTTTCACATGGTCTTATTGGTGGCTTAATGGCTAGAAGGAACTCCGTGTTCTACACCCTGACAAAGCACTGGTATATTGGTGTTTGTTGTGGAACAATCCTTGTGTTTCAGCTCCAACCAAAATAACCCCCCAAAAGATCTCCTGCAGACAAATCTAATTAGAACAAAGCAGAGTCCTTTCACTGGCCAGGTTATAGTCATCCATATATAAAGTATTGTTAAAATTCAAGGAGAATTACTTCCATTAAGAGTCACAGTGGGGAGGCAAGAAGATAATTCATATTTATGTTGCCAGTTATACCAGTGAAAAGCCAGCATTCAGTAGACATGCATCAGAAATAAAGAAATGGAGTGGGGAACAGCCTTCTGAAGTCAAGCACAGCATTTCTGGAAAAATGTCTCCAGCAGAGCCAACCGTTAGAAGCTCAAAAGCTGAGATAAAAATGACTTCCTGCCAGGATGCTGGAACAGTTCTTACCAGAAGCATCATTAAAAATAATCTATTCATGTGGGTAACTGGACGGTAACAAGTAAAGACAAACAAACAAACCAAATCCAAAACAATCCCCCCCCCAAATCTTGTTTAAGTTCTTTACAAAACGTACACAAGGAAAGAAACTGAACAGTCACAGTTTTAAAAAATAAAATTTGATGTCATTTTAGTTTTGTCCTTTCAGAAACTTCCATAATGCTTCCGTGTTTTGGAAACTGATTCTTCTTGTATCTTTTGACTCAGTCTCAAAACACCCTAAATCTCATCCGTATCACAGAACACAGACCACATCAACTGCGTGTGCAGCCACACACGTATGTATGGAAAAACTGAAACATCTTCCTTAGGAAATGTTGACTTCAATTCTGTTAGAAAATTCAATTTTAGTTAATTTATATGTCAGTACTTATAGAAGTGATCTTTTACTTGTGGATGATATTTCTTAACGATAGGAAAGATGAAGAGTCTGGAAGTAAAATTATCTGCTTTTTGCACCAGGGGCTCGTTCCCCGACACTTCGTGTCCCTGAGGGTTCCACGTGGCAAAGTTCCAAATGAGTTGAAAGACACCAAAGAAACTAACCATGATGAAATTTTGTTCAGTCTTCCCATACTGGCTCGTTCCATGACTCAACCACACCTGAAGAGACCAAGAGACCATCATGATGTGGAAGCTCATGGTGTTTCCTGGCTCACAGCGACCCGCAGACAATGCAAAGAGATTTAAACTACTCTTTGAAATAGCAACTTAAAGTTTAAAGTATGTTTTTGAGCACTAGACTGTAATATTTAACCATATAGATAAGACAATCAAGTGCACACACAGAAAATAAATGGTTTTTAGCTTTTTTTTCCTCCCCATCCAATTTAAATTTACTAAAACTTCTTTGCTTTTCTAAGTAGAAGGGACTCTACTCACCAGGAAAAATATCTGTATTAAAAAGTTATTCTTTCACTTAAGTAACTTGTTTGTTGTCAATGGATTCTTTTTCCACCCAAGTAGTGATCTCTCCTGAGATCCATTCTGTATTTTACCAGAATTTTTTATGTATTTGTTTGTTTCTTTTCAGCAAACATTCACCACTTCCAATAGAGCATAAGCTACTACAGCTGAAGTGGGGACTTCAGCTTCCAGTGTCTCAAAGAGAAAGTACCAAGTGCTCATATTACAAAGTTTTGACCCAAAACATACATAATGGGGTCAGTTTCCAAATGCCATGACAATATTACAGTATCTTTGCTTCTACTTAAAGCTCTGAGTCCAACTTTTCTCACACAAATGTGATAAAGACATGCTGTGATGAAGGGCTGCAACACTGCCTCTGAATTAATTTAGTATCATTGGAGTATAATTTCATTCAAATGGCAAAAAATAGTCTTTTTGTCTTTAAACTTAAGAGTATTAATACTGTTTTAAAAAAACATTTGCCATGACACTCCTTTAGCCTTATTCACATGGTTAAAATCTGCAAGTTTTGTTACATATATACACTGCCATAATATGGTGTGTACAAAAAAGGTGTTCATGGTACAAAAGAGATGTTCAAAGTCAAATATTTCCAGGCTTTACTTCATTCCTTTTTCCACCCCTCCCACCCCCAATAGGACTCCTTAAAAGACTCATTAAATAGCCTTCACAGAATGTATAACCCTCTTTAATGTCTTGATCCATAATCTCTTTTGTTAGGTGCCTGAACATGTGGTTTCTTCAGGAAGTTCACGCTAGAGTAGCGCAACACAGGAGCAACCTGCCCAGAAAGGTGGTGGAATGGCTACTCTTGGAAGCTTTCAAGACTTGGCTAAACAAAGCCATGGCTGACCAGGCCAGGAGTGGCACCAGTTCTGCTCTGACAGGAGACTGGGTAGATTACCTTCAGAGGTTCCTTCCAACCTACATTTCTAGAAGTTTCCTTTCACCCCAACTGTACAGAACACAGAAAGCAAACAAGATGACACACTGCCAACTGTGACTTGCAAAAGCCGGTACAGAGAGACTAGGGTGTAATATCGCAGTCCAATTGCCATCCACTTGCCCCTGGAAGACGGATGACCAAGTGCAGGGACCGGGCAGACTTTTCTGCCTCTGGGCAGCTGAGTCATCCTGCTGGATGATTCCACAACCTTTGCCCTTCAGCACAGCGTTTCCTCCCCTATCCTACAACCCAAGGAGCTTTAAAATGTCAACACTCCCTTCCGTATTTTTTTTTTCCTGGTTCTGGCTGACACATATTCAACCCTCACGACAGAATATGGCCCTTTTTCAGAAGCCTCTCTCTTATCTATCTAGATTGTTTTATCTTAACTACTAGGTTTCTCTAACAACTTTGTTTTATCCTGTTCCAGATTAAATAATCATCTAAAGGAATGCTGAACACATTTATAAAATAGAACTCGTTTCCCTCTTTATCATAGAGGCTCCTGTCACAATCTACAAGAGAAGAAACAGGCAATTTCAGTGTCATAGCAGCCAAATTCTCAAGTGCTTTGTGAAGACAACTATTTTCAGATTTCCAGGGAAATCTTACCACACCACAGATCTTTAAGATTGTAAGTGTAATTTCTGACAATATTCTTAGGAATTTTAAGTTAATTTGCTGACATAAATGGGCTCGACCTGTAGCCAAAAAGGCTGACTGCCCATATGGACAGGTAGAATAATGACCTACACTTAAACAAAAACATTTCTAATGCACCCAGCGTGTTGAAACTCCAACAGGAATTGTGTGTGTCTGTCCCAGTGCTCTGTTTCTCAGAACCTAGCACTCAAAGACTGTCCAAAAATAAATCTAATTTATAGCCTGATTAGAAAGACAACAGTCTTAATTCCAGCTATCTTTTTCTGTTTTATCCCCACTACTATAGGCACAATTGCACCATTGAGAAATCAAGCCAGACACACTGGTACAGAGCCCTTGTGCCACTCAGCATTGTAAAACTAGAGTGATGTTTAACAGCCAAAGCCAGTTGTTCCGCTTACATAAAGGCAAGCTGGAATATACATTAGACCAATATTAACTGGCCACACAGGCAGTAACAACAAAAAGAAATGTCCTGTATTAAATACTCTATGTTTATATAGCAATTTCATTTCTCCATTGATATCAAAGTAGCCTCCTATGGATAAAACTAACACTTCAGAGCCTTGATCTAGGAGATATAAGTTATGGGTGAGATAGGGCAGTGATTTGTCCACAGTCAAAGACCAGGACAGGAAATCAGAGTCCATACCATTTGAAGTTCAACACAGAACTCTCCTGGTCTACCCAGCATGTTAGATTTAATGTCTGACTCATCGGCCCTCGGCCATGAGCTGAGGGAAAGGGGACACAAGTGGACACAGGGATCTGCATAGAGAAACATTTGTAATGTCAATAGAGACTGCGTAAATGTGGCTGAAACTCACGTGTCTCCTGCTTCAGCTTATGTGAATGCCTCCACTGGTTTTACAACAACATATTGTATCTCAGCTTCTCCTGTACAGAAGATATGGAAGAAGTGAAACATAACCCCGATATTTAAAAAGGGAAAGGCTGCTCAGTCTCACCCCTGTGCCTGGCAAAATCATAGAGAAGATCTTCCTGAAATCTCTGCTAAGGCATGTGGAAAACAAGGAGGTGATTGGTGACAGCCAACGTGGCTTCACCAAGAGCAAGTCATGCCTGACAAATTTGGTGGCCTTTTATGACAATGCCACAGCTTTGGTAGGCAAGGCAACAGACATCATCTACCCGGACTTACACAAAGCATTTGACACTGTCCTGCATGACAACCTGGTCTCAAAACTGGAAAGTCATGGATTTGACAGATAAACCACTCAATGGATCAAGAACTGGCCAGATGACCACATTCAAAGGGTTGTGGTCAACGGCTCAACGTCCAAGTGGTAGCCAGTGACAGTTGGTGTTCTTCAGGGCTTGGTAATGAGATCAGTGTTGACTAACATCATTGTCAGAGACATGGACAGTGGGATAGAGTGCACCCTCAGCAAGTTTGCCGATGACACCAAGCTGGGTGGTGCAGTCAACACACTAGAGGGAAGGGAAGCCACCCAGAGGGATCTGGACAAGCTGGAGAAGTGGGCTTCTGCAAAAATCATGAAGTTCAACCAAGCCAAGTGCAGGGTCCTGCACCTGGGACACGGCAATCCCAATCACAAACACAGGTTGGGCAGAGAATGGCTGGGGAGTAGCCCTGAGGAGAAGGACTTGGGAGTGATGGTAGATGAGAAGCTCAACATGAGCCAGCAATGCTCACTGGCAGCCTAGAAAGCCAACCATGTCCTGGGCTGCATCAAAAGCAGTGTGGCCAAAAGGTCAAGGGAGGTGATTCTACCTTTCCAGTCTGCTCTCATGAGGCCCACTTTGAGGACTGTGTCCAGTTTTGGAGTCCTCAATACAGGAAGGACACAGACCTGTTGGAACAGGGTAGTTCAGCTGGAGAAGAGAAGGTTCTGGGGAGACCTTATTGCAGACTTCCAATATCTGAAGGGAGCCTACAGGAGAGATGGAGAGGGACCCTTTGCCAGGGAGTGGAGTGATAGGACAAGGTGTAATGGTTTTAAATTGGAAGAGGCGAGATTTAGATTAGATATCAGAAAGAAACTCTTTACTGGGAGGTTGGTGAGCCACTGGTTGCCCAAAGAAGCTGTGGAAGCCTCATCACTGGGGATGTTCAAGGCTAGACTGGATGAAGCTTTGAGCAATCTGGTCTGATGGGAGGTGTCCCTGCCCGGGGCAGATGGTTGGAACAGGATGACCTTTCAGATCCCTTCCAAATCTAACCATTCTATTGAGGTTTGATTTGTGACTAGGGATCAGAGTCTGAATTGTTCAGTCCCAGAATGGCAACTCAGTATTTTCACTCTATAGGCACACCGTTTTGTGTTTATTATGCTCAGTCAGGAATAGTCACAGTTTGAATCAATGGATTCCTTTGAAGCCAAGGTTATGCTTCATGTTTTAACACCTAAAACACTGATATAAAGAATGAGCAACTTCTATATCTTCAATGAATTTTTTTCTCTCTTACTCTATTCCAGGATAGAATGCTAAAATACACAGAGTAAAATGTAATCCTAACTCATGGGATAAAGTCCCTACACCTAAGTACTACTCCATGTTTCATTTCAAATGATGAGATAAGAATATTGTCCCAACAAAGCAAGTGAAAACATTTCCACCCTTGAAAAGCACTCACATCTAGGTCCTCAGTCTGAGAAGACCTAAATTAGGTGACAGCTGACACCAAATCGGAAGAAACAAATATTGCAAAGGGAATGTATCTTCACACGCAGAGGTAATTTAGTTAATGTTTTTCAGAAGCAGAAGGCAGTTAGGGAGGTGGTGGGCAGGGGTTGGTGGGTGGGCGTGGGCAGGTGTTTGTACAAGTAGATTGTAAGGCAGGAACCCTGGGATCAAGTCTCAACACCAAACTGATAGCGACAGTTTTTTACAGCTTCCCTGTTCATAGTCCACACATGACAATTGCAGGAGGGCTAAGAAAACACCTGCTCTGCACCAAAGTCGAGAGGGAAGAATCTCTCCACCCAGCTTATTACCAGGTCAAAAGCACAGTGTTTCCCAAGCAAATTTATTCACAAGACGACCAGAAGAACCAAGGGCCTGGTGCCACAAATGAGATGCAGAGAATGTTTTGCAGCTGCTTAAACCCATTAGGAAACTTTTGATACCTAGGAAATCAGTTTATACGCATAATGTCTCCTATAATCACATTCTCATCTGGAAGTAGCTTCAGTAACATCCTTTCCTTGAGCTGTTGATACATATGTTATTTTCCCTTTCCGGCTGCTTTTGCATAAATGCATCTGCTCATCCATTACTTTAATCATTTTTCAGAACTGTAATTGTAAGTATTAAAAAGTGAAACGTTGGCATTGATTAAAAAGACAAGCCCTTGCTCTCGGGAACAGCTAGCGGTTTTTGTTTCTAGGTAGCATCCATCACCTACACCTTGACAGCACTTTTTTCTTAGCTGTAGAGAGGAATCACGTTTATTAGTGATGCACCTCACCAACGATGCTCAAAACCTTCAGGATTTTTAATTCAGAAAAACTTCCATGCATGCAAAGTAGTTGAATCCCCGTATTTTGCAAAAGAATGCTGGCAGAGCCCTTGCACCATTGCTTTATTGCTCTCAAAAGCTGTAGAGTTTTGTCTCCTGGAGAATATCATAAGTAGTTAAGAATTTCATCCAGTTGCAATCCAAGTGTAAGCCCAGAGTAGCATATGAAACACTGCTGACTTTGGGTTTTCATTATTACCTCCATTGCATACAGGGAGGAAGTTATGCACAAATCAGCTAATTGGGGTTTCTGTACACAGAGGTGATCCACAGCCCAGTTGAGAATAAAAAGCCACATCTTCTGGCTATCACATTTAATCTGAATGGAAGACAGGAATCTCCCCTCCAGGCTTCTTTATATTACTTCACAGTATTCAAATTAAAATTTGGGCAGCTCATCTCTTGCTGAATTTCAGAAACGGGTAAATTTCACACTGTGTAAACCAGAGGTGAATAAGTAACTTGGATATGAAGTACATCACTGGAACTACATTGTATTCCTCAGCCAGAAAATAGATTTTTATTAAGGCACTATTAGCTTGCACAATGCTATACACCCCAATAGCTAATGCTGATGGAACAGCAAGGAGCTAGTGACAAAATTTAGACCATCCATCCACGGCAGCTTTTTAACTATCAGAATTATTTTTGTCATTCTCCAAACCACAAGAAACCCTAATTATTACTGTAAGCACTTCTGGTAGCAATTCAGGATACAAATTATTAATAAAATGTGTTGTGATGCATTACCACTTAGAACACAACAAGAGAAGATTTCTCAATTGTAACAAGATCACTTATACTGCCTGTGTACCCAGCATATTAAAAAGGATATTTCAATAAAATAAGTAGCATCAAAAATGTAAGGGGTAACATAAAAGATTCTGAAATTCTGCAGGAAAGAGTTATTCCTGCAACACAGATGGCACTTACCTCCAAAACACACCTTGATAAATTATCGTATTTTCCAGAATAATACTGAAATGTGCAATGCTACAGGACTCACTGCTGCTTGAAAAGATAACACTATAAAGAGTTTTTAATCAGAGCACAGATTTCTACTTTCAGTATTATTTGCTGAACTATTAGTGCTCTTCTATTTTGTTCTGTTAACAAAGATGAAATTTCTTTGTAGGGTCACTGTTCTCCTTAATGATAAAGAGCTAAAATCCCAAACAGGTGCACAACAGGGTCAGGGCAGCAAGTGCTCCCAGTACGTTATGCTCTTGCTGGAGCAGGGAAGGGTCCACTGTGAGGCAAACGGGATGAGATCACGACTGGAGAGGATGGCACTGATCTCACTTACCTGACTTCCTTGAAAATGACCCAGGGAACCATTCTGTTAGACTTTTCTATGACTATGACACACTTCTTACTTAACAGAGCTCCCTATCCCCATTCTCATCAGTTTAACTCAGTAGCTCAAACTTTATTTATGTTAAGTAAAATCCAAAGTAAGGACATTGTCACACCTTGGCAGACTGTGTTATTTCTTACCAGGGAGGCATAGAGCCAACTTATGCTTTTTTTTTTTCCCTTCAAATGCTTTGTAAAGACAAGCAGCAGAAGACATTTTGGTTGTAAGAAAGGCTACTAAGACTCTACCCATGGTCACAGAATCCCAAACCCATGAAACGTAGGTATACTTCACATATATATGAGGTCAATGGAAAACGAGGAGACCTGAATTTCCCTGCTAATAGATTAAGCGTTAAAACACCAACCCTGGAGCACATTCAGAAGTCAAGTATTTCTGGAATTCTAACAGCTTGGGCTGGTTTAATTTATGCCATTTTTTAGCATCCATAGAATCTGCAGCTTGGGTTTCCCTTATTCGTGCCTGCACTCCAATATAGCTGCAACATCTGGCTGTTCCTCTCAGTAACTTTGAACTAGCTGATTAACTTCAGAGATTAAAACTCACGGACATTAAGCTCTTACAAGTTTAGTGGAGCGTAGGGGCTGGGTAGAGAAGAGATTCAAATGAACATCCGCGCTGGGGGAAAGACTGCAGAAGATGGTCAGAAGTTTCTAGCTTGGGCTGGTCTAAGCATGAGCATTACTGGGTTAATAGCAGGTATGGAGATGAAAGCTCTTCTCTTTACCCAGGTGAGAACTGTAGACACCTAAGGGAGACGGGGATGAAATGGCAAAGGAAGCTTACACAAGACAGTTGCTATATTAAACTTAATTATCTGTTTATCATATAAAGCCACTGATACTCATCTAAGGACACTTAAGTCTTACTGTGAAGAACGTCTCCATAGGCTGTTTTTACTCTCATTAAGACTCTTCTAAGCTTCTTATTTGTACTCCAAGTGGGAGTATGCATATCAACAACATATAAGCTCGTTCCATGGATATCAGTTTCAGTTACATTGAAACCATAAGCTAAGCAGGCTAAATTCTTGGCTTGTAACTCATACAGAGCACTCAAATGGGTATATTTGAAAGAATGGTAAAGCTAAAATCTAAATGTAACTGTAAAGAGAAACAGCATTCATTGCATTTTCCTGTTGATTATAAAACCTGACAATATTTGCAACCAAAACTTTGAAGAGATGAGCAGTATAAAAAAAAGCTTCTAATTTTACTCCTCTTTCAAATGAACATGGCAAGTGGAACCTGAATAGAAGAGTTGTGAGCACCCAGCTCTGTGCTTGGACACCTACAACAACTGAAATAAGCCTTCAGCGTTTTGAAGCTCATCTTTCAACAGGCTCCTTTTCCATCAGAAAAGAGATGATTAAGTGACTTTAGTGACATTATGTGATCTTCCAAAACATCAAGTTATCTTCATAGTCTGCTGCACTGCAAGTAGTAAGAGTCATGGCATACCACTAGAAACCTACAGTAATTTCAAATGACGATGGCTGAAGACTGCTTGCAGCCAAAACAATTAATGGAAAAAGACTGTAAGAAAACAGAGAAAAATAACTGTCAAACAACCCCAGCAGAAGTTTTAGCCATCTGTCACATATCACTGCTTTTGACATACCAGGCACCAACAAGAATTTGCAAAGATTAACTCACATGCATGGGCAGAGTAGTTTATTTGGCCATTATTTATGATAAAGCTGAAACGGCTGTTACATTAAAAAATGCAATTTCTGAATTGCTTACAGTGCTGTGAAGTCCAACAATTTGCAGGATTAAAAACAAGTGTAATGGTAGTGTGGGCGTTTAACAGATAGCTTTAAATACATTTATAAACAAACGCAGGCAGACACTTCTGCTGTTATTAGCCCCATTGCTGAGTTTTCCCCAGCTAAAACTAGTGGTGGTGTAAATCACTAACACTCCATATAACAACCCATAATCCATTTGCTTTGTTTGACACTCTGTCAAAGCTTGTTTGACAGGTTATCTTCTAAGAATTCTCTGACAAAAGTCATCTGAGTTGGAAGTTTATAATAACAGGAGGCTTGAGAAGCGTGCTGAGGTTTGTATGAGTATTTTAAGAAATCAGTCTTTTAAATAAGCCTCTGTCCCTGTGATCTGGTTGGTAGCCATACGTTACTATGCCTTTGGCAATTCTCTATGCCAAGCAATGCAACAATTACAGTTTCAAAAGAAATACGAGATACGTAGCATCACACAAAGCTGCAGCCCCCAAGCTCCCCACATGTGCGAATTCTAGCTCTTACAGTTGTGACACACAGCTCAACAGCATCCTAGTTCCAGTGTGCATCTGCAGCACTGCACAGAGCGTGGGGTGATTTATTCAGGTCCCTTCTATCTAAATGGAAACGCCACATTCTATGTTCAACAATACAAAGCCCCCGACACTCTAAAGGAGGTTATTTTGATGCTGTTTGGAACAAACCTATTTGCTGGGAGATAAGAAAATCTCACAGCTACACTGCAGCACTTGTTTAAGGTTTCCAGTCCATCTCTGGCTTTGCTTGCAGAAAATGCTGTTTGGATGGAAGAGGTCCAAAGGAGAACAAACACATACAGCAGTTGCAACTTGGTGTTCTGTGGAAAGTTATAAACAACACTGACTTTCAATGTTTTTCCAAAGGAGGCTGCATAAAAAAAGAAAAGAGGAAAAAGAGGAAAAAGAGGAAAGAAAAAGAAAAAAAAAAAGGAAAAAGAAAAAAAAAAGGGAAAAAAAAAGGAAAAAAAAAAGGAAAAAGGAAAAAAAGAAAAGAAAAATAAAGAAAAAGAAAAAGAAAAAAAAGAAAAAAGAAGAAAAGAAAAAGAAAAAGTGAAAACTGGGTAAATTAGTTGCTTTCCTTAGTGGAAAAAAAACCCACAACAACCCAAACCAAAACCCATCATGTAAACTTAATCTAGTGGAGATGTACTGGACATACAGGAGTCACACACACACAGAATCTGTTTGGCAGAGATACACAACAATGTGTTCTACAATTAAGATTTTCTAGGTCCTAAACTAGTTCTGTAAGACAGCTCCAGCCAAACAAACTGCCATATACCAAGCCACCTAAGAACACATTCTTGTTCTCAGGGCAAGAGTGATGGCCCTGCAGCTAAGTTGAGTGCTGGGATGACCGCAAACCAGGACTTCTGATTTCTGATCCCCTGCAGACTCCTGGGGTAACCTCAAATAAATTAATCCCTTCACCCCTCAGGGCAGCTTCCCCGCTGAAGACAGAAGTAATCCCTATTTCCACTTCTTTTCAAAACACTGGGGTTCAACACCGAGCTGAGGCTTCCCCATCCACTCCCGGCCAACATGCCGGTCCTGTTCGGGGAGCGTTGGCTGCCGCGGCCCCTCCACGGTGGAGCTCCCGCCCCGGCGGACACCCCTCCGCAGGTCCCGCGGGGAATTTCTCGGCTGGGGACGGGACGGGACGGGACGGGACGGGGCGCCAGTGTCTCCGGCTCACACTTGACCCGGGGCGCAGGGACAAGCCGTAGCAAGCGGAACAGCAGCGCCGAATCCCGGCCCTTCGTCCCCCGAGAGCGCAAGAGCAGAGAAGGGCCAAACTCGGCGCGCAGCTGCCAGCTCCGCACCGGCGGGGCGGGGCGAGGCGAGGCGGGGCAGGGCCGGGGTGAGNAGAAGGGGAGCGGCGAGGAGCGCGGCTGCCTACCGTCCCGTGTGAGCCCCGCACCGTCCATCCCCGGCGTCCTGAGCCGGCCGGTTCCCGCTCTCCTCCGCGCTGTGCCGGTGAGTGAACGACCCCGGGGGACTGGGAAAGAGAGGGAGCTGGGGCGAGGGGACGCCGGCGGCATCTTCGCCCCGGAGGCGGGAGGGGAGCGGTAGGGAGGCTATGACCCTCTCCCCGCTCATCCCAGCCTCGGCAGCCAGTGCTGAGGGCAGGGACGGGGGGCTGGAGGGGAAGAAAAGAACAGCAAAGCAACCCAGTTCTTTTAGACAGCGTTACTTAAGAACACTTCGCAGAAGTTGGCTGCTCCTGGTCCAACCCATCCTTAGCTAACAGCGTTGCTCTCACCCTCAGCACAGCCCGGGGTTGGTGGCACAGGGGACGGCAGGGGCAGCACAGCAAAGAGCCTCCCATACCAGTAGACATAACTGGTCCAAATGCATCCAAATCACACAAAGCTGATCACTTTATCCCCCCCTCACCCTTCTCCCCCGCCCCACGAGGTAAAAAATTAAAAAAACAAGGTGCAGCAAGACAATATAAGCAGCTCAGCCAGCTTTCCTCCCCAGAGAACGCTTGTGCCAGTCACAGACCTGGCAGCAATGAAGGGTGCCCAGAAAAGGTTCTGCCTGTGGCAAGGAGCCCCAGCCGCTATCTGCCAGAACGGGGAAGAGCCCGAAGATGATGTTCTGATGAGGGGAAGGAAGGGAAAGGGAGGGAAACAGATGGATAAGATCCAGATTCCCCATTATATTTAATGGTCACACTGACTATTCACATGAAGAAGGTTAGGGTGGGTTTCTGTCTACCCACAAAATATTTATGCCCTTATTTTAAGCATCTTCCTTTTGACAAATAAGGATCCACTGAAGAGTACATGACTGAGAAAAGAAGGGAGGGAGGGGTTCTTTCCTTGTTTTGAGGAATAGCAGTCTGCCTGAGATGAGGCAATTTGCTTTTGCTTTTAACCCTCATCTCTTTCTGAAGGCTGTCCTGCTTTCGCAGGTGGGGAAAACCCCTCGATGCACTGGTTTCCATAAAGATCTTATGCTTTTGAGAAATACCACGAGAGCCCACGACATCCTGAGGGGGACAACGGGAGTGGGGGGTACAGCAGCGATAGAACCTGCTCCTCATGTAGCCTCCCCAGCCTTCCCTCTCCTGACAGTGAGGGGGAATGATGGAGAGGAATCAGGCTTCTTGGATAAGCTGCTTCTGAACTGTTTACTTTCAAGGCGCCAGCCTCTCTAGCTGTAAGAGACCTTGAGCTCCACCTGCTCATCTTAGCCATCTGTTTCATTCAACAAGCAACACAAAAAACACTTGGAGAAAGGTAGGGAGGTTGTTTAAGGCAAATACGTATTTTAACCAAAAAAAAAAAAAAAGAAAGAAAAAAGAATACTTTGGACATTCAATGGGTTATTGCTAAAATCAGGAGGAACTCACCATATACTGCAGTAAAGTTACCACATTTAAAGGGACTGATTAATCAACGTATATTCCAAATTGGAAAAACCAAAACGTTGTTCTGTACATTAACATATCTAAGTGAGCTGAAACCAAACCTTTCAGTAACGGGGTTCCCTTTTATTAACAGTACCAGCAGCCAGTAAATCCTCACAGCCACTAGGATTTCTGAACTTGTGCGTTTTTCTCATGAAGTCTGTTATAGCCCAAAAGCACCAAAAGTTCACCTGGGTTGAAGCTCAAGTTCAGTTTGGTTAATCCCTGAAGAAACTTCATAGTGATCAGCACTTCAGTACCTTGGTGGGGAGAACTCGCAATACTAATCTGATCTTCTTTGACCCTAGAGGGTTCCATCTGTTTTATAAAACATTAAAAATACTACTCTGTGGTCTTTTTATTTTTTTTTAATAGATCCTGATGTAATATTAGGGTGACATTTTTTATTATGAATTGCAATAGTAGTATGATCATGAACTAGTCTCTGCTTATCCTGACCAGACAGTAACTCTAGGGTATGGGGAGCTCTAAGTTTTATTTTTTTTCCTTTTAAGTGAAGAACAGCAACATTTCAACATCTTCAGTATCTATCCTAAAAGCTAGAGAAAAGAGAGAACTCCTTTAAGGACGTGAATCTGATCTTGAGAAATCCATCTTTGATGAAACTAAATGATTTACTGTAGAACAGCAAGCGTACTCCGTATCTAGTACCCCCTCAGAATTCAGAGTTACTCATAGATGGGTTCATCAGCCTTCACAAGTGGTCAATGTGCTCTCTATCAGACAATGGAGCTTCTGTTATCCAAGCCCAGTTCTTCCTACTGGAAACCATTAAACTGCATAGTCAATAGCAGACACAGCCTTGGGGTATAAAACCTCAATATTTAAAAGGAGGAGCGATTCTTATTGTATTTACATACATTGTGTTGTAATATTTTGTATTTACATATGTTAAAGTGGAAATCATAGAATCATTTAGGTTGGAAGAGACCCCTGGGATCATCAAGTCCAACCATGTTCAAGGCCAGGCTGGATGGGGCTTTGAGCAACCTGTTCTAGGGGGAGGTGGCCCAACCCAGGGCAGGAGAGTTGGAACTTGATGATATTTAATGTCCCAACTCTAACCATTCTATGATTATTTCTTATTTTTATGGCTACTGATTCTCCAGATTCACTGAGTCACATGGAAAGAAACAGACAGACCTCAATATTTAAATGACTGGCTGAATTACATTTTAAAACATTAACCACACTTCTGATGCAGAAAGATTAAAGCCAGCTAGTTTTACAATTCCTCTAGGGTTGTAGTAAGCAGTACCACAAGGGAATCCAGAAAAACTCTAAAGGTTCTGTGTTGTCCCTGTACAAAAGGTGTCCTGTCTCAGCGAGTTGGATTAATGGATTGTAGTAACAGAACAGATCCCCAGTCAATAGGCACAACTGTGGCTGCTCAGCTTTAAAGGCACCAAAAAAACCCTGGAAAATACCCCTAATTTATAAACTATTTTACAGCTAGTTGTTTTGTTTACTACACGGAAGCACAAAAAGAGTTTTTGTGTGTTGCAACAGTTATTTAATAGGTCTAACACCTATGGCAAAAGCCAGGGAACAGAGAAGGTAAGGCTTCTCCAGCAATGCACTAAATGACAATAGCACTTAAATATTCATTGGTAAAAGATCACGTAATTAACTAGATGACGTTGATGATGTTTAGGCTAGCAGGGAAAATTAATACTATGTCTGGAAGCTTAAAGAAACCTGGCATGATGGGGCTTCCTCCCTGTCTGGGGGGCAACAGCTATCCATATACAGGAAATCCTACCACAGGAACAAGACTGGTTTATTGCCATGGAAAAACCGATACTTAGGATGACTTTGACCACAAAGTTGAGACACTGAAAGAAGAGTTCAATAGAAGTTTGAAGGCCAAAACATTCTTTGGAAGTTGTCCATCTTCTGTTAGCTCTTTTGGTTTTAATGCTCATGAAATATAAGCCCAGTGTTGGAGTTTTTCTACACAGGGATCTGGACAGGCTGGATCAATGGGCTGAGGGAAATTGTCTAAGACTCAACAAACATGGCCAAGTGCCGTGTCCTTCACTTGGGTCACAACAACCTCATACAAGGCTACAGGCTGGGAGAAGAGTGGCTGGAGAGCTGCTGTTGGTCGACAGCTGGCAGATCATGAGCCAGCAGTTTGCCCAGGTGGCCAGCGAGACCAACAACATCCTGGCCTGTATCAGGATTAGTGTAGCCAGGAGGACTAGGGCAGTGATTGTCCCTCTGTACTGGGCACTGGTGAGGCTCCACCTTGAGGGCTGTGTCCAAGTCTTGGGCTCCTTACAACAAAAAAAGACATTGAGGGGCTGGAGTGAGTCCAGAGAAGGGCAATGGCGCTGGTGCGGGGTCTGGAGCACAAGTCTTGTGAGGAAAGGCTGAGGGAGCTGGGGGTGTTGAGTGTGGAGAAAATGAAGCTGAGGGAAGACTCTCACTCATTACAGCTCCCTGAAAGGAGTTCTGT
Organism: Jacana jacana; assembly: GCA_013400555.1. Classification (NCBI taxonomy): domain Eukaryota; kingdom Metazoa; phylum Chordata; class Aves; order Charadriiformes; family Jacanidae; genus Jacana; species Jacana jacana. Next base: position 29,751 of record VZTM01017288.1, on the reverse strand, counting down.
TCTCCCAAGGAACAGGCAATAGGACAAGAAGAAACAGCCTCAAGTTGCATCAGGGGAGGTTTAGGACAGATGTTAGGGGAAATTTCTTCACAGAAAGGCTTATCAGACATTGGAACAGGCTGCGCAGGGAAGTGGTTGAATTGCCATCCCTGGAGGTATTTAAAAGACAGGAAGACATTGTGCTGAGGGACGTGGTATAGGGGTATCTTTGGCAGTGATAGTTGGACTTGAATCTTAAAGGTCCAGCTTAGACAATTCTATGATTTTATGTGAAGCTACACTTTCAGAGTATTTTGGTTTAGGTGGCACTGTTGGAAGTTAAAACATTTTAAGATTTCTGCCCACTAGTATTGACTCTACTAAGGGGACTGAATATAAAGCCACCCTCTGCTGCAGGTCTGCATTCCTGAGCATGCATCAGAGCTGTCAATGATACACAATCACAGAATCAGAATCACAGAATGGCAGGCATTGGAAAGGACCGTTGGAGATCATTCAGTCCAACCCTGCTGCCAAAGCAGGGTCACCCAGAGCAGGCTACACAGAAGCACATCCAGGTAGATTTGGAATCTCTCCAGAGACAGACTCTACCATCTCTTTGGTCAGCCTGTTCCAGTGCTCTGACACCCTCACAGTAAAGAAGTTTTTCCCCAGGTTAAGATGGAATTTCCTGTGTTCCAGCTTGTGCCCACTGTCCCTTGTCCTGTTCCCGGGCACCACTGAGAAGAGTCTGTCCCCATCCTCTTGACACCTACCCTTTAGATATTGATAAGCATTGATGAGATCCCATTCTTGGTCTTCTCCAGGATAAACAGCCCCAGGTCTCTCAGCCTTTCCACATCAGAGAGATGCTCTGGTCCCCTGGTCCCCTTTGTAGCCTTCGCTGGATTCTCTCCTGTAGTTTCTTGTCATTCTTGAATTGGGGATCCCAGCCCTGGACACCGAACTCCAGATGTGGCCTCAGCAGGGCAGAGTAGAGGGGGAGGATGACCTCCTTTGACCTGCTATCCATGCCCTTTTAATGCACCCCAGGAGACCATTGGACTTCTCGGCCACAAGAGCACATTTGTGGGCTTGCTCACCTCCTTTTCAGTTAAGTAGCTACAGTTTCTATTTTTTGTTTTTCCCTTTTCCTAAATTGCTTTCAGAATGTTCCTTAACAAACAGCACAGAAGCTATTGCATTCAGTGGTTCTTATGACAAGTAATGAGCCTGCAACTGTGTTCCTGTAAACTAAGGCTCTGTAGATCACAAACCACATCCAGGCACTTTTTTTTTTTCTTCTTAAATAATAAGTACTGTCCCTAGCCAAGGTTTTGTCACCAGTTGAATGACAAGGGATAGTTAATAATTTCCCTGATACTATTCCTGTAGCCATTATATTAATGATGCAGGCCAACTATTAAGTTCCCCTTTCCCCAGAAGAAAGGGATGAGGGAGGATTAGGAAAGACCTGATAAAGCTCAGGGGAGCTGAAGTAGCAGAGGAAAAGACCATCACTTCCGCACAGAGCAGGATGTATTGAAATGCACAAGAAAATAACTTGCTTATGCTTTTCCTCTGCTTTCCACGCCTGCTTTTGAGCACTGATTTCTGTCTCCAGGAGTTACAAGACTTGGGGAAGTGTGGCTGGAGCTGCCTGGCAGAAAAGGACCTGGGGGTGCTGGTCGACAAGCGGCTGAACATGAGCCAGCAGTGTGCCCAGGTGGCCAAGAAGGCCAATGGCATCCTGGCTTGCATAAAGAATAGTGTGACCAGCAGAAGTAGAGGGGTGATTGTCCCCCTGTACTCAGCACTGGGGAGGCCACCCCTTGAGTCTTGTGTCCAGTTCTGGGCACCTCAACACAAGAGAGATATCGAGGGGCTGGAGCGAGTACAGAGGAGGGCAACGAAGCTGGTGAGAGGCCTGGAGAATAAGGCTTATGAGGATCGATTGAGGGAGTTGGGGTTGTTTAGTTTGAGGAAGAGGAGGCTGAGGGGAGACCTCATCACTCTCTACAACTGCTTGAAAGGGCACTGTAGGGAGGTTGGTGCTGGACTCTTCTCATGGGCAATGAGCGACAGAACAGGAGGGAATGGCTGCAAGCTGCAGCAGGGTAGGGTTAGGCTGGACATTAGGAAAAAATTTTTCACAGAGAGAGTGGTCAGTCAGTGGAATCAGCTGCCCAGGGAGGTGGTGGAGTCCCCATCCCTGACTGTGTTTAAGAGATTAGATGTGGTGTTGAGGGATCTGGTGTAGGGGAGAACTTGTAAAGTAGGGCTGATGGTTGGACTTGATGATCCCAGGGGTCTCTTCCAACCTAAATGATTCTGTGATTCTATGTTTCTAAGACACAGCCAAAGATGCATCAGTATTGGAATGGTGAAAATTCAAATAAGCAGAATGTGATTTGGAATATACAAACTCCAGTGTAGACAAGTCAAAGACACAGATGCTCTTAATGATGCATGGGAAAAAAAATGCTCTCAGAGAGTCAATTCTCAGGCTAAAATAATAATGTTAAGAAGAATGTCCTGAATTAGTAGGTAATGTGTGAGCCTGCAGAACTCTAATTCACTTACACTTTCAACATTATTTGTAAGTTTTAAAGAAAAGAAACAGAAAAAAGATGACATGCAGGGAAGCTGGTACCATAAATACACAAGGGAAAAAGAATTCCGAAGGGACTTACTCATAAACAGTATGTGAAATCTGAGAGTAGTAATGATAAACTGTTTATAGATAAGAGCAATGCGATTGCATGCCACCATTCTTTAAAGAAGGAAATATTATTAAAAACATATTTCTCCTTTACTACTAGTCACTAACCTTTGACTAGTTAAATATATTTTAGGAGAGCATTTCCAGTCCTAACGGAAAACCCAGGGAAGTTGGACTAGCTATCTCCAGAGGTCCCTTCCAACCCCCTATCATTCTGTGATTCAGAGGAATTGATTCGGTTTCGGTGCGTAGCTTCCTGTCTTGGCATGACCTCTTCCTATTTAAGGTATTGCTTTGCATTGAATTGTATGCTCACCTATGCAAATTAATTAGGACATCCTTGCTCATACAAATAAATGCTACTATTACCAGTATTGTAGTTTTGTGGGCAGTTCCTTAGACTAACACAGGTTTGTGTTTTGGATTCAGTTTCCATTTTTGACAGACTGTCACTCCTCCACGAATATGCCTGCTGATCATCACTTCATGAGGTTTATTTGGGGGTTTTTGTATCCTGTAAACAATACCTACTATGAGAATGTGTGAACCCAGAGGTGTATCATCTATGAACCATACAGCAGAGGTTGTATTTTTGGGGAGATCAAATAATCAACTCTATAAAGAAAAAAGGAAAAACAGAAAAAAAAAAAGGCAGAATACAGAGACACAGGAACACATAACAAATATCAAAACCAGAATGTTTTCCCCAGGACAGACTCCTCTCTCTCAGAGCAAAGAGGTTTGATGGTGCTCTGAGAGGTTGCACTAATGACAGCAAGAACCTCCACAGGAGTATTTCTGTAATCAGTGTTCACTCGAGAACTGGCCCTTAGAGTGTGAGTCTAAGTTTTGAAACCCACCTCTCCTGTTTGGCAGTGCCCAAGAACTGAAACCTAAGATCAGATGGAAGGATGCAAAGGCAGCATAAGCTTAATGTAAATAACTGGGTTGGGTTGGATCAGATTAGTTTCAGAATACTTCTTTCACAAAGTGTTTCTCCATATAAACAAATCATAAGCAAGTAGTAAATAGTGCATTTTGTGCCAAATGGCTTCAAACCAGTACCCCTGTGTAGACACAAGTGAAGTAATAAGCATCTCGAACTTTCAACTGCTGGAGACTGAAGCTGCATTTGTACCATGAAGTCATAAGCTTCTATATTTTACAGAAATAATTTGCTTTTGACACATTATAATAGTTTTTCTAGTTCCCCCGCAGTGACATGCACTCATTATAGCATATAATTTAACTTCTCAATTAAGCTGGAAAGTGACTGACCATCCTGCTGTGCCACAGAAGTATGATAGTTAACTCTGGGACTAACTGAATCCCCCCCACGTATGAGAAGCACAGCAGGTTATTTTAAAGTGGAAAGAGTAGAAGATCAGCAAGGTACACTACTGTAGTATCCCAAGCAGAACTGTCTACACAGCTGGTTTGGGTTGGGGTTTTGGGCTTTCTTAATAGCAAAGTTTCATATTAATGACATAACAGTACTTTAAACAATTCCTAAGAAATTTGTTAGTGGTAAAACGAGCATGTTTGTTCTCACCACACAAAATGAAAAGCTGTTTTCCTTCCTGTCCCCAAAAATTCAAAAGCAACACATACACTTAGTCATTACCCAAGGATATCAGACTGCAAAGCGAGAGGAAGATTAAAGATAGGATCCAGTACAGTATTCTTAATCCACTTAAAGGAACAGTACACCAGTAAGGGGGAGGTGGGGGAGAAGGTCAGAACACCAGCAGAGACAGTTATTTCTGAAAGAAACGAGTCTTTCCACAAGCAGATGCAGCACAGCATCTTAATCAAGAATTCTGCTCAGACAGTGCAGGCTCTCACATGGGACAGATCAGACCACAGTGCAGACAGTGGTGACTCAGATTCAAGTACTTCATTTCCACACAAAGTTCAGTGCTCGTTACAATAAGCTAAAGACTTGGGATGGGAAGAATAACATGACTGCATGTAATGATTTGTGTTATTCACCAAAACTATCTCAGAAGGTTGTGGAAGTCTACATTTTTGCTGGCAGATAGCTAAAACTGTAGATAATTTCATTCCTACTAAAGCCAAGACCCCCAGCCAAGTAAAAGCATAAAGATCAGCAATCAGAAAACTCTCTGTTGACAGCAGCGTGTAGCCTGCCAATTTGATTGATGCATGTGGCTGGAAAAGCAACTGCTGTGATACTGTAAAAACTAAAACCTGAAAATACCCAGTATAATCAAAGCGAGCATCGTCTACAAGCCTCAAGCTGAGCTTTCACTTAGCTTTTCAAATTTATCAGCCTGCCCAAACTTTTTCTTGCTCTTTGAATGATGCCTTATTTAAGGAAGCCAGATGCAGTATTTCCTCAACTAAATAAAAGCAGAGGTATTTATTTGCCCTCCTGACAGCCTGTACCCTAATATCCACATATACAAATGAGAAAATAGCAATAGCACAGTAGGAACACTGGACTGAAAAGAAAATACCATAAGCAATCACGAGTTCAGTTATTAAGTACTTTTTTCTCCCTTGAAAGACTTTACAAATTTACTTTAAAACTTCCAAATTCCCTTCACAACAGGCTCTGCATTGTCTTTTGGTTTTTTCCTGAGGTCTGCTTGCTATCCTTAGAACATCACCATCCAAATTAGAGAATAAGTAAATGTGAATGGTACAGATCAGACCACAGCTAAGCAATACAGCTCCTGTATGAAAGGGCCTGGCTCTCCTCCCTTCGCAATACTGCATTAAGTGTTCTAAGAGTGAGAGGACCATTCACAGCCTTCTGCACATTCAGAATAAATGGACTCAAGGATACTTCAGTCAAAGTAGTTTGAGACGAGTTGTCATGTGCATTCCTAGAGATAATTGAATAAATACATCTTAAGAGCAAGAATGTAAACACATTACTCCTTTTCTGCTCTGTCCTTGCTCTGAAGCTATACAGGCCATTCACAATATTATTTAGACAAGTCACTGAACCAGGAGGGGAAAAAGAAGTGCAGTAATTATAGCATTGGACCATCTACTCTTTTTGGAAGTGAAAGTGTGGAGAAGGCTTCAGAAACACCCTGCTTGCCTTCACCTCCCCAGGACCAGTGCCATTGCTAATCACTCTGGTAT
>VZTM01017288.1:0-12217 GCA_013400555.1 Jacana jacana | reverse complement strand
ATACCAAATTCCAAATTATCTTTAAAAAGGATACACACCTGACACCAAAATAAACGCATTGCTACACGGCCAGCTTACAGCCTAAAATAAAAATATAAAAAACCAAATGTGAGATGTACACTCTATACATGCGCAGACACATGAGCAAACATTCCAGGCTCAATATTGTTGTTTGAGATCTTCACCAGTTAAACGGTGCAAGAGTTCTCACTGACGGAGGTGTACGCTTGTGAATGGCAGTGGTTAAAAATCATATTGACATCTGGTAGGTCTAACCATGGTTCCACTCTAACGNGACCTGGCAGATCTGTTCCACTCTAACGGTATTTGTAGCCTCTACCATTTTGCTTTGTTTACCAAAATATCTTGTGTTTACACCCTCGTAGGTTTCAACTAAAGTATACTTTAAATGAAACACATAGCACCATCACTATACATTGNGTTCATCTGGCTATGCCAAGTTAAATTTAAATACTATGCATATATATTCACTTTTGTTTATTGAGTACAATGATAAAGGTACTAATTTTCATCAAATTATTTGTCTATTAAAGAATTAGACGATAAAAAGAACAATTCATATTAACACTTTGAGAGAAACTGAGTCATTACATTAAATGCCTTGAGTAAAAAGGAATGCCTTTTGTTTTGATCAGACGTAAGTCAGTCTTCAAAACCACCACTGTCAGAGCTGGGACCTGAACTCAGGTCTCCTACCTGGCAATCTAATTTCCTTCTCACTTGGTATGAATCGTAGCTACTACCATTCGAGTATTCATTGCTACAACAGACTTCATTTTGCAGTGTCCTGCTCTTGCAGCAGTAACAGGTGAACAGCATAGACTATGTGACTTTTGATAGTACTTTTTGTAAATAAATTAATGAAACAGATCTGCCAGGTCCTGCCTGTGTTTTGAGATCTTGTTCACTAAGAATGTTGTATAAAATTAATTTAAAACCTTAAATGGAAAGCACTATATACACCTAAATAAATACTATTTTTATTAAATCTTAGAACAGAATCTAATCTGAACTAAATAGTTTGAGAAGTTATCTTCTCTGAAACACATTGAGTTAACATTCACCAAGAATGGATGAGTTTGAATCTGCTTTGATTTTATTCTCATCTTCAATTCCAGGATGATTTTTGCTTGCTGCAAGGCTTTGCTTGGGGAAACTGAAAGTCCTATCTATGGGAATAGGTGCCAAAACCACCCAACAGATTTGGCGGATTTTTAAGACCCAATCTTCTAGTTGATTACTATTCTCATGTCTATTACAGACACCTTTATTTGCTCGTAGGATGGTCTCACAAGGTAAACCATACCTGCAACAATCAACAAACTCCAGTATAAATCTCCGATTAACTTCATTATGGCCACTCTCATGAAGGTCCCAGGCACAGAGAGATCTTTGACTGATGCTGCCTATTTCTCTGATATTCTAACACTTCACTGTGGTGTCCTCATACGAATACACCAGAAGCTTCATGTGTAAATACCAAATTTATTTCCCAGGTCAGCTAGTCTGTTTGATAAATGATAGTCCAAGACTGCAAGCCCACCAGATATGCCTTCCACTTCCCTGACGCTGTAACTGTTACGCAGAAACTCCTAGGGCCTGATTTCTTTTCGGGTATGACATGTCTAATTGAGATAATCTGGGGATGCAGGTTCACAGAAGAGGGTCCCTCTGCCCTGTGTGGGCATTATTTCTCATGACCTAGTTATGAGCTGACAGCTGTTTCATAAACCACGATAAGAAACTGGAAATGTTCAAAGACTACGAATCTAAGGTAGGTTATAATTCTGTGGAGGCTGGGTAACAACATTCCAGCTGTTTTGTTGGGATGTCATCAATGTTCCCTTTCTATTTCATGTAAAAAGAGAATACAAAGATGGAAAAGTGATAAAACGTTTTCCAGCCTTGGGGAAATAAACTGCAGCACTGAGTTATGAAGTGTCCAACAGAGTAAAAGCATTACAAATACTAACAAAGTGGCATGCAGTATGAGGAATTGTAGTTTTACTGAGATAATGCAGTTAGATTCAAGGTATAGCATCTACGGCAAAATTCCCAAGTTTATTCTAGTTTGTTTTATTTGTGAAATTCCTGGAAGGTCTATTCAGCCCATTCTCCACAGCAAAGTCCTCTATCTAAAACATCAGGTCTAAATTTGCATAATTAGCAGCACTACAAATTTTCCCCTAATACTGCCTGAAGAGTTGTCTTTGTGTGACCTTACCCATGCTTATCTGACTGGCAGCTTTTTCTCTGAGGTTTACTCCCAATTTGACTGCCAGTTTCTGCAGTATGGATGCTATTGTGTGCCTCAAAATGGAAGGCAGCTCTGGCAAGTTTGTTTTCCCTGATGGGTAAATGGCGTAAACTACCTAAAGAGGTAAAGCTTGCTTGTTGAAAAAATACTGAGTTTTGTAGAATACTTTGTTCTGCAGAAATTAATATAGACTCATAAAAAAAAAAAATCAAGTTGGAAGGGACTTCTGGATGCCTTCTAGTCCAGCCTCCAACTCAAAGCAGAGCCAACATCAAAGTTGGATCACATTGTTCAGATGCTTGTGCAGTCAAGTTCCCATGTCTCTGGAAACCTATTCAAGTGCTTTATCACCCATATTAAGCAATTTTTTCTCTATATATTCATTTAGAATTCTTCTAGTTTTGCCATGTGCCCTGTTTCTTTCTGCTTTTTGCTGTGCATCTCTGAGAAGAACTTGCCTCCATCTTCTCCACTTTAGGTTACATAGGACTTCCATTAAATCTCTTCTAGCCTTGTTTCCTCCACATGCAGCAAACCCGCCTCAGCCTCTTCTTGTCATATGTTCCAGCCCCCAGGCCATTTCAGTGACCCTCTGCTGACCTCCTGTCAGTCTGTGGTCTCTCTTTTGTACTGGGAAGGGAAGCTGGAGGGGGATACATAACTAACTCCAGACATGACCGCAGAGCAGAGGGAAATAGTCACACCTCAGCCGCTGTCTATGTTTTCATTAANTTATCTTCTCTGAAACACATTGAGTTAACATTCACCAAGAATGGATGAGTTTGAATCTGCTTTGATTTTATTCTCATCTTCCAGGATGATTTTTGCTTGCTGCAAGGCTTTGCTTGGGGAAACTGAAAGTCCTATCTATGGGAATAGGTGCCAAAACCACCCAACAGATTTGGCGGATTTTTAAGACCCAATCTTCTAGTTGATTACTATTCTCATGTCTATTACAGACACCTTTATTTGCTCGTAGGATGGTCTCACAAGGTAAACCATACCTGCAACAATCAACAAACTCCAGTATAAATCTCCGATTAACTTCATTATGGCCACTCTCATGAAGGTCCCAGGCACAGAGAGATCTTTGACTGATGCTGCCTATTTCTCTGATATTCTAACACTTCACTGTGGTGTCCTCATACGAATACACCAGAAGCTTCATGTGTAAATACCAAATTTATTTCCCAGGTCAGCTAGTCTGTTTGATAAATGATAGTCCAAGACTGCAAGCCCACCAGATATGCCTTCCACTTCCCTGACGCTGTAACTGTTACGCAGATACTCCTAGGGCCTGATTTCTTTTCGGGTATGACATGTCTAATTGAGATAATCTGGGGATGCAGGTTCACAGAAGAGGGTCCCTCTGCCCTGTGTGGGCATTATTTCTCATGACCTAGTTATGAGCTGACAGCTGTTTCATAAACCACGATAAGAAACTGGAAATGTTCAAAGACTACGAATCTAAGGTAGGTTATAATTCTGTGGAGGCTGGGTAACAACATTCCAGCTGTTTTGTTGGGATGTCATCAATGTTCCCTTTCTATTTCATGTAAAAAGAGAATACAAAGATGGAAAAGTGATAAAACGTTTTCCAGCCTTGGGGAAATAAACTGCAGCACTGAGTTATGAAGTGTCCAACAGAGTAAAAGCATTACAAATACTAACAAAGTGGCATGCAGTATGAGGAATTGTAGTTTTACTGAGATAATGCAGTTAGATTCAAGGTATAGCATCTACAGCAAAATTCCCAAGTTTATTCTAGTTTGTTTTATTTGTGAAATTCCTGGAAGGTCTATTCAGCCCATTCTCCACAGCAAAGTCCTCTATCTAAAACATCAGGTCTAAATTTGCATAATTAGCAGCACTACAAATTTTCCCCTAATACTGCCTGAAGAGTTGTCTTTGTGTGACCTTACCCATGCTTATCTGACTGGCAGCTTTTTCTCTGAGGTTTACTCCCAATTTGACTGCCAGTTTCTGCAGTATGGATGCTATTGTGTGCCTCAAAATGGAAGGCAGCTCTGGCAAGTTTGTTTTCCCTGATGGGTAAATGGCGTAAACTACCTAAAGAGGTAAAGCTTGCTTGTTGAAAAAATACTGAGTTTTGTAGAATACTTTGTTCTGCAGAAATTAATATAGACTCATAAAAAAAAAAAATCAAGTTGGAAGGGACTTCTGGATGCCTTCTAGTCCAGCCTCCAACTCAAAGCAGAGCCAACATCAAAGTTGGATCACATTGTTCAGATGCTTGTGCAGTCAAGTTCCCATGTCTCTGGAAACCTATTCAAGTGCTTTATCACCCATATTAAGCAATTTTTTCTCTATATATTCATTTAGAATTCTTCTAGTTTTGCCATGTGCCCTGTTTCTTTCTGCTTTTTGCTGTGCATCTCTGAGAAGAACTTGCCTCCATCTTCTCCACTTTAGGTTACATAGGACTTCCATTAAATCTCTTCTAGCCTTGTTTCCTCCACATGCAGCAAACCCGCCTCAGCCTCTTCTTGTCATATGTTCCAGCCCCCAGACCATTTCAGTGACCCTCTGCTGACCTCCTGTCAGTCTGTGGTCTCTCTTTTGTACTGGGAAGGGAAGCTGGAGGGGGACACATAACTAACTCCAGACATGACCGCAGAGCAGAGGGAAATAGTCACAGCTCAGCCGCTGTCTATGTTTTCATTAACACAGCCCCAACACAGTTATTTCTCACAGACTGAGGGATGAGGCATCCACAACTTCTCTGGGCAACCTGTTCCAGGATCTCACCACCCACACAGGAAAGAATTTCTTCCTAATATTTAATCTAAATCTACTCTTTCAGTTTAAAAAACCATTCCCCTTCATCCTATCGCTCCTCTGCCCGATCAAGCTCCTCTCCATCTCTTCTGTAGCCCCTTTAGGTACTGGAAGGGGCTCTAAGGTCGCTCTGGAGCCTTCTCCAGGCTGAATACCCCAGCTCTCTCAGCATGTCCTCAGAGCAGAGGGGCTCCAGCCCTTGCATCATCTTTGCGGCTGTTGNTCAGCCGCTGTCTATGTTTTCATTAACACAGCCCCAACACAGTTATTTCTCACAGACTGAGGGATGAGGCATCCACAACTTCTCTGGGCAACCTGTTCCAGGATCTCACCACCCACACAGGAAAGAATTTCTTCCTAATATTTAATCTAAATCTACTCTTTCAGTTTAAAAACCATTCCCCTTCGTCCTATCGCTCCTCTGCCCGATCAAGTCCCTCTCCATCTCTTCTGTAGCCCCTTTAGGTACTGGAAGGGGCTCTAAGGTTGCTCTGCAACCTTCTCCAGGCTGAATACCCCAGCTCTCTCAGCATGTCCTCAGAGCAGAGGGGCTCCAGCCCTTGCATCATCTTTGCGGCTGTTGTGGTTTGAGCAACACAGTACTACTTTCTCTTCTAATGCCCCAGAAAACTGCAATTTTACAAGACTCCAGTGTACAAATTTGTGAAAATATTTACTTTATAGCCAGCTATGGCATGTGCACTTCAAGGTCTCAGTGTTTTCAAGTCAGTCAGGTGTAGGGATGAGGAGTGAAACCCAGGCACTTCATCCAAGCTTCCTACAGGATTATTTCATATGTCATATTCAATATAAATTAAAGAGTTATTGAGGAGTTTTCTCTCTCCCTTGATGGGTCTCATCCTGAGAACTCCTTGTCCCTTCCCTTCCTCCCGAAGCCACAGCGCTGGTGGTGTCCCACGCTGGCTGTCCCTGCAGGGAGTGCATGGCTTCCATTCAGATGGAACCGGTTGCGTATAGTCCTTGTATATTTTATATTGGTATCGGGGTCAATACCGGCTCTTTATTGTTGTTAATGTTAATTACTTAGTCTTATTTTATTAAATTTGTTTATATTTCAACCCTCGGGTTTCCTTGTTTTTTCTGATTCCCCTTCCCGGGTGGAGAGGGGTCACTGGCTGAGAGAGTAATTGTCTGAATGACAATAAATTGTTGCGGCTTTCTCAGACCATAACAGTGGCCTCCTCTGGACCCCCTCCAACAGGTCCACCTCCTTCTTACGTCATAACCAGAATTGGGGAAAAGGCAGGTTTTAGCTCCACCTCTTCGTTTTCCACGGGTGCCAGGGCCGGCGCCCATGAACCTACCTCACACTTGAAGGCCTACTCGCACACTCTGTCACACATCAGGGGCACGGCAGGCGACTGGCGGGGCGCTGAATCGAGCGGGCCCCTCCGCCACTGCCGTCCGTAAGGAAGGGGTCAGCTCGCCTCCCTGGCTCCCTCATTGCCCGGCTCCCTCACTCACCAACACCCAGACGAACCGCCCTCAGTGGGCGGGAAAGCCCCACCTCCGGCAGAGACGACCCGCCCGCGCGTGCGTCGCGGCCAGGATGACGTCACTACGCTGTGCCGAGCGGGCCATGCCGGAAGTAAGGGAGCGACGCAGCCGGTGAGCGGTCGCTGCGCGTGCTGGTGGCGCTGAGGGCGCCCACCAGCCCCCGTGGTTCCCTTCCCCTCCCTTTCCCCCGGGGTCCCCTTTTCGCTCCCGCGCCCCTCGAGGTCGGTGTGTTCTGGGGCCGCGGCTCCCTGCGGGAGCGCCTTAGGGCGGGAGCGCGGGCTCCTGTCACGGCTGGTCGCTGTCTGAGAGGAGGAAGCCTCTAGAGGGGGGATCTCGGCAGGCGGGGTCGATGGGCCCGGGCCAGCAGTGTGAGATTCAACCAGGCCAAGTGCCGGCTTGTGGCCAGCAGGACTGGGATAGGCCGTCCTCCTCTGCTGGGCACTGGTGAGGCCCCACCTCGAGGGCTGCGTCCGTTTTGGGCACCTCATGACAGGAAAGGTATTGAGGGGCTGAAGCGAGTCCAGAGAAGGTCAACGGAGCTGCTGAGGGGTCTGGAGCACAAGTCTTGTGAGGAGCAGCTGAGGGAGCTGGGGGTGTTGAGTGTGGAGAAGGCTGAGGGAAGACCTCGCTCCCTCCAATTCCCTGAAAGGAGGGTGTAGCTAGGGGGCATTGGTTTCTTCTAAGGAACAGGCAATGGGGTAAGAGGAAATGGCCTCAAGTTGCACCAGGGGAGGCTTAGAATGGATATTAGGGAAGATTTGTTCACAGGAAGGGTTGTCAAGCATTGGAACAGGCTGCCAGGGGAAGCGGTAGAGGCACCATCCCTTGGGGTATTTTAAAATGCACCGATTTATAAGACAGGTAGACATTGTGCTGAGGGACAGGATTTTGTGATGGGTTTGGTAATGTTAGGATATGGGTGGAATCAATGATCTTAATGGTCTCTTCCAACCTAAACAGCCCTATGACTAGGCAGACGGTGGGCACCTCCTGTGGTGCTGCCGGTGCAGAGCTGTTGTGAGGAGCAAGCAGTGGTGGCCGTGCTGAGAGCTGTGCCTACCTCCCATGGAGCAGGGATCTGGAGGAGCAGGTTGGCCCTTGGCCCAGAGGCCACTGTTTTGTGCCAGTAAAACTATAGCAAATAGGGAAGTTGCGAGAAGAAAATGAACTTGATGCCTTTCAGCCAAGAACCAGCTTCACTGAAAGCGCGCTTTGGGTAGTGGTAGGAAGTAATAATTTCCTTTGTCATCGCGATATAGAGGGGGTCTTCAAAATACTCAACTCCAGACCACAGAATAAAAAGTTTTGTAAAAAATGCGGTAGATTTTAGGGGTTATGTGAATTTAGTTTAAAACCTGTAACTTCATCATAGTTTTAAATGGTATTAAACTGCTGATCATACTTTTACAACAGGTTATTTGTGTCTGTCAAGGGAAAGACAAATGTTAAATGTCCCAGCATGATTTTTTTCCCATAATGTATTCCCCCATTAGGTTAATTTTAAATGCCTGCATATTTAAGAACATAAGGGCTGGGACTTAGACTAATGAGAGTGCATCTATGCTTTGGGTTATCTTTGCTGATTACACTTGAAGTTAAATGTTTGCTGATTTATGTTACTACTTGTACGTCTTACATGCAGAAAAAGAAATTTATAAAACACCCAGAAATGCCCAGGCAGTTAGTTCTGCTGTTTATAGTCCTAATATTTGCCAAGCTTCAAGCAAATAACTGATTTTTGTGTGTGTGTGTGTTAATAAAAAGAGATTTTAGAGGTTTTTCTAGTAAGCTATCAACGGTCACGCTACCACAAATTGTAACTGCTGTTAAAAATTAATTTTTTTTTAAAAAAAAGGAATAAACAAAATGGTTTAATTGCAATATATTAGTTGAAGCAAGACATCATTCAGAACTGAGATTTAGCTTTCACCATGACTAATATGGAAACCTCAAACCTACACCCCAAAACCCACCTTCCACAACTTGCCAGATATTGAGAATAGAAAGAGATACGATGTAGAAAGTGAATTTAGAAGGCATAGCTGGATTACACTGAAGACTTTAAGGAAGTATCGTGTAAGACAAAAGCACCATTGTGTCTTTCTGTCACAGAAGAGCTGGCTGTTTGGCAGTTAATAAGAAATCAAACCTGCCTCTCATTCCCTTCCCTCCGTTCCAAAAAGCATGAAAAAAATGTAAGCACTGTTTGTGTTGCGCAAGCGACTTCACAGGAGGATAAACTTGGAAAGTTCAATTCAAGCCGAGGTACAGTGCAGCAGAAATGTTCTGCAGCCATTTAGGCTGGTGTCAGATAATAGAGCTGTGCTGGGAAAACTTATTTTGATTTATCTCTATGTAAAATCCTACCATTGGTCCATGTGTAAAAGGAACAGGGGTACTGTGAAGAGTCAGTAAGAGAAGGTAATCCCATGGGGTTATATTGTGCAAACTAAAAAATTTAGTCTTTAGAAATGAGTTGAAGGAATTGTTTGAGTTCGGATGGGTTATTTGGTAAGCACTGTGAACAAAACCTGAATCGGTAGCTGCTGATCTCCCTTCTGGACTTAAAAAACAGTACTTACTAATTTTGTAGATGGGTGTCTTCAGATAAATAGATAAGCATATGCTTATATCTTCGTGAGGAGTTTTAAAACTAATATCTTAAAATCCTGTTTTTAATATGTAACAAATCCTTGTCTTGCAACATTTATGCTTATTGTGGTTAGATAGTCAAAGCCAGAATGAAATGCCTAGTAAGAGGACCCTCCCGCCCCTAGGTGTATGTTGGAATACTCTATGTTATGGACTGTGTCATGGAAACTTGCATCTTAATATGAGTAGGGATGGACATGAAGAGGAATACTAACACTAAGTCAAAGAGATTCTTGAGGGCAACGTTTTAATTTGATGAATTTTCAAGAAAATGAGCAGATTGAGCTGAATCACCTCACAGTGAAGTGAATGCTGCTGCTAATATGAGCAAGGGGACTGTGAAACCTGGTTGAAGTAGAGGTTTATTGTAGCCCAGATTAGATGTTCTCATTCCAGGGTAGATGCTAAATTTCTGAAATTTTAAGTGTTGTGGATTGAAGACTATCTCTTTGTAACAGCTAGTGCAACTATTAGAGGAGTTCTGTTTCCAACTTTTCCCTTTGCTGGAATCAAGACTTGCCTTGATTTTAGTTTCCCTTTCCTAGCTTTCCTCGTTAATCTATAAATGCTTTCTGAGTGTTCAGCTCTCACCACAGGCTGAGAGTGAAGACATAGCTCTTAGCTTGCATTGTAAATGCCTTCAGAACTGAAATAGCACTAGTAGGCTTTTAGATGAGTATCTAGATAACAGAAGGAAAGCAGATACAGGGTTTAGTATTTTGTTATTTTTGTCTGTGCTGGCACAATAGAAGATGCAACTTCGAATTACATAGTTCAGATGTAGTATCCTAAGGAATAGGAGAAATCAGGGAATGTCTGTTAGGAAATCAGATCCTTCTAGGGAGCTTGGCCAAACAGAACATATATTTGCCTTGCATAATTTTACATACAATGGAAGGACATTGCTTGGACTGAAAGGACTTCTGATGATTTTAAAAATTGGTGTTACTTAGATAGTCAGAGGTATAAGGCTTTCTACACTTTAACCCAACAAAATGTATTTAACAGAAGCTCCAAATAGTCAGGAGCAATATGGTCAGCTGAGTGTATACTTACCAGGCATATCTGCTTTTACAGAGTTCTACTTAACAGCCATCATTCACTAACATCATGGCAACTGCCAGTAGTGAGGTGCTCCGTCCTGTAGATCCTGGAATCTCAAAGCTGCAGTTTGCTCCCTTCAGTAGTGCCTTGGATGCAGGATTCTGGCACGAGCTAACTCAGAAGAAGCTCAATGAGTACCGACTGGACGAGACCCCCAAAGTTATCAAAGGATACTACTACAATGGTAGGTACTTTGGGTTTCTCCTGTAATTTCCCCTGAAGTATTTATGTAATGTATTTTAGGTACTTTACTGAAATGTTAGAAAATGCAGCTGGGTGAGCTGTGGATTCTGGTTTGTCTGTGGGTAATTTATAACTGACGTGAACAAGAGGAGGGAAATTAATCTATGTATTTCGGTTAAAAAGAAGCATGTTGCTGCTTTTTGTCCAGGTGATCCTTTGGGTTTGCCAGCTCGATTGACACTGGAGTTTAGTGCCTTTGATATGTAAGTACACACTGTGGTTTACCTCCATTTGTATGTAAAGACACTTTCCTTGCATAATAGTAATGCTTTGATATATAAAATTCCTTGGGCAAATTCCACGTGAAAATAAATCAGCATTTTCATGAACTGTAGAACAGTAGGACTGCTCTGAGTCACCCATGTTAACTCCTTGTGTCTGAAGTACTGTATTCAGCTGAAGTGCCAAGTTTAAAATATGCTGGTAAGTCTCAAATTCACTGTTTCCTCAAACCAGGACATATATTTTTATAGAAAATACCATTTTTTCTCCCCATTTCTTCAGCTCTTTTGCATAAAGGAAGATATTTCAGCCATCTGACTTCCAGTCAAATTTTTCCTTAGATCTTTATTTACTGAGGATTCATCACTAGAATTAGGATCTCAAAATAGTTTTTGTAATCCTAGTTGTGGATTATTAACATATATACCTAGAAGCGGCATCTTCCAAAGTATTTAACCCTTATGACTGGAATTTTGTACTTTTGCCTGTATCCCCAAAGTGAGCAGTAGACCAAAGCTGCTCAGTGTATACACCAAAAATGAGCTGACAGGGGAAGTAAGTTTTCCACGTGGTTTTCATTTCCAGTAAATGCCTAAGTTAGTTATACTAGCACAGGAACAGATGTCTTCATAGTTATTGTCTTGTTTGTTTTAAATTGGTGGATTATAAAGTTGTAAATCACAGAAGTGGCTGTCTCTGCCTCGCTTGGTCAGGATGTTAGGAGCCTAGTGTGGCTTTGTGCATTTTGAAATGATTTCCTAAGACATATTTTTCCAGTAATTCTTACGTAAGAGCTTTCAGGTATGATACTGAAAGTGTATGTGGCAAACTGCAATTGGAAGTAAGCTGTGATACTGGGAACAGGAATTTCAGATTAGGAGAAAATGGATGGTACTGTGGTATTTGACCTCCCAAATGTTATGACAGAAAATTATGAAAGATCCATTTATCCAGTGTTTAGTTGTTCCTCCTACAATAGTGTTTTTCTGTCCTCCTGTTTTTGTACGTTAGGTAGCCGGTTTAGATGATCATGAACAGTTCCCTTTTAGCTTTAGAAATTTTTGGAAATGACATCATGTGCATTTATTATGTAACTTTAAAAATTTGCTGTATTTGAGTTCTAGCGGTGGCCAGAAACTTACCAATTTGAGAGAACAATTTTAAAGGAGTCACTAAAACCAATCAGGTCTATAAATTAAGGGTATAATGTAGCTTTTTTACCTAATATACAATCAGAAAGGGGGAAGAGCAGCTTCTCCAGCTGATGATGTTAGAAACCGTATAAGCTACTCAATCTTTTGTCTGTTTTAGGCTTCCTTTGGGATGTCTTTTGAAGAGCTACTCAGTTAAATTTTTGTGTTTATGTGAATGGAATATTGACTTCTAAAGTTCAGTCTTAAT
>VZTM01017287.1:188093-206015 GCA_013400555.1 Jacana jacana | reverse complement strand
TCTCCTTCTCATCATTACAGAATGAATAATTGAGGGCAGCAGATAATTCCTACCAGAACTTGCCTGCCATGAGTTTCAAATTAATAGTATGTAGTAAAGAACAAGCTAAGGGAAGCTGTTCTTAGTTGTGTTGCAGTGGGACTTGCGGATGTAAACTTTGTGCCTAGTTAATCAACTCCCTATTCATCATACTCCTACCACCCGTACTACTGAGGCTAGGCTTAACAAGGCTTCTCTGCGCAGAGTATGACCTTCACATCCTCTCCCATGCAAGGACAAAGAAATAAAGAAACCAAGAAGGTCCTGTGAGATTACAGGCCCGTGTGAGATTTACATCTCATATATCAATGCACACACTTTAGTAGAGTGTGGCATGGGGTGACATATTCTCTATCACTCTACTCAGTTTTCTTCACAGTATCTCTAGGGGGTTCCAGGGTCTAGGGGCTATTGTCTTACTACTAGCTAGATTTTCATCTATAAATTTATATGTCTCTGCATAATAGGGCATTTTTGGTGTTCATTTTCTGTGTCAGACTCTGAAGAATTATTGCTGAGTATTCTTTATCTAAATATAGGCTTGTATCCTGCTAGTATTTAAGCAATGACACAAATAAAATTAGTAATATTATGCACTTACAAAAACTTTGCCAAGGTAGGACCAGAATTCTCATTCGTCTCTTTCATGCAGGGCATTTCATAGTTAAAAATTAACAGAGCTCTGAATATAAAAGTGCAGGATGAGATTTTCAAAAATACATGGAACAGGATGAAAATTCAGAGGTGTTTTGCTCAATATGTTGCAGTGCAGGTTTGCCATGGTTCTCAGAGGCACTCAAGTTTACTGATCTGTGAACAAACCAGAACCCTGTTTAGTTACAATACAAATCTCCTAACTTCAGCCATCTGAGGCAGTTTTAGAGTTAATCAAATTAAGCACATAGCAAGCATTAAAAGCACCAAGTAGTCAGTCAAGAAAATGCAGTAATCCATAAAGAAATATGGGGACCTCTAAAACGTGATTCATCTCACCTTAGCACTAGGAGGAGGAAACTGATGCTTATAGGATGAATCATCTTTTGCAGAAGTCTGCTATGGAAAGCTGAGAAGTTCAAACTTTACACAGCTCATATTAGGTCAAATGAAACACTGTTCATCCAAAACTGGTTCCTGGCTCATCCCTTTCTCATATAAAGGCTGTGTGCCTTGCCGGGACCATCACAATTGAGCCAATGGTGTTTGCTAGTGGAAAGGAAAGGGAAGTCAGAGATGCTCCACTCCTTGTTCTTGGCCAGGTCCTAGCACTGATCCTAAGTTAAATCCCTAACTAACTTGATGTCATTACTTTGTCTACCACTGCTCATGCTTCTGGGCATTTAGGTCTTTATAACAGAAATCTAAACTCTCCCACAGTATCTTCACAGCGTACTGGGTCGTTGAATTTTTATTCCTCACCCACACAAATTTATACCTAGTTAATAATGATCTCATTTTGTTGTTTTATGCCCAACATTTTTGGTTCTGATTTCCTTTATATTATTCTTAATACAGCTTTTATTTGAAATTAATTCCACTAACTGTTCACTCTCTTTTGCAGCTTAATAAGAAACAAAATATATCTTTGGGATACTTCTATGGTTTCTTCCTTCAACTTGGCGTTTGATCCTATGTGGTTACTCTGTATGGAGTTTAGCAGAGTTTGCCATGAATGTATTAAGTCCACTGGAAAATAAGCCTTCAAATAAGATGTTGAAAGTCTCTTTATCAAATTAAAGTCTAAATAAATCATACAGACTTTATTCTGCAGATTCACTTTGGTTCTTTGAGTAACCTTGTATGACCTAATTCAGTCTATCATACTTCATTGTGGAGTAATAAGGTACCAATATATATTCAAGAACCAGTTCATTTCTAACTGTTGAAAAATCAATTCTGCTCAGTGGAAGTGCAGATCAAGCTGATTACCAAGGTTGCAGAGGCAATGGCTATATGTTGAGATGGCTACAGCAGTCTCAGAGAAAGTCAGTGTGTTACCCATGTCTAAAATGACATGAATGTAACAAATCTGTACGCACCTCAGACAGAATGCTTCTCAAAGAAGTGATGGATATTAGAATTAGTGTGAATCTTCCATCCTTAGGATATCTGTGAATGGCACTGCTGTTTGCTGAAGGCATTTATTTTAACATGAAAGCTCCTTGTTGATTTCCAGTCTGGCTTATTATGCTAAATGATAGGAGCTGGTTCCAAGACGGTTAACTCACCAAGATCAAAAAGAATCAATTCTCTTTGCAAGAGTGGAAATTGCACCTTTCTCTGACCTAGACATGTTTAAAACGGGAAACGCAAATTTCTGACTTCTCCTCAAAGAACTTCTGCAGCATTGAAATCTTGAAATAAAATGCCTATTTTAATTTATTTTTGACCTAATAGCAAGGGTTTCGGAAGTAAAGGAAGTAGAGAAGACAAAGAACACAGTTCCTTTCTTAACAGGAAGGCAATTGTCATTGCAAAATTAATGTACACAGCTCCCACCTTAGTGCCTGTGACTGAAGCACCTGGGAGGTGCACTTGCAGGAATTTGTGACCTGAGCCATAATGCTTCAATGCAAATGCCATGGGGCTATTTGTCACCCTGTCTAGCTCTAAGAGAGGCTGCAAACATCCAAGTTCTGTTACATTGCAGACAGAGCTGGAGAGAGAGAGACTGGCCTTGACATATCAGCCATGGGCACGGTGGTTTCATCAGCCATCACTGCCAGGGAGCACATTGCAGCAGGTGTATTGGCAATAAATTTTACAAGTTGACAGCAGCAGCTGCCATCAGTTTAAATGAGAATCAGTTAAAAAAAAAAAAAAAGAAAAAAAAAGAAGGAAACCAGCAGCACAAAAAATACAGACTGTCTTAATGTCTTTTATACCTTTGCTGGTGTACCAAGATTCATGTTTTGTGGGTGCATAAGCTTTGAAGGATGTCTTTATGTATGGGTATATACATAGTTTAGATGGAAAACACGATATTAAGGAATGAAATTGGCAACAAATGTGTGAACATTCCTACTCTTTGTGGCTATGTTAATGATCAATCAATATCCTTGTTGCTGTACAAAAGAACAAATGCAGTTCTTTTTCCAGCTATCACATCTGGCTCTACAGCACAGCAGCCCAAACAAGAGTGGAGGAAGCAATGGATTTGTCTTACAGCACCTGGTACCCTGCAGTCACTGGCAGTAGGCAGAGCAAAGTCCAAAATAGCCTTCCTCATTTCAGTGAACATTCAACTTATCTTCACAGCAATGGGAAGAGAAGAGACCAGCTCCCAAAGGCTAGTTACCAGACTAGGTAAAGTCCTTTGGCTCACCTCAGAAAACATGTTTGTAGAGCTGTACACAGAAAGCTCAATAATTTAGGACATTCAGCAAGGTTTGGTGGGTGGAAAAACAGAGTTCTCTCACAAATATGAATAAATCTGTATTTATTAGGTATAAGCATGCCTGCATTCAGCAATCTATTGCTGGAGGCCTACTGTCTTTCTGCCTAACAAGATGTTCTTTCATAGTTATATAAATGTCACTAGCAACAGTGTTTTGATACTGAAAAGCAAAGCAATAGATTAGCTTTTGGTAAGGTTGTAAGCACACCTAGTTATGAAACTACCTCTTGTGAACAGAAGACCTAACATTTCCATCTATTAAAAGCTAATTTCAGTGTTGACAATTTCAGCCATGTAAAAATTATTTTAGCAATCCAACAAAGGTGTGGGTTTTTTTTAAAGTGATAAAATGAATCTGGCACACCAGGGCTACATGTAGAATATAGGCTTCTTTTTAGCATTCATCTGCTTTATGAGAACACCTTATAAGAATTATATCATTATCTTATCTTATCTTATCTTATCTTATCTTATCTTATCTTATCTTATCTTATCCTTTGTGTGCAAGATATAATTTAGGACTACAGTTTCTTTACAAAACCAGAGATACATAATTGAGGTGAAAATAAAACAAGTTCCTTTGTCACAGCCAGTTTAAATTAGCCTGTTACTCCTAGAGTGATTAAAGCAGAACAATCCACATAGGCTAATAAAAAATAAAAGCTGATGTGTGTTTTATAGAATCATTAATCATTTTACTACATATCGTAGATATCCCTCTGTGCTACTGCAAGGGAAGGTTCTGATCAAGACATAATTTTTGGTTAAAATCCTCAGTAGAGACCTGTCCAATATTATACTACTACAATAACACTTAGAATTTAATAATACTATAACAATAATTATAGCAATAATATACCAATAATTATAATAATACTTATCCACTCGAGGCTGAATTTAGGCATCCACTTCAGTGTTTTCTGGGTTTCAGTATTTGACAAAGTGATCTAAAAGCAAGCTTATGCAGTGGGTTCAGAATCTGATAGCATCAAACAACAGCAGCAAAATTCAAGCATATTCCCTGGTTAAAAAGGCAGATTTAAAAATTACTTTCGAATAGCTCATCTCACCTCACAGGAGAACTTTCACAGATTAAATTTTAATTCCATCCCCATCAAAGCCAAAGGGATCTAGCTCATTTAAGTGGAGAGGCACTAGGGCCTGTCTGTGTAACCTTTTACTGTGAAATAAGAAGTCTTTTGAGCTGAGCTAAATGTTGTTGAAGTTGCTTAGTGTAAGAGCTGCCTTTCACTCAAGATAAGTGCAAAGGGGACACTCAATTGCTCCGTGCAACCAGATAGCAGAAATGATCTGCAAAGACTGAGAAGATGAATTGTGGTCATGGAGAAGGGCAAGACAAATGCAGGCATCTAAGAACTGATTGCTGAAACTGTGATTGCCTGCCATTTGTGATAGAAAGAGGTAAGGGTGCCTGCCACTGAGGAAAAAGGTATCAAAAAAAGCACAGGTTGCGTTATCAGAAGTGTTAGCAGTGGGGGCTCAGAAAGAGCTGAGAAGGGAGGCTGGGAGCAGAGAACTTGGTGCCTGATTGCTGCCGTGGCCAGGGAAAACAAGTCCCAGCACTTTTTTTAGCAGCTAAACAACTTTGATCACATCAGCAATGCTTAAATCCACTGTCAGCCTTTTTTCCTCATGGGAGGAACTCCCCACTGAGCTTTAACATATCAGCTAAGGTCAGAAAGGACACAGAACAGTTAACAAGGCTTTTCTTTTGGGGAATTGTACTGTTGTGGGAACCACAGTAACATCTCTAATATCCAATGTTTTTAACATAACTCGCTTTAATTTCTCAGCCTACCCTTTACCCTATTATCTTTCTATGCAGTCTATTACTGAGTTCTCCTGGAGGATTTGATTTAGTGTGTTTGCATACAAAACAATGAGCTCATTGCATCTCTGTCTGATACAGCCACAGCATGGTCCATTTTGTCTTGTTGCAGAGTGAAATCTCATGGGTTCATGTCTGACAGAAAAAACAATTGTTCTGTAAGAGCTACCTACTGCTTTTGCCTCTCTGGAGGCTTCTGGCTTCCTCTACTCCCATTCTCAGCTGCTCCTATCTGACATGCCATGCACTGGCAAGCATTTCCTTTGGCAATGTATTGTGACTGGGGATTCATTTAATCCATATCTCTATTTTTAAATTCTATTTAAATTGGTAGTGGAACGGTACCACTCAGTGGCAAAAGTGGATGTATTTCTGAAGTATCCCAGACATCCTTGCCAAGGCAGAGTGCTGTATTAGGATAAGAGAACCATAAATATAAGATAACGAGATATTCTGACTTCACAAAGTATCAGATTAATTGTATGAGCTTTACTTAAGAAACACAAGCCAAAAGAAAAGCAATATATATAAAAGTATGGATGAAATGGTCTTAGATTCTACTTTGGCAAAAGGAGTGAAGGTATTTTTCAATCTGAACTGAGATGAATGTCAAGAAGGCGAGTGAGTGATCTGAGAATGAATGAAGGAATGTGGATGAACAATGCAAGACTAATCCATTAATTCTTATCCTATTTCTCTGGTTAGATTCATCCACTGCAGTGAAAGCCATACATTCAGGATTGTGATTGACTGAAAAAAAACAAACCTGCTTTTAAATTTAAGGTGCTCATCAAGAGTATTCAATACATAAAGTTTTTTCACCTGTAAAGACCAAGTTACCAGGTGCTGAGTTATAGCAAAAATGTCTTCTTCCTTCATTAAGCATTTTAAGGATTAATGCATTATGCCTTTCATTATATGGATCACTGAAAGACAACAATCATTAAAAATGTAAATCCTATGTTCTTGAAAGATGACCTCTGTTTTCTTTGATTATCCACCAAAATCCATACCGTGTCTTGAAGCACTAACACAGCCTTTTACTGCCAAGTTAATTGAAGTAGTGGTGAGCTATATTATTGCTAAATCCCAGACTTGGTGCATCTCAGTGTTTCTAGAAGCATGATCTAGGCAGTCTACCTGTCTCATGAGAGTCCAGTTGAAGAGGTTTCAGCTCCTCCACATCTCTGGTGTGGTGTACAGAAGACAAGTATCTGTTCCAGCTACTTTATGTTCCTCATGAGTATAACTTCTGATATTAAGGATGGGTTGGTTTTTTTCATTATACCAACCTTTTTTACCTGAAATGATCTCTCGTCCGCAGAAGTACTACATCTTTCAGTGGGACAGTTTGCAATATTTTTATTTCTGAGGTTAAATAAGAACATCAGTATCTGAGATTAAACACGATCAACTTGTTTAGCCATTTGTAGTCCTCTCACATGATAAAGATGTTCACTATCTCTGAGGAACTTTTCTCCACACACTTCCTCCACCAATTCTTTTACAGCACAAGTGCCTTCTTATTACAAGCTCTGTGTGGCTACAACCCGATAAAGACATGATGGTGAGGTTTGTCTCACAACTGCTGATGTTTGCAATATGGATACCTACCACTAATGTGCTCACCACCTCAAGACCCTGGTTCCTCTCATCCTGAAGCAGATGTCATTTCTGTCAGATGGATCACTCCTTAAAATGTCTGCTGCTCTCTGCTTGCCATGGAGGAGCCCCACAGTGACTAGCCCAGATGTAAATGACTCATCTGTAACTGCCTGAAGTTTTTTGAGATGACTTCCAGCATCTCATTCATTCAAAGAGCACTGCTACACAAGAAAGATGATAGTGGACCTACACCTTAATGGAAATCAGACGGAATGGTGTTAACCATATTTTACCGTATTTATTTTTTAAAGTGAAGCCTAGCATGAGAGTATGAATTTCTATTCACATGATAGAAATAACTCAGCCTTAGAGATACACTACATGGATGGACAGAGAGTCTAATGATTAGTGATGTTTGCATCAGGAGACACCGAGATCCTGTTTGGCTATGACCTTGTCAGCACCAGAGCTAGAAGCATGAAGATGCCTACCAGCAAAGAAATGTGGATGTGAATTTAAGTTAATATTGTCTGTAGAAACCACCCGAATGTCTGTGTCTGGGAAATGAAGGGAAGCAGAGGGAGGTATATCAGAGGAGGATAGTTATATGTACCATCAATTATCTCCTTTAAATCAATCTGAAGAAAAATACCAGTCTTTGCTCTTTGGCACTTTTCTTGTGTCCGTTTGATCTGTGAACACTGAATGGCATTAGTCCTATTAACATAGGAGAGTAAAAGAATTGGAAAAGTTGTCTTTTATCTCAATTAAAGGTGTTATTTGTGTCAGTCTAACAGGTGATCAATGCTAATGTACATTTGGGGGATACTGCTGTCATTGAGCCTATAACAGCCTGTAAAAGGGCATGAGCATGACTGGAATTTATATTATGCTGTTCTTTAAAGTTTTTCTGATACCAAGGAACTTTTTTTTCACCAGCTCTAATCAATACTTCAAATTCTGACAACAAAATCAGTCCCTGGACTGAATAGCATACTGAATAAAAGAATCTGCAGTGTGTTAGCATGGAGAAAAACAGCAACAACAGAAGCCTGCCTTTCTTAAAACTAAGTCTTCCTTTTTCTTATATTACAGCTATAAATTACCTCAAAAAAGACTATAAAATCCAATGCTTCCTCTCAGGACATATTCTGTCTGCTCTCGTAAAAGCACCTATGTACTTCTTCATCCTGGAGCCTTAAGCACTTCATTTGATGTAAAAGCAATCAAGGGAACGGAGTCAATGTGATCAAATATAAATACTATGCTTAGTCATCTGCTGCACTGTTATTTTGGGTGGCAAGAGGAATGTGTTGCCATGAAAACAAATGCACATGAAATCTGTCCTTGCTATGGCACACTGCTGTTCAGAAATCCACCCAAACCAATCTTCCACCATTACTGTTTATCCTCCTACCTTCCTTGCAGTGCAGTGGTGTCCCAGCCCCTCTCTGCTTCTATTGAATGGTCTGAGTATTTATATTCATTCTGAATGCAAGCCCAGCTGCTTGTGGCAGTCTGCTGCAAAAAAGCAGATTTATTAACCCTAATGATGTCTCTCCTTAGGAGTAAAAGCAGCTACTGATCCATAGGACTTGAGGCCTTGGGACACTTGAATGACTGTGCTGGGACACCATCTCCATATGCTACACAGAAAGTCATCCTCCTGGCAGGGCCGCATGGGGTAATGAACCTGGGAGGGATGTGTGGAAACTATCACTTCAGTGAGGAGGAGAAACTCATATACCACAGAGTCTCACAGAGATGGCAGCTGTATTGCAAGGCAAAAGGAAGGACACAGCACTGAGAAGCAGCCACAGAGGAGCATTGAGGAGAAAAAACTTTGATGACACTTAGTTCTCTGTCTCTTACCAGCAGGACCAAAGATGTGATTTCTTCTGAAGAATAGAAGTGGCTGAGCTGAGGCACTTCGTTGTTAATGGCATATGACCAGCAATCATGTCTCGTTCGGTCTCCAAGATTTACAGCAAGCTCCTGGGGGAGGACAGACTCCAAAACCTGCCCTGACATGTTCCTGTGCAACTTGCTCTAGGTGGACCTACTTTGGCAGGAGGGTAGGACCAGATGGAAGCTCCTGGGGGAGGACAGATTCCAAAACCCGCCTTGACGTGTTCCTCGCAACTTCCCCTAGGTGGATCTACTTTGGCAGGAGGGTAGGACCAGATGATCTCCAGAGGTCCCTTCCAATCCCATATCATTCTGTGATTCCAAGATTCTGTGAGAGGGTATAGGTGGGAAGCACATAGGCAAGGATAAGCAGCGAGCTAGGAAAACACCAAACAAGGATGGATATTTTTCACTTATTTCTGACAGATTTTGGACATTTGGAGTTCTGTAGTTGCCGGTTTTTATTATTCATCTCCGTTGGGCTGGCAGATACTGCTGAGCAGGTTTAAATTGCTTTCTCCCAGAGAGATCCCACCACCCCAGGCAAAGTCACATGAGGCAGTATTATCAGACTTTCTCAATAGCTAAATAGGAGGCTGGAATAATGCAAAGAGCTCTTGAGAAGGCAGCCAGGGAATGTCTGAATACAGACTTGTTTCCCCTTCCCACTGGGCTGCAATACCATCTGGCACTTCTACACCAACCACCTGCACTCTGCTGGTGCAAAAAGTCATGCTACAACCTCAGGGATTTTTTATGAGACTCCCAAATACCCTTCTGTTCCCCACCTTCCCTTGGTATCAAGGTTTGCTGAACAGTCCTGGAGTTTTACAGCCTGGAGCCTTACAGTTTTCTCTAGACACCAGAGCTGAAGACACCTTCATGTATGTGCTAGTGCTTTGAGAACTTTTGTCTTGGATAAAGTCAACAAAGCAAAATTGAAGAGACCTAACTTTATGTTTATACCATTCTCAGTGCTAGAAGATTCCATTCTTGAGTCACATCCTTGTGTGCTTCCATTGTTCAACCACTATATACCAGTACATGAGTGCTGATCATTGGCCTCCAAGGTACCTGGGTATACTCAAACCACTTTTTGTCTTACTAAAAAGCAGATTTGATCCACTACTATTAAAAAACCATATGATCCTGTGTTGTCCTTTTTGCTTCTTCTCTTCATGAGGTGATGTTAATGTTAAAATTAAAAGTGAACAATTATCATGCAGATTTTGTAATCCTTCTGGCAAAGTGCCAGCCTTGGGTATCCAAATGAGAAATTGGACTGGAAAGTATTTCAGTATGGATCTTACAAGATGTCTGCAGCTGGTTTAATGAGGCTGATATTTTAAATAACCATTTAGAAAAAAAGAAACAGTGGATGTTATCATCTTTATATAGCTCTCGCTCATCATAAAATTTCTGAAATTAAAAACAGTCTTGTCAGAAAGCTGTTATGAGGTCTTTAATGCTCTTGACTCTTTAACAGTGCTTCTTCCATTAAAGGGGGGAATAGGAATGAACTTGTCATGGATTCTTCAGAGAATATATAATGAGAGCTACTAAAATGTTCTGGTTCTTGGGAGGTTACCAGGCTCCCAATTACTATGTGTGGTTAATTTTTGTTTAATCCTAATATTTTATTTTAATTTAAGTCCTAACATAACCCTTATATTTTATTTGTTTAAAAGATGACAGAATATTTCACAGTACTAAGCTGGTATGAGTTACATTTCCTTCTTGTGTGCCTGTTTGTTTTAACAACATATTTAACAAAGTGAAGTCCCTGCTTAGCATCAAGTGATTTACTGTGCCCTCTATGACTTTGAAATGACAAATTTAAGATTTTAAAGCTGTTTAATAACCTCCCTACTGCTTTTGTGGGAGCATATCCTATAGGGACTGCAGAGAACCTCTAGACAGAGCTGAAGTCCGCAGGATTATAATACACTGCCTTAAAATGCCACTTGGCAGACGAGTGCGCACACAGTAGTTGCCCATACTCATGTCCTCAACTTTTCCAGACCTGATTTAGGATACACAGTTAAAATGCCTCCCTGGCATGCAGATTTGGCTGCTCAGCTAAATAGGGCAGAAATGAGCTCCAAGTTTGGACACGGAAGTGGAGGTGCCTCATTACAGCTTACAGGTTACCCTGGTGCCTCTGGGGCGATGCAGAGTATGAGACAGGTGCTCTCAGCTGCATTGCTCAAGGGTGAACAGGTTCCCCCTTGCATTTCAGAAGGGCACATATCCTTGCCCCACTTGCCAGACCATGGGGATACTCCATAACATCACAAGTACCCCTGCACACCCACAAGTGGACACCAAACTGAACCCCTAGGTAATGAACCCAGGGGAGTCAGGAGGGTTATTCAGCTGCTGAGGTGCAGAGGAGTGATTCAGTTGCCCCCATGTATAGGTGTCTAGTGCCATTTGAGGTGCTCTAGAGTTTTTCAAATGCCCTCAGTTGACTCTCAGGCATAACACCAGGCCCAAAGGGTGACCCTACATATTTGGTCCAGCAGCTACACCAAGGCAGGATACCTGGACCTTGCACAGTACTAGGTGTTGATGTCTGGGCAGCTGAACCAAAGCTGGATGTGAGCTGAAGAGCTTGACAGGCTACAGCTGACTACACTGCTTGTAAGATGAGTTGAAACACCAGACTCACATATGGATGCCTAAATATGGTCAGAAGGAATCCATCCTAAGGTAATCTGTTGGACCCCACTGCTGGTACCTGTGTGGTACCTCAGAGCTCCTCCTTCCCATTTATAGTTCTACTGATCTCTCCTTGAATACAAGTCACAGCAACTGCTAGTGGGGTTAAATTCAAAGTTCACAGACACAAGAGTGTATAAAATGATGCAACTGAGTGGTTTGGTGGAAGTTTCTATTTTGGCAAAATAGATTCCTTTTTGTCCAACTCTGAATGTAACTCAAGTTGTGCATTTTCTCCACCATGCCTTCTTTATACATCTTCAGGTAATGCATCATTATCCTTACACTCTCAGCAGTGTAAATGATGGGCATTTCCAGGGAAATCTGTGAAGTTATGTTGGTATAAAATAGTATAAGTAAGAGGGGAAAAAAAAAGAAAAGAATTTGCAGTATGTACTCTTTTATGTTCTTTAATCTGACTTTTCAATATAGCTAGAAAAGCCAGAAGTAGTTGCTTTAAAGAACTGCAGTAATTTAAAGTGCTATTCCTAAGAGGCGTGATTCAGGCTTAAACCTAAAGTGTTCAGTAATTAGGGTGAATTACTGAGGTTTAAACTGAAGGACAATTGAAAATAGAAAAAAATATTCTCCCTGCTATGTTTTGAATTGAAACCAGAGGCAAAAGTGCTGCTTTTTAAAGTGTGCATAGCTTGATCTATAGCTTTCAGTTGGGCAAACTCCTGGGAAAATGAGTACCTTCCTCTCTGATGTACAGTGAAATTCATCCAAGGGACAAGATCCCTAAAGCTGATACAAATCAGCATAAAGCCTCTGAATATCACCACCTCTGGATCTAATTCACAATATCGTATCATAGAATCATAGAAGCGCAGAATGGTTAGAGTTGGAAGGGATCTTAAAGATTATCTATAAATACTATTGTAAAGTAGATTTTGGATAATCTGATGACTGATACATTCACAGTTTATACTTGTTAATTTATCAGTATGACACCAATTAACACAAAACTTTAGAGAAGTACTTTTTTTCTGGAAGAAATTAATGTGATATAGTATGAATAAGACACCCTTTACTAGCTGAAATACAGCTTATCTGTGGAAACACAGTGCAGGCACTGAACGCCTCGTCCATGGATTCTGAAGTGAAGAGTGATACCTTCTTCAGTTGATGCAAAAGGGTATGGGAGGTCTAGGTATGGCAAATCATGGATTACCCAAACCATAATTAGACCATGACACAGTCCAATGACCCCCCTCTGTTATAAAATGTGAGAGAAGTAAAGAGATCAGAAAACTCAAGGAAGTCAGTTATGTGAAAAACAAGTGCAATAGAAAGGCTGGTCTATGAGTCTGATTTCTCCCAGGGCTCAAATATTTTCTTACCGATATTCCAGCAAGGTGAGTCAGATGTGCTCTGTTATAGCATGGGCTCTTAAGATCATCTGTAATACTTACAAGGTGTTTCATCAGGAATGTAGGACACATGAGCAACCAAATGATCTTGTTATCAATCAAAGTGTAACTGAACTTTTGAACTGAGAACATGTTTTTGTGATTGAGTCTTTCCTTCTAGATTTTAACAAAAAAAATGTTGAAAGCACAGCTATAAAAGTAAAACCCCTTTTCATTTAAATATCTGGTTAGCAGAAGTTTCAATAAGACTAGAGATAACTAAGTATTAAAAACATTGTTTAAAGTACTTGCTCATCCCTTATTAATTTCTTTCTCTTCATAGCCACTTTCAATTAAAAAAGAATTCTAATTTTCTTTCTATCTTTACCATGAAAAGTTATTTCATGTGATACAATGAGGTATATATAAAGAGCTTGCCGCTACATTTCTGTGGGCATCTTTAGAGAGCTGTGAATATTTAAAAGGTTTTATAAATAGAAGCAGGATCCATATGGCAAGATAATAAATATTCATAAAAGTATGGATAGGCTGATTCTCTGACTCATTTTTACAATTGCAGCACTGTAGGAAACAAATATACTGCTCCTCCATTCAAATGCTGAATAACACATTGATCTGCCTGCCAGTTCAATCTAGGCACCTTGCATAAGAATATTCTTTTCTCATTGCATCTCATAAACAGCAATGTCTTTTAGCCTGTTACGTTTTGAATATTAAGCTGTAAAGTTTCAGATCCCTTGGATGGATGTGACTGTATTTGTAATATACAAGTTGGAAGGGATATTCTTTGCAGATTTTTTGAAGAGTGTACTGCATTAAAATGTATCAATTTTCCACAACTGACAGAAAAAAAGAAACTCCATGTTGAGTGTCAGGTTGTCCATATGAAATTAATAATTTCTCACTCAGTTAATTTCCCAACGGACACATGTCTACTGCACACAAACTCTAGCTTGGCATTAATTGTCACACTTGTTTAAACTCTCAGCTCCACAAATAGGAACTTTCTTCAAATATGCACTCAAAGTTTCTGTTAAGGCAGCTCATGAACTGACCTAGAAAGGCTCCTGTGGGGTGGTAGGATGCCTCTGCAAAAGGAAGCTTGTAATCCAAACTTTGGCATAAGAAAAGTGGTCTCCTTCACCCAGCGAGCAGCAGAGTGCAGAGCAGCTTCCTTGAGCAGAGACCACAGCTGCCCATTCTTGGCCTGCAGAAGGATGCTCTACTACCTGCACACAGCGGATTAATTATGGACTTGCTATTTTTGCTAGATTTGCTTATGAAAAGTCCATTCAAAATGAGTACTGGAGCCACAGGTTTAACTCAGCAGAAACTGAGTTATGGGAAAGGCGCCCTACTCATCTCAAACAATTTTTCCTTACAGAGGCTTGAATTACAGCACGGAAGAAAGACAAGTCATAATTGCTATCCTGCAACAGGACCGTGGAAGAGTGCTTTGGAATCATCCTCTCATCTCCTTAAACATGCCTTCATCTCATATTTTATATACTTTATTCATTTTCTACTACTTTCCAACCTGCATTTGGAAAATTCACTGGGCTGTCTAATTCTTATTGGCTCTTCATGCCATTCATTTACATTTACATCAGACCTATATCCATCCTAATTATTTTATCATCATGTTTGTGTTGTTATTACAACATAATATTGCTTTTGATTATTAGTGAGAAAAAGATTGTTACGTCTTTGCTTTTCTAATGGAAAACCACAGTATAACAGCTTCTGAGTAAAAACTTGTTATGACATATATTTCATGCTCATAATTCTTTTGCTGAAAGCAAAAGCCTAAATTTCAGCCTAAATTTCCCTGCATACATTTTGACAACAGTACTGAGCCCTGAGCATCTGTAGCCCTCTATTATTAACTGTAAGGACCAGGGAATAATTATGGTTATCTTTTGTTGTAATTCAATTGTTAACTGGATGCTTGTTATCACCTTCCTAATCAGCCCAAGATATAATGAGTAAGACAGATTTCAAATGCATTATATAATCAAGATAAGCAGGAAAAATTAATCAGGCAATGTTGCCATAAAATCTTTTTGGTTATTACTTGCACATTCTGAAGTGACATAGTTAAACTACTTCTCAGTTGAATAGATGTTTTGAAGATGAATAAGCAGACTGTTTGAAAAGAAATGACATTTCAGTTACCACTTTTCATTGCTTCTTTTTGAGAAATTTTGTCTCTAGCATCAGCAAATTTTCTAGCATTCCTCTCACTGCCATGGGCTACGGGGCTAAAATTAGTTGGGAAATATCATTTGTACACAATAGTTCAGACTTAGCTCCTTTCTCTTTCAAGCTGAAGAAAAGCTATATTCTTTGACTATCTCAGTGGGAGATGATGCTCATCTTCTCTATTCCCTTTTTTCCCCCATTATTTTCAACATGAGAAGTATAAAGTCACAGAAATCAAACCTTCCATTTCTCTCCACTTTTCATATATAGGAGAAAAAAAAAAGTACCATTTTCTACTCTAGTTTGGAAAATTAAACGGAAAAGAGAGGTGTAAATATATATATATTATATTCATATTTCTGCCCTGAATAATGAATTTTTTAAAGAACCCCCATAATTTTCCTTTCTGCTTGTTAAGGTCTTTATCTCACTTCTGTGTAGATGAATAGCACCTTTTTTGAACCGGTCTATTAGTCTATTAGAAAGTAGAAGGACTTTGGAAGATATCCAGTATGGACCCCTGTCCTTTTTTCTTCAGCTTTGCTGCAGGGAAATGGCTCTCAACAGCAAGCGAAAGCTACTAATGTATGGCAGGAAAAGGGCAGAAATGTTTTAGTGTCTTTTTTTTCTCCCCCACTCTTCACCGGAAAATGTGGCTGTAACTGATTACTAACTGAATCCACGCCAGCATCAAAAGAACAAGAACTCAGGTTAGAGTACAAAAGGAAAGGTTTAGGAAAGACAGTGCAACTGCACGTTTTTTTTACAGCCCAGCTGGGCCTGATGAAAATTATTGCAAGATATTTCAAGAACGGGCTGAAATAATGTCAGAACAATCAGAGGCTGTCTCTAAGAATGCCTGCTGAGGACAAGTGACATTTCAGAAGGCAGAAGATGAATGATTACACCACCATCTTCCAAAGAGAGACACAGGAATTGCTGGGAAGCTATACAGATTCTGTGTTCAATTTCAGAGTCAGGAAAAATATTGGAATTAATTATTCAGCAAACAACTGCAGATGCTGGTAAAGTAGCAAAGGTTAAGAAAGTGACAAGATGAATTTCTAAGTAACATATCATATTGAACTATTTATTTCCTTCCTCGATATATAACAAGTCTAAAGAAAAGGGAAGATTATGACATTATTAGACTCCATACATTGTTCTGCCTGACTTTCTTGCAAGCTAACTAAGAAACAGTTTATATGAAGCTAAAATAAGAGGGGACAAAACTGTATAAAAATACTTAAGAAAAGCATATCGACAGGTACTAAATAGAAGTATTGGGCAGGGCTTTACAGAGTTCTTGTGAATTATGCATTGCTTTCACTAATTATGTAGAAGAAAAAAAAAGTCATGATGAAATAAAAACAGACTCTTCTTAAACTTTCTTAAACTTCTTAAACTGACCTTATACTGAAGAACAGGATTAGAATTTAAAATAATGTTGATCAGTTGGCATTATGACCCCCAAATACTGGGAGAAATCTAACTTAGTCAGGAATAATCAGCTGGGCAAAGAGAGGGTACAAGAAAGGCTCCTGCTTAGAGTAAATCAGAAGCTGGATGTGAGTCAACAGTGCTACGTACACCCTAAAAAGACAAACTTTCTCATGGAGAATATATATGAGCATTCAGCGTGCAAGGCACACAAAAGCAATCCTGTAACTTTGGTTTAGTACTGAGTACACATCAGCCAAAACCCTTTGGGCATTTAGGCTTCAGAAAAGAGATAATTGAGAGAAAAGCAACTAATACAATCTCAGGTCTACAATTTAGGATGTCAGAGGGCAGGCAGTTGCAATGGAAGTTGTAAGTGGGAAACAGACTGAAGGGAGACACTAAGTCCATTTTACTGTATGAAAAAGCTGCTGCAGAGGGGAATGCAATGTGCTGATTTCCATGTCCATGTAGATGGAACAAAAAGTCATGAACTTAAAGAACGGGAGGAGAGATTTTCTTAAGACCACAGGAAAAGCTAATTTACAAGAAGGCGGAAGAAATAGGGCCTGGAGCACATTTTCTGGAAAGGTGCAGGCTTTTCTTCATTGGTTTCTGAGACAACACTAGATGTACCTTTTTCAAGTGTGCCACTCAATTTCAGACCTGTTTTTCTACTATTCTGTTATAGTGGGGTATCCATTATGCAAAAAAAAAAAAAAAAAAGAAAACACTGCTGGACAATGGCCAGAACTTCTGCTCAGACTTTCAGTGGGACTGACCCCTTGCTTTCACCCTCTGCCCAGAGTGTCAAAGGTTTGATAATAAACCAAAATGTAATTTATTAATTAGTTGAATAGCATTTTGAGCTGAGATAATAGAAGTGCTAATTGACCTGTTTAATGAGAATTCATGACATGGAATAAGTTAATGAGACACAGGTTGTTGTGGGAATCCTGTGAAGGTTTTCTCTTTTCCATAAAGAAGACACTACAATTTCACCATCTATATTATTGCCTCTTCATATATTTTCATTATTTTTTTTTTTAATAATCAATATTATATGCTCAGTGAGTTTTATGGGGGTCTAATAAATGTGACAGTTCATGCTCTGGGTGGGCACAGATATTCACTACGTTTTATTTTCTATTGTTTTTCCATATGAACCAGTAGCTGTTTGTAATCAGAATCAGCAAGCAGACTTTTGCCACAACCTAGTCCTTCTCTCATGCCATTTGAGAAAAGAATATGGATAAGAGTATGTTTCAGATAAGAGGTCTTTCCATACATAGGTTCATTTCATTAGGGGATGAAATCCAATTAATCAAACCCATATTCAGTTAGTGCTTGAGAACCCGCAAGAAATAATTTCTGACATAATCACCTAATGC
>VZTM01017287.1:154594-183249 GCA_013400555.1 Jacana jacana | reverse complement strand
GTTGCTTTGGGTGCAGCTGAGAGCCGATTCCCTGGCTGTATAAAATGTATGTCTATAAAATACATGAGGCCAGCAGGTCTTCTGATAATCCTTCCCATGGAAACTATTAGTCAAATTCATCCTACATGTAAACTCATTAAGTCAGTGAGCTTAATATTACAGATAATTTTCCCCCAGAGCTTTAATGGGAAGGTTGCAGTCTTTTAGAGTCATCACAGCTGCACCAAGGAGCAGAGAGGAGGCCCTCACAGACCTGCTGCTGTCCAAAGGATGGGAACAAATGAAGCATAAAAGCCAATTTAGGTCCTTCTATGCAATATTGAGTCTCTCTTTTAAAAGCATCAGTCAATCAGACTGACGTTCCCACTTAACCTTGTGAAACAAACAGATTTTCTCCTCATTGGCATTTAAGCAGGAGCATCATGTGTGCACTCTTCTGTAGCTGTGGCATGGCTATCATATAAGCCATCAAAAGATTGAAGTCCCTGTCAGTTTCCAAACTAGTTCTATTTTTAACAATGAGATTTCCTTCATGCTGGAGGAAGCCCCCAGAGTCCATTCTGGCACTTCTGTGGTTCCTGATGTAGGGCACCAAGAAACAGACTTATCACAGGCTAAAAGCCAGCTGCTGGCAAGCTCTAGATCATCTCTGGACCCCTCATAGAAGCATCCAGCTTGGAAAGAAGGGAGTATTTTTAACAACATACTTCTGGAATGATTTAGAAAAGGACTGTTGAGGATGCTAATATCCACGCTCTCCAAGTACAAAAGCAAGCTATCAGTTGGGCTAAATATATTAACTTCTTTAAGTTAATATTTTGATTTTAAACTCTAACTACATATTAAAAAATGCCACCAAACCGAGTGAAATGCAAGAGAGGAGTCTTTACATACTTTACATCATTAGGAAAAATATTTTTTCCCCGTGAAAAAGAAGGCTCTTCTTTCTTTCACGTTTTCAATTTGTTAGGGATCACCACTCTTGGTTTCTGTTCTTCTACAGACACAGACAATCTGCCTGCTGAATTCTGTCATGTTTTAATTGCAATCATACAAACAACTGGTTTAGTTTATTTTTTGTTGTTGTTGGCTTTTTAAATATTAATTTTCTGCCTTGTCAGAGTCCATAGAAAAAGTAGAACTTTTGCTCAGTAAATTATTTCAATAGATGAAAAGAAGAGTTAAAGGCATGGTGTTTGATGTTGAACAATATTTATTCTTAACATCTTTTCACTTCTTTTGAAGTGTTTAATTTCAAGATTTTTCATTACTAGGATGTCCTAAAACTGAATCACATTTTAAACTGAAAAATTAGAAGGGTTCCTTTTAAAAATGCTGAAAGATAGTGTTTCGATGTGGGTAATTCCTAATTAAGAGGTTTTGTTTGCAGGGGAGAAAGTTTATAGAAATAATATATTGAAATATTTTGAAAAACCTCAGTCCATATAGTTGCATACAACTCTAAAAAGTTTTGTTTAAAACAAGGCAAGCACATCTCATGTCTGGAATGGGTACCACATGCAAGTAAGTTAAGTAAGGTAATAAGCATCCATAAGATCACTGGAATGCAAGCATACACGGACCTGCTTCAGTCTCATGCTAGACTTTAATAGCAGTTTAAATGAACTGATGTTCTATATAATATCTGCACGATAAAATTCCCCCAAAGGAAATAATTTTCCAAGGGTTTTGAAAGAATATATAATTTTGGATTAGTAACCATATCCTCCCCACACCCCACTATTATGGCATATTTGCTAAGCTATAGTTGAAGTCCTGATAGTTGTTTCTAAATTTTAAAAGCACCTTGAAGCATGTGCTGTAACCAAAGGCATTTCACTGTCACAGTCTCTAAGCACCATAAAGAAAAAGCCTATCAGCAGAGTAAGTAGAGGAAAAAAGTCAAACCTGTGTCCTCCTGTCCTTTTCTCCCCAGCTACAGGTGATCAGGTGATGCAGGGTCATCCAGAACCTGCTGAAAATGTTCACTGCTTGCTCAAATTTGTATTATAGGAAGCATAGCTCTGGTAAGTAATGAACCCTCAGTAATTACTTGATGATAACAGCTGAAAAGTTCCTGTGTCTCTTTTTTTCCCAACAGCTTCACACCTAATTGCCACATTCCCCACAAGCTGAAAAAGGGATCTTCAAAGAACTATTAACAGAATTATGCCATTTTTTAAACGTTTATCTTTTCCTGAGACCTGGCTGTATTACAATTCATGTCTGCTTAATAAGGAATTGCAGTAATACCTTTTTTTTTCCATCTAGCAAGGCACTACGCAGTTAGAATTAAAGTTGCCACCAAAACCAGTCCTGGAGCTGGAATGATTTCTAGAGCTCCTGAACCTTATTCCTCTCTCTGAGGTGGGAACCATGTTACATAAAATCTCACTGCCATTGCTACCTACAGCTGGGCTTTCATAGCACCCAACAGGACTGCTGGTATTTCACCATTTCAAGGACTCCTGATTCAGGAGTCAGAGTAGCAGGATCAAGAATGGAAGTGTATCCCACTATTGGATTTTCTCCATCCACACCCACAGAGGGGGAAAGCTGGATAGTGAATAGTTGCTATTCTCATTATATGTATGCTTTCTGGTCTTCAGGAGAAAGGGAAAGCCCGTACAGTCCACTTACTGGTACCCAGCTAGACCAGAAGTAGCCTAGACCCTAGTAGGAGCTCTTGTGATGTGATATTCTTCCTAGGTTAACTTACTGGTTTTCAGACCACAGAGGCACTGTGATTACCCCATTGCTGTTCTCCTCCTCGTAGCTAAACTAGTTCATGCAAATCTGGTTGAGCTATGTGGTATGAGACTGTGCTCTACCAACGGAGTCTTTGAGACTAGCAGGTGCTCGCCCTTTCCAGCACTTACCAGTCCACTCCTGCTGCGCCCTCACTCCCTACCAGTTTTCAGGGGGGTAAGCTCTCATTTTCCTCTCCCTTCCCAAAAATCCAATGGGCACGGTAAACTGGCTGGACTGTGCTGTCCAGCATTTCCTAAAGTATTCTACTTTTTTTTTTTTTCCAGACTGAATAGATTTAGCAAATCTGCCTTGCAGCTGTCACAAACATACAAGGAGCTTTCTAACACTGCAAGTGAGTCTTCCAGCGCACACATTTTACAACAAATATGGAAGTTTCTGTTTAGATTAAATTAATGTAAAAACAATGCCAATATATTTATAGGATTCTCCTATTCACAGTTAAATCAATAGAGTATTTCCCTGACTCTTTGTTTTTCATCTGGATATCTTTATTCACTCTTCTAGAGTCTTATTTCATTTACAGTGGCAAAAGGAAAAAAAAGGAGAAACAGGTGAAAAATAAAGATATCAGATTCCTCATACCAGCATTTATGTACTGGATTGCAAAGCCTTTGAAATTTGAGGGATTATAAAAATCTAAGTAATGCCAAATCAATTTTTCCTCACAAATTAACAAGAAATTTCATGCATTTTATTGCAGTCACTTAGATTTCACACTGTAAACTGGAGTGGGATATGTGTTTAGAAACCTTAAACACATAAGTAATATTTTTTTTTTCAACTTTCCAGTCACATGAACTGAGAATCTAAAACACTTTCCAAAATAAACCTATTCTTGGTCCCGTGTGCTGTAAAAACATGAGAAATCAAACTCTTCAGACTAAGGACGCTGTACATCTACATGCAGGGACACAGTTGTGTCTGTCAGCCTCCCCAGCCTGAAGCTTCAGAGCAAGGGGGAAATCACACAGGACCTAAACATGGGAAACTCTGAGGGTATTCTTTGTATTGTATTGTATGTCATTTATGAAAGGGCTTGCAGAAAGTTTTGCAAGAGGCAAAAGAAGAGCTTACTATCAGTTGTTTGTATCTCATTTCTAATTAGCAGATGCTGCCTTCTCTTCTTGGTGGTATGTGCTCTCAGCTGATTGATACATTCATTAGTGTCTGCACCTAGTTTCTTATATCTTCTCCTTTCTCCGTTCAAGGTTCAGTCCCACCATTTGTACAGAAACTTTTAACTTAGAGCTACTGTAGCAAGTAGAATTAACCGATGCTTCACACACTGCATTAATGAGGTCGGGCTGGCCGCACATAGAAGTAAGAGAACATATGTAGATCATCACTGCCTCCATAGAAAGCTGCTCTGTAAAAAAATATCTAAATCTAACTATATCCCTATATATATATTTATATATATCCTTATATATCTCACATTCTGGGGCAAAAGAGAGGTTCTGTCTCTTTCTGCTTACCTCCACAAAAAATCTTGATGAAAAAACAGCATGATATATGAACAAAGGAAAAATAAGATGTGAGGAGAACAAAAGCTTTGAAAGGCATCTTTTTGCTTGGTTAGGTGAAGAAGGGCATCTAGCACAGCAACTGAGCAGAATCATGGTTCTTCATCCCTGCAGCTTTGCTCTTCATCCAGTGCTGCTGCGCTGCTAAGGAGCCACAGCTGGGACTTGTATTTTGGGAGCACACATCCCATTACTGCCCCCTAACAACTTAATGATGGTCAGCTGAGATGTAATCAGACTGGAAGAAGGCAGAGTACTGAAAGAGGCTTGACAACAGCTTTTCACAGAATCATAGAATGGTTTGGGTTGGAAGGGACCTTAAAGATCATCTAGTTCTGAGCCCCCTGCCATTGGCAGGGACAGCTCCCACTAGATCAGGTTACTCAAAGCCCCATCCAGTCTGGCCTTAAACACTCCCGGGGATGGGGCATCCACAACTTCTCTGGGCAACCTATTCCAGTGCCTCACCACTCTCATAGTGATTTTTTCCCCCCTAATATCTAGTCTAAATCTATTCTCTTTTAATTTAAAAGAGAGTTGCCCCTGTGTTACAGAAAGCCCATGACCAAACATATGTGGGTGCTGGAGAAGAAAAAAACACTGGCTTAAATTTCCGTGAAAGAAGGTTAAGCAATTTCAGTTTTTTCAGACAATCAGGGTGGGTTAAAAATAAGCCTAGGAGTCATTACAATATCTCTGCAGATGGGTGGTAATCATTAGGGTAGATTTTGCAGGTGATCATATGCCAAAGCACCCATTGCATTTGGCAGGTAATTTACACCATTCTTTGTCAGTAGTGCACTCCATGGTTGGTCAATTACTTTTCCACTACAGTTACGGCTATTTGCAGTACTGTTGGTGAACGTCTCCATTATCAAGTGATGGGGTCTTCGCTGCTTGCTCAAACTGTCTTTGACTGCTTATAAAATAAGATGTTGTAGTGCAAGACGAGTGCAGTTGTGTTCCATGGGCCAGTGGTTGTGCTTGCCAGCAGCTTTCTAAGTAGTGGCAAAATGGTTGACCTGAAACATCAATGATTGCTTGGGGTGTCTAGCTCTCAGGAACCTCAGCCCAGGCTTTCAGAAATGGGCATGCTTTCAGTTTTCAAACATATATTCTTTGTTCAAGTGTAGCACCACGGCAAAAGAAGCCATCAGGGCAGTTCATGCTGATAAAGGGACTAGCGGAAATGGGAAGAGTTTTTGCAAAGCATTCAAGGCATTTTGCTAGTTGCCTACTTCTTTGTGCTATTTTTTCCCCACTGTTGCTTTGATTTCCTTTCCTGTGACAAAGCAAAAGTTATTAAAGTAAGTGGAAAAGGGGAGGCGGGGAATGGATGCACTAGAGTGTATTGTGTGGGAAGTGGGAATAGATAACTTGGGTTTTTTTTGCTTTCTACCGTGGTCCTTACCTTGGCTGGATGTTTTCTGTTTCTCCTTTTCATTCCATATAAGTCAGCTGTTCCAATATTTTGATGCATTTATTTACAAATAGATTTTAGCTATGTGAAAAATGTTTTCTATTCCATGTATAATGTGTAAGACCCTTTGGGACTTAGAAAGGGAATATAAAAGAGGCACCTTTCCCATATATATCTGGTAGGCTTTTAGAAAGCGTCCTTTAAATGTAAAGCCTTGTTCTTAAAATCTTACTCTCCAAGCAGTGATAAAAACTCTGAGATATGTATTTGGGGATTTTTTTCCTAAATGCAGGCCTTTAGAAGTGTTTGGATAATGGATGAGCAGTTTTAGGAAGACGGCTCATAGGCAGAGGTTGAATTACGAAAGAATTGGTTGTAGTGATCTTCAAAAGAAATGTGAAAAGAACTAGGTGATTGTATGGAAATAGGCTTCATCTAGCTGTAATGCATGCAATATTCAAGAAGTGCATGTAGGAATTTTTATTAGACTCTCTTCATTTCTGGCTTCTTTCTGCTGTGAATGGGTTCAGCTGTGTCAACTAGCGGGGAAAGGGTATGTTAATCTTCCCAGCTTTCACAATCAAGTGATCCATGGATGCCACAGCTGCATCAGCTAAACCTTATCTGTGAAAGAGGAGAAATCAAAGGAAGCACATAATTTCAAGGGATTATTAATTATGCTTAAACTAGTGCCTAAGTGATCAACAGTGTTTATGTAAACTTCTGTTAAGATGACTAAATATCTTTGAAGGTACAGAACCCTTATATTATGTATTTTCAAGATCAAAGCATCAAGGTGTTAAGCTAAAAATTGTAATGCCCTTACGGAGAACTTGATCAAGATGCTGACAACTCTTAACAGCCCTTTCATTTCATAGAAAGCTCTTACCACTCAATTTAAAATTAGTGGGAAAGCAAATCTCCATGCCAGCTTGCACTTCCTTCTTTGTCTGAACATTGTTCAAATCAACCTCTAAGCTTTAAAACCTTATAATCATCAACCTGGTAGATTAGTCTCAGCTTAGAAGCACATCTGTAGACCAAACAAGGTCCAGCTCTGTTCTAAAAAGGGAATGGACCATGCCTGAAGTCTTAGTCCTAGTCTGAGTGTTTTCCCAGAGGGGTCTCAAGACTTGTATTATGATTAGATTTCCCTTCCACCTAAGCTTATGAAGCATCTGGGAGCTGCATCAGGCCCCACAGACCCCTTAACACTCCAGTTTGTTAGCGTTTTGTTATCATGGAAGCTACTCAGCACACCAGGATAGGCTGGCCACAGGCTGCCCAGAGGCACTCTCACCACAGATGAGTGGGCTGCCTACTCACCTTGCTGTGGAGAGAAAGGGTGAGAAGCAGAAGAGGCTCCCCAAGCCTCCTGCTAAGAGCAATGTTGCCACCCTACTGCCTTGAGAAAGAAGCAAATACGTGTTGAAGCACTGTGCTTGCCTGAGGGTGCTTCTCCTGCTTAGGGTCTTTTTATCCAAAGACTGGGACATCTACACTGTGATGAACAGCCTAAGAGCCAAAGAAAGATTGCAGAGGGAAATGAAGATGTCTAGTGGTCCTTCAGAGAAAGGGGAATGCTTTTCACCTCCTTTTGCCTTTTATTGGCCAAACTTCTGATGCTTTGCTGACCAGTCTCCATCCCCTTGAACCCTTCCTACCTGAGTGTTCTTCCAGCAAAGTGTGAATTTCAAACTTGCTTTGAATCCCTTCCATTTTTATTTAAAACTTTAGCTCCCCACCAATACTGCATATGTTTCAGAAGCAACAGCAAAGTATTAAATCCTAATGAGCTGTAATACCCTTTTTCTATTATTTTTTTTTATTATTATTATTATTTTCTAACAGGCATGACTAAACTTATAAAATCTCAGAGTTTCAAGCATAATTGATGTAGGGATAAGAGCATAAGAGCTAACTACTTCAAAAATGCCTTGTTGTTTTAAAGACATTGAGTTAATTAGAGAGATAGTAATGTTATTGGTGGTTCATTAAAAGATCCTTGATGCAACAGAAATGTTAATTTTAGCAGAAATGGTCTGAGGGACTAAAATTATTAATTGGTGCATGTTTAATAGTTTTTTAATTAGACGCTTTATTAGCAGAAATAATACCAAAACTGCAGTGACTTCCACTAAATTTTTGAGAGTTTGACTACACAGGGTTGGATTCCATTACTACTGCCATCTCATTGCCATTCCCAGGGTGCCTTCATTTGTGCTCAAATTGCAATAAATACTTTTTAAAGTGTGTTTGTTTTTCTGCCTGTGATTAGCAGATCAAGGACTATGTAAGGACTACTGAGGAGTGAATCAGGAATGGAGGTGAGAAAAACCAGTATGTGCAGAGGCAAGGTACTGTTAATCAAATTTTACAAAATGTGTATGTGGTTTATGGATACAGAGGAAGCAGCTTACAAGTCTGGGTCTGCTCAGCCTTAAGAAAAAAAGGCTCAGGGGAGAGAGATCTCACATCTGTCTACAACTCTCTGACGGGAGGGTGTAGAGAGGATGGTCAAATTCTAGTGAACAGTAGTAGGATGAGAGATGATGGATATGATTTGGAACAAAGGAAGAACCCAGAATAGAGTCCAGAAATGTTACAGGATTTCCATCCTCGGAGAT
This sequence comes from Jacana jacana, assembly GCA_013400555.1. NCBI lineage: Eukaryota > Metazoa > Chordata > Aves > Charadriiformes > Jacanidae > Jacana > Jacana jacana. Next base: position 174,907 of record VZTM01017287.1, on the reverse strand, counting down.
ACTCAAAATGTAACCTAGCATGTCCCTGAAGAACCTGCTCTAACTGGATTCGCTTTGGGTGAGAACTAGGTGGCCTACAGATGTCCCTTCCTACCCATTTTAGCCTGCAATCCCATGATTTATACTGCAGAACTGGTAATGACTGTGCAGGGAGAACAGCCCAACAGGTTTCTCTTCTGAGCTGTGAAAGTCACTGAAGAGACAGATGGTAAATTTACCTACCAAAGTATGGGCCTACTTTCAGTGAGAAACAAGAGAGGTCCCAGCTGCAAACATCTAGCACATGACTTCTTGGGAACCTCATATTACAGAATATCCTAATTACATGCTTAGATATGTGTTTGTTTATCTGTTATGGTCCCTGCCCATCTCTGCTGATTCTTAAATGTGCAGCCAGTGGGATGACATGGTTGGTTAAAAGTTCTTTGTCAGCCTACTGAAAAATCTTGGAGAAAACAGACAAATGCAATAACAATTTATTTACTTGCAAATCTGGAGCAATGACGCTGTTTCAGTTCCTATGGCCTTTGAAAAACACATCAAGGTCTAAGACAGCACTCTTGTAATGCAGTGTTGAATGTGATGTGCGCAGCAATGGGGTTCAATTGTATTGAAACATATTCCTGGTAGTTTATGTCTCCTCCACTGCTGAATTGGAAAAAATCAATCCATGTAAGCCAGGAATTCTGTGTCTGTCCTCAAGAATCTTCTCATTTTCAGCTTTCTTCAGAAATTCACACTAAAACAGGATCTTATTGAAAGCAAATAGTTCATTCATTAGTTTTGTACCACTCAGATGAAGTTAGGGTTGCACCACACCATTAATTTTGCTGGATGTTACCACCATCTTCTGTTTCAAGACAGGGCACCAGCACTCACTGCATGTGACTACTAATAGTTTCAGAGGCTACAGGGAGAGTATGCGAACTAACTGTTTTGTAACACTTGGCAGGATACAAGAATGAAAGACAAGAAACTGCCCCGGAGGGAAGACTTCTATCCCAGTGGATTACTTTTATCCTATTTGAAAAAACATTGTCTAATTAAGTAAGAGATGCTGGTAGTTTCATTCAGCTGTGCCCAGTATTTGCAATTAGTAAAATAAAAGTTATATTCACTTTAAATTGGCATGAGCACTGGGAGAAGGGTCTGGTGGTTTTTTTTTGTGAAGGGTGTGTTTTTTTTTTTTTTTTTTTTTTTTTTTTTTTTTTTTTTTTTTTTTTTTTTTCTGTAGGGCTGTGCGTTTTGGGGATTTCTGCTCTCAACTGCCTGATGAAAAAGGTTTCTCAGACAAGCTGAGCGAGCTGCCTTGAGGGGTGGCAGCTGGGGGAAGATGCAGGTCCTGGATGATGAATTTAGATGGGACCTCTCACATAATTCTGCCTGTTTTCTGTACTTAGGCACAAGCTGTTGATGGGTGTAGGTGGAAAAAGGCTTTTGGAAAGTACAAAGGTCAATGCTTCTACCATAGGTACGGGATCTGCCCTCTTCACAGAGGTGAAGGTGGAGTGGTGTAACCACCATACAGAGTAACCAGCCCTTCCTTCCCAACTCTCAGTGCTAGTCTGTCTTTGGCCAACAGAATAGGCTTCATGCATGGTGATACCTAAGTTTTCAATATAGATTTGCAGTGCTTGGCCCCAAAACTGGAGGGCATACACCTACAGGGACGTGTGTACTGCTATAGCCTGGTCCCTGAGCTGTGCTGTCAAGGATGCGCTGGGCTGGCAAACCAAGCATCAACCCCTTGAGTGGAGTAACCAAAGAAAATGAATACTGTTTTCTGTTACCCAACCTGAGGCCACAGCAGAAGTCTATCTGTCCAGCATCACCTATACCCAAGACCAGTACAGATTAGTAAGATAGAGGTATTTGTTCTCCTGGTCCCCAAATCTCCCACTTACATGTGGACAGAAGCTTGCCTCCTGTGCTCTCTTCCTCACATTTAGAGAGTGTCTTATCTTCTTCTATTGCATCCTTACCCTAATACACTCCCTGTAATGGCATGATAACAAAACCAACATGGGGATTAGCTGGTTAAATCTCACTAAGCCCCAGGTAATCGTGCACAGAGGAATCAGACAACATATGCTTTTACTTTTGTTTATCACTCTCAGTGTGTCTTATGTGGCAGTCCAAGTCTTATTTTTTGCTTTTATCTACAAGAATATTTTTGCAACAGCTAACCTTGGTCATTGGACTGGAACTAGCAGCTGAGGAAATTATTTGCCAATAAAGAGAAAAGCTATTTCTACACCACTGGTTAGTAAAGGAATTGATTCAGTCAGTTGGGAAAAAGTTTTCATAGGTTGGCTTCAGAAGGTAAAGCTTCAGACTCGTCTGGTATTTTTCCACTAAGACTTCTGAACTCGGAGAATTCCATTTGCTGATCATTTTACCAGAAAATTATCACTTCTGAAGGAAAGTTATTTACTCTGACTGCTGTATTAGCAGTGGTAGCACAGGCCAGGTGTGCACAATAGCTATGGAAGAGTGCCATCTTCTGGGCTTCAGAATGTTCTGGGAAATCTGCTTTTGCACCTCCTGGCACGCACACAGTGAAGGCAGCTGTGCAAAAGCCATTGTGCAATTAATGGATAATGCTGATTCTAGGAGTGGAAGGAGGGCAATTTGTTAATGTCATCATTTGGTAGCCTGTTAGCTGGGCAGATAAGCTCTGGGACTGTCTAATTTGGAAAAAAGAACTACTGTGTTAATACTGCATAAGCCTGAAGAATTGCAGCAATTATGATGCTCATACAGCTGCCGTGTCAGGGAGATATGTTGAACTGCAGGTGCATGGAGTATCTTTCACATAACCCAACAGACCATATGCATTATGAAACGCCTGCAGCACCAACACCCACTGAGCTGCTGGGAAACCAGGTGCCTGCAGCTTCCTTTGGAGCTTTCGGTTTTGGGGCTACTTGGAAGACTGCTGTCTTCATTTTTATTAGTTGGTGATCCCCTCTCCCTTCACATGGCCATCTTTTTGTAAGTTAAAAGGCATAGAGATCCACTTACCATTCTGGTAAGACTCCTCAGGTTATGGAGACAAGACAGAAAGGAGGAAAGTCCTGAGGAAATCTGTGGGTTTGTGATTTGTGAGGAACAGCTGAGTTCTCCGAATTTGCACTCTAGCCCATACTGCTGTATTAATAAGTCCCAGTTCCAGTCAGGAAGCTGCCCAGTTTCCATGGTGGTTAAGCTATACTTTGTCCTGGCTACACCTTGCCCACTTCTCCTTGATGAGGGCAAGCTGTTTTCTGTCTCCATCATTCCTAAATGATGGTGGGCTTCCCCTCATTGAAATCAGTCACATCATTATGTCAAATTAGAATTATCTATATAAGAAGTATCATGTGTCCTGTAAGCACAGTTACCTATCTTTTATGCTTCAAATCCATTCCCATCTATTAGCTGAACAGTTGTTTTCTTATTTTCTTGGATATTCTTGTTTAACTCTGGCAGGCAGCTAAGCTCCATGCAGCTGCTCGCTTGCTCCCCACAGAAGGATGGCAAAGAAATCAGAAGGGTAAAAGTGAAAGAACTCATGAGTTGAGACAAAGGCAACTTAATAGGTAAAGCAAAAGCCATGTGATCAAGCAAAACGAAATAGGGAATTAATTCACTACTTCCCATCAGCAGGCGGGAAGCATCACACCTAATTGTTGCATGGGAAGAAAAACAATGTAACACCAAACAATACCCTCTTCCTCCTTCAGCCAGCTTTTATTACTGAGCATGACATCATATAACATGAGGTATCCCTTCAGTCTGTTGGGGTCAGTTGTCGGAGCTGTGTTCCCTTCAAGCCTCTTGTGCACCTACAGCCTCTTCATTGGCAGGGTGGTGTGAGGAGCAGAAAAGGCTTTGACTGCGATTAAGCAGTTCTAAGCAGTAACTAAAGCCTCCCTGTGTTATGAACACTGTTTTCAGCAAAAATCCAAAACTTAGCACCATATCAGCTACTATTAAGACAGCTAACTCTGTCCCAGCCAAAACCAGTACATTGGGATACACTCAGCTTTCTCTCTCCACTTCTTTATCCAACTTGCAGTTGAAAAAATATGATCGAGGATTTTGCCCTCTTCTCTTTGTCTTTGAATTTTCTAAGGCTTTACCCTTACGGATGATGAATGATCTTAACTTCTTTGCTCTTTTTATCTATTTTTTATCTATTTTTTTAATCTATTTTAATCATTTTATCTATTGCTGTTTGCTTATTTTTTTCCTANGAAATTATTTGCCAATAAAGAGAAAAGCTATTTCTACACCACTGGTTAGTAAAGGAATTGATTCAGTCAGTTGGGAAAAAGTTTTCATAGGTTGGCTTCAGAAGGTAAAGCTTCAGACTCGTCTGGTATTTTTCCACTAAGACTTCTGAACTCGGAGAATTCCATTTGCTGATCATTTTACCAGAAAATTATCACTTCTGAAGGAAAGTTATTTACTCTGACTGCTGTATTAGCAGTGGTAGCACAGGCCAGGTGTGCACAATAGCTATGGAAGAGTGCCATCTTCTGGGCTTCAGAATGTTCTGGGAAATCTGCTTTTGCACCTCCTGGCACGCACACAGTGAAGGCAGCTGTGCAAAAGCCATTGTGCAATTAATGGATAATGCTGATTCTAGGAGTGGAAGGAGGGCAATTTGTTAATGTCATCATTTGGTAGCCTGTTAGCTGGGCAGATAAGCTCTGGGACTGTCTAATTTGGAAAAAAGAACTACTGTGTTAATACTGCATAAGCCTGAAGAATTGCAGCAATTATGATGCTCATACAGCTGCCGTGTCAGGGAGATATGTTGAACTGCAGGTGCATGGAGTATCTTTCACATAACCCAACAGACCATATGCATTATGAAACGCCTGCAGCACCAACACCCACTGAGCTGCTGGGAAACCAGGTGCCTGCAGCTTCCTTTGGAGCTTTCGGTTTTGGGGCTACTTGGAAGACTGCTGTCTTCATTTTTATTAGTTGGTGATCCCCTCTCCCTTCACATGGCCATCTTTTTGTAAGTTAAAAGGCATAGAGATCCACTTACCATTCTGGTAAGACTCCTCAGGTTATGGAGACAAGACAGAAAGGAGGAAAGTCCTGAGGAAATCTGTGGGTTTGTGATTTGTGAGGAACAGCTGAGTTCTCCGAATTTGCACTCTAGCCCATACTGCTGTATTAATGAGTCCCAGTTCCAGTCAGGAAGCTGCCCAGTTTCCATGGTGGTTAAGCTATACTTTGTCCTGGCTACACCTTGCCCACTTCTCCTTGATGAGGGCAAGCTGTTTTCTGTCTCCATCATTCCTAAATGATGGTGGGCTTCCCCTCATTGAAATCAGTCACATCATTATGTCAAATTAGAATTATCTATATAAGAAGTATCATGTGTCCTGTAAGCACAGTTACCTATCTTTTATGCTTCAAATCCATTCCCATCTGTTAGCTGAACAGTTGTTTTCTTATTTTCTTGGATATTCTTGTTTAACTCTGGCAGGCAGCTAAGCTCCATGCAGCTGCTCGCTTGCTCCCCACAGAAGGATGGCAAAGAAATCAGAAGGGTAAAAGTGAAAGAACTCATGAGTTGAGACAAAGGCAACTTAATAGGTAAAGCAAAAGCCATGTGATCAAGCAAAACGAAATAGGGAATTAATTCACTACTTCCCATCAGCAGGCGGGAAGCATCACACCTAATTGTTGCATGGGAAGAAAAACAATGTAACACCAAACAATACCCTCTTCCTCCTTCAGCCAGCTTTTATTACTGAGCATGACATCATATAACATGAGGTATCCCTTCAGTCTGTTGGGGTCAGTTGTCGGAGCTGTGTTCCCTTCAAGCCTCTTGTGCACCTACAGCCTCTTCATTGGCAGGGTGGTGTGAGGAGCAGAAAAGGCTTTGACTGCGATTAAGCAGTTCTAAGCAGTAACTAAAGCCTCCCTGTGTTATGAACACTGTTTTCAGCAAAAATCCAAAACTTAGCACCATATCAGCTACTATTAAGACAGCTAACTCTGTCCCAGCCAAAACCAGTACATTGGGATACACTCAGCTTTCTCTCTCCACTTCTTTATCCAACTTGCAGTTGAAAAAATATGATCGAGGATTTTGCCCTCTTCTCTTTGTCTTTGAATTTTCTAAGGCTTTACCCTTACGGATGATGAATGATCTTAACTTCTTTGCTCTTTTTATCTATTTTTTATCTATTTTTTTAATCTATTTTAATCATTTTATCTATTGCTGTTTGCTTATTTTTTTCCTATGCTTTTAATATGTGTGAAGTAGAAAATAATCTGGGACCTGTATATGTGATGGATTTGATAGTAATCTCAGAACATTATTCTGTGTTTCTAAAAATTATTCTGTCTCTTCATTAAAAAATTCAATCACAGTTAATTTACCATTACAATTAGCATTCAGACCATGCATATAATGAAAAATTTGCTGAGGATTCTTTAAATTCTGTACTCTCACAGTCTGTGCTTTACCCTGCAGTCATGATGCCATTAAAGTAAATCATGGAGTATCTTATTCTTAGAAAGTATAAAACTGGTAAAGTAAATTGGTAAAGTAGTATTGAAGTATAGTCTTTTTTAATACATGGGAATGGCTAATTATGAAAATATGTCAATATCTGTTCATCAGTATATATTGGATATGCATTTTGAATACAGCCAGGATAGATGTAAAATGCCTTTGCATTTTCAATATTGAAAGCAGTCTCCAAAAATTTGGAGTAGTTAGGAGTACATCCTCTTCCTGTCAAACCAGGTGGCAAGATTCCCAATCTCAGCAGGATGATATTTCAATTCATTTTTCAACTGTACCAAGAAGTCAATAGCATTTATCACCCAGTCCAATACCTCACAGACAATGTTTGGTTGCTAGAAAAATTACTCAGGCTTCTCTGTCTAAGACCAGGCAAACACTGCCCACTCATGCAGTACTATGCTCCTACCTTTTTATTCTTCTGATAATGATGCAGGTGGTTTGGCTGGGTGAAATAATATGGAAGGTAAGCTAATTAATACTGATGAAGCAGATCAGATTTAGGTTCCTAAATACCTATAAAGATTTATTCTTTGGTGGTTTATAATAACGAACATCTCTGTTAACTTATCTCTAAACTACATTGCTCTGCTGAGCTATTAGTTTTATTAGTGGCTTAGTAGAGATTTGTAACAAAAATATTAAAATCAGTATGAATGCAGTAGGATTGAAAAGCCTTGCATTTAAGCAGTGGAAGAAGCAGCAGAATGAGGAATTTTAAAAAGTCTGTAATGACAACCAAGGACACCGTGCTTGGCATACTGCTCCTAGGACACCATTCCCAGCAGTAAAATGGAGGCACATGTTGTTATATCAAGCCCAGAAGATCTGTATTATGAGAAGACCCCAGCCCAGTAAATTCTCCAGCAGACTGCTTCCTGACAACAGGAGGGTGGCACCAGCATGGCAATAGATCATACCTAACATCTCACATATGCCTGTTCCCATTAGCCTGGAAAGAAGACAGACATATTTTTCAAGCAGGGAAAAATAGAGAATAGGCAGCAACTCTGCCTAACATTTACAGTCCTGAAGCCAGCACTGTGCATGGGCTCAGGACGTCTCCATAAGAGTTGATGCTTCCAAGGGGATATGAAGTCTGTCATTTTAAGAGGTCTGTCTGTCATTTGCTGTCACCAGTCAAGAGGAACCTCAGAGATGGATTCATGACGACCTGGCTGCCAGAGTCCTGCCTTCTGAGTGCAGACCACTTGCCCACATATGTCTTGGTGCTTCTGAGGAAGGAGGTGTGGAAGTGTGTGTGATTGAACTCTGCAAGAGAAGGAGTGCAAATCCATAAAGTCATCCTAATTAGGGATTTTATTATCTTCCTTTCTATACCATCCCACAATGTGTTTTTTCACATAATTCTCTCTATAGTTTTTAACTTCTTTCATACTGGTGTTACTGGCTACTGAGCACATCAGGTGGCAAAGACTAAGCCCTTGACTGAAGGTACTAATCAGAGAATCTGAGGAAATACTCTGCATTGTTTTGTTTTTTTACTGCTGATGGCTTGGGAAGGTGTGCCTGCATGGACTCAGCTGGGGACAGGAGCCTTTCACAGCATCACTTGGGGGTGCTGCGCAGTGCAAGAACAGCAGTGTCTCTGGGCTTGTCAGACCAGCAAAGACCAGAGAACTGCTCAAGGGGTGACGTGGGGCTGTTCGTAGAGCAAACACCAGGAAATCTGGAGGAAAAGAGAGAAGAGGAAGTTGTACATATGTAATAGAGAACACAAACAATAATGAGGTAAGGAGATGAAGAAGGTGGGTAAACTGAGGATTCAAGCAAATATTCCACATGAAGAAATTAGAAAATACAAAGACAATTAGAAGAAAGAGAAAAATAACCTATCATAATCTAGGACAGAAAGTAAGAGTAGCTGAGAAGTGTAAGGAGACTATGTGAAGCCATAAGTAGTATATGACTCATAAAAAAAAGTGCAGTTCATGGCCCTTTTATGAAGTCCATCTACTTCACGGGAAACTAGGCAGGGGGAAATAGAAAATGGCATCTCACCATGTGTAGGTCATAGGGTCCTTGGAGGATGTTATGCATTTATTAGTATTGAATTATGAGATTGAGCTGATAATTTTTGAACTGAGAAAAGTATAGAAAAATAAAAAACCTGACTAATGTATTCTTTAAAATGTATTAAAATTCTGTGAAGAGGGGACAGTCTTGATTCTGGGGTTCTGAGTTGACAAATCTATAGTTTTCCCTCAGTTGATATTGTGAAACAGCAAGATTAACCCTCCATCTGAACAAGGTAAATAGCGAGAGCAGGGAGGAGAGCCCTCAGCCCTGATTCAGCTAGCTTCAAGCTAAAGGTAGATAGACACTGACAAAGAGGAGGACTGGGAGTCTTCCCCTTGTCACACCGTCATTTCTTTTCTGCTGCATCTTATAGCACTGGGACAGGGAGGAAGCAAAGCAACTGCAGGCATCAAACAGCAATTCTGACTCACAGAGATGCTATCAGGGAGTTCAGAAGGAGTCATCAGGGCATACAGCATCCTCCCACTTCAGGGGGAGACACAATGGAGGTTTTCCAGAACTTCATATTGTAAAGTTACATTACTTAAGCTCTCCCATGAGACAGGGAGATAGTTGTGTCCTGCCTTTCTGCAAGCTCCCCTGCAAGGTTTCTGAAGTGTTTGGGCTTCTATGCAGTCAGTCCTGGGTCACCCAGGCTGTTACTTTTTGAGCCAGCACCTGGGGAAATATCTGGTGGGATACAGACAAGCAAATGGTCTGGGAGCACTGAGTCTTTCAGTTTCCTTGCCACGTAGCCGGGCATCTGGGCACTTTGCCTTTGCTTTCTAAGATCAAGACTGTTTCAAAAGTAAACACGTTCTCAGACTTAACTTCTATATCCTTCTAAGAGAACATTTCTTTTATTTTTTTTTCCAGTTCATAACAAAGTGTCAACAAGAGGTCTGCCTTTTAACTAGCTCCAGCTAGAGATGTCAGAGAGGCTAACCGTGTTCACATGTTTGCAGTGCCTGACTGAAAGGCTTTGTTATTGCCATATTCCAAATCTGCACAAGTAAAGTGGGAACAAAAGGTTATTTCTTATTAATTTTTCATCGGGTAGGTACACTATAGGGCAGGCTTGTACTCTGTCCCTGAGGGGTTGTTCTGTTCATTTCTTCCTGTGATTCATTCACACTCCGTACCAAGATCAATATGATGGAGGTATTGGCTACCTTGTCTAAAGCAGAGTTGCTTCCTTTGAACAAAAAACTAATTTTTTTCATAGTGGGCTTGAGGAACACTTGGGAAAACTGTTCCAAATTAGCAGTGAGCGTAAAATTAAATTGAAATTTAATCTGGCTGAGTGTAATCAGCCATTCTCATACTGGGGTGATGCCCTCTTTCCCCACTATGGATATGAAGCAATTACTGCCAAGAAGCAAATCTTCAGAGCTTGAGGACTGCAGAGCTAAACTTCATTAAATACTGCTTGAAACTCTTTGTTGGAACTAAGGGGGTGCATGTCCCTCTGTGCGAAGTGATGCCACACAGTGTGCTGCAGCCAGGCTCACAAACCAGAATCGATATTGCTGCACTCCCACAGTGGTCCACCTGTGCTAATGGATGCTGTTTCTCTGTGAACTGAATCATCTGGGACAGACCTCCATATGGATATGATTACATATCTTCCAGTACTCAAGTAAGCTTGGATACCCTGATGTATCTTGCATTGCCTTTGGTGCTGACAGATCTAAAGTAGAATTAATTTAGTTTAGTATAATACATTTTGAAAGTGACTTAGTTAAGTCCACTGGGATGACTTTCATCCCAAAAGGAGAATATTTGCATAGGGATTTACTGAAATTGAACCAAATTTGCATGAACTTTTTAAAGAAAAACTTTCTAAGGTGATTTCAGCTTGAAGGAAAAAAAGCAACAAACCACAAACCCTCTCCTTTTCTTTGGAGTAGGGAAAGATGGGGAAATATGTTGGAGTGGAATTAAAATGTACAGCCTCTCCTGTCTGTTTGCCTTTAACTCCCCACTATCTCCAAAGCCAGAGAAAAGAACTGAGGAACTGTATAAGATGAAAACAAGTCTGATGCAATGAAGGAAGAGGTAAAAAGTTCAGGACTTCCAGGTTTTTCAGTTCAAGTCTTTGACAAAATGTACCTTCTGCTATTCAGTTTACACTGCTTCTTTATTGCTTTCTTTTGCCTTTGAGACAAAGGACTCAGTTATTGCTGAGAGGTGAGGAAGGGAGAAGTTGGGGATTTATAGGCATGTCCAGGAGAGCAGCTTTTGACCCCCACAAGGCACTGAAGGTGTTCCCTCCAATCCTCCTGCTCCTCCATTTAGGTAACTATCCTAGACACCAAGCTTTAGAGATTTAAATCAAAGTCAGAGGGCTATGAGTTACAGAAAGAGTAAGAGGAAGGCATTCAGAGTTCAGGCTGTCATCTAGAAGGCTGGAAAGATTGTACAAACCCTCACTCACAACTTTGATAGCTAGTATGTACTTAAAAAAAACATGAGTTGAGAGATAGTGAAGCACCTTGCACTGGGACAAGATTCTCAAATTTGCACAAAATCAGTTTCATATGTATTCCTTATCTCCCCCAAAAAAGTTTGCCTTTCAGTTTTGGCATATAAATCTTAGATTTTTCTTTACTGTTGAGATGTCCCATGTCTTTGAGACGAGGTGAGAAGAATTGGTGTGAAACTAATGAAGGGGGAATGCACAGTCTCTTTGTGAGCAGTGAATAAAAATAGAGATGCTGTCCTGGTGGGAGCTGGAGGCCATTTCCTGCCAGTCTACAAAGGACTACATTGGAGGGTTGCTGCTGCTGAGGACTAACATGTAGGAAAAAAGTTCCCTCCAGCCACCACAAGCTAGCATTTCTCCTGCAAGTAGCAGATAATGGAAGAAATTCAGTGTTCCAATAACCTCTGAAATGATAGGTGTTATAATAATACCTTTTGTCCTTTTGATGTAGTCAATGGAACAAATTGTTTGGAATTGTGGTGGTAAAACCCTTCAGGCTAGATTAAGTTCTCAATGAAAGTTTATAATATGGTATAACTTACATCTAACTTCAGCTGTTGAATGCAAACAGCTATTTCCTTTCGCATTACTTTCCTCCTCTCACTTCCAGTGTACCTGTCTTCAGGATACACTGATAGATGTTTAGAGAGTGTTTGTCCAGGGACTTTTATAACTTCAGGCGAAACGATGCTCATGGTCTGAGAAAGACCAGGGCAGATATCCAAACAGTGTAACAAGAACCAGTGATTTATGGGTGAAAGCTATAAAACTCAATAAAGTTGCAGAATCAGGTGACAAAGTTGGTGTAGACATTGAATGAAGGAAGAGGATTAAAAGGCTTAGTATACTGAGAGGTGAAGCTAGAAATATGCATGACTGAATCTTTTCCAGTATGGTGTTTGAGAAATACTATTACTGTTCGATATAGATCAACAAAAGAATGTTGGACTGCTTTTGTTAAAGTGTGTGCCTCCAGAAGGGGTTGTGTTTAGAACTAAAAGTGTATGGTATGCAAACTTGGTGAAACATTTTGCCAGAATGGCATCTTGCTAGAAAACATTTGGATTTTGCAAATGTTTATAAAAAAGGTAAAAAGGAAAGTAAACTTTCACTAAGAAGCTTCTGGAGATCCAGTTTATAGGAGAAGGGGAGAGTCTCACTCAGTAGTTTCATGATCAGAGAGGAGACCTATGTGTTGAAACATAAAAACACTGAGTGCAAGAGCCCTCACCTCTAGTTCATTTTGGTGGAGAAACCCTCTGTTTCTTTTTTATGAACCGAAATTTGTCTGAAAAGTAAAGAATCCCACAGGCCCTGAAATGAAGTTAAATCAGAAGCAATATGCTTTTAAAATTATTATTATTTATTTTTTTATTATTTATTAGCAGTTACAGTTCCTTAACAAAGGTTAAATAATAATTAAAATTTTAGTTCCCGACTTGGATCGTAATAACTGAAGAAGCAGAAAACTGTTGCATGAAGATTCAAAGATCTCCATCCATTTTCTCAAAGCTCAGGGTTTGCTTCTCTCTTTTTACTGCAGCAAGACTAGTCTTTGGCTAGTTCCAGGCTACCACACATTCCTCTCCATTTTCCTTCTAAAACCTGACCATCATCTGTGTAACTGTATTGAATTGCAGCATCAAGACTGATATGCAGGGTATGGCAATCCCTTCCTGTATAAGCATGCCTCATTCACCCATCACTGAATTCCATCTCCTGAATCATTCAACCAGAGGTCACAACATAAATGAGCTCCTTCACCCATAAAAAGCTCTGTCTGTACATATTGTGTAGTGCTATGCACCGTAATCGTAGCTCCCAAGTCAACCAATATTTTCATAACACAATAAAAGCATTTTGGGTTTCTTTTGACAGTGTACTCTGGCTGTAACAATATGTTTCCAGCCCTGGCAGCTCCACTGATTGGACAAACCAAGTTCAGGAGTCTGGGAGAACTCCAAGAACTTCCTACACTGGAGGGGACACTGTGAGGGATGCAGCATGGACATGGAATCTGGAATAACCTGTCATGTAGCAAACATCCTCTAGCAGCCAGGTCTCTCATGTCCAAGTATATGAATTAGTTGCTGATTTCTGACTCTGGCTCTAGAAAAATGGCTGAGCCCTCAGGTACAGGCAGTTTCTACTTGCTGGCTTCTCTTTGCCAGCGAAGTGCACAAAGCACTGTGCCCAACAAACTGACCTTCAGAAGTGGGATTATCATGGGAACATCAAGAGACTTACAATTATTAGTCCCATCTCTGACCTCTTACTGCCTCCCCAGACTCTCCTCCTGAAAACCATCTTACGTATATATATGAGATGTCTCACCATGGTTTTCACCTGTATCTATAATAGGTCTGTCTATCTATCTATCTATCTATCTATCTATCTATCTATCTATCTATCTATCTATCTATCTATCTATCCATTCATGTTGTCTCTGGGACAGAGTCTACAGCTGGTGTGCTTCTGAGATGCAGGAGACAGACTGAAATCTTTATTGTGAATCCCCTAATTTACAGGTGTTGATTCATTCTCCTGGAGCCCAGGAGAAACAAATCACAGAATCATAAAATGGTGAGAGTTGGAAGGGACCTTAAAGATCATCTAGCTTCAGCCCCTCGGCCATGAGCAGGAACACCTCCCACTAGACCAGGTTGCTCAAAGCCCCATGTAGCCTTTCTCACTCAGTAGACTGAGAGATAATATTTACCCTCATGCTAAAATCTCATATGATGCGGGAAATGATGTATGAGACCCATTAGTCAATAAATAAGAGTATGAGTAGTTTAATAGTTTTCCTTTACTTTCTAAAGGAGGCATACGTCACCTACCTATACTTACACAAAGTGGTGATTACAGGATGAATGTATTATAAGGGTGTGAGACAGTGATGAGCCAGGGTTGTTTATGGAGAATAGATTAAAAGAGATGTTCTGAATGCTAAATAGTCCATAAGAATGGGTTCTTACCTTTTTAAACTAAAACAAAAAGACTTGTTCATATACAAATACCTTATAAAAATGTTTCTCACTGTTGACTGAGATAATGAAAGAGAGGATCGGAACCCATTTTTATTCCTCTGTCCTTGATCCTGTTTTCATGCAGAGGTTCTTGTCTGCAAATATCAATATCCATATTAATTGCTGAATTTAAGATGCCTAAGATTTCTGCCTAAATACATATTTTCTTTTTAATTTCTTCAAAATATTTGCTATCCCTGATTTTATATGCCTACTTTTCTCCTTTAAAATTGTTTTCATTTCCATTCTTTAGGCACATGATTATTTTTTAATGTTTTCTGCATGTTGTTGTGGCACCTGAATTTGCCAAATCATATCAGCAAAATTTTCTTACCTGACCTAGAAAGCTGTTCTCTCTGGGTGAGCCAATTCCTCGATAGTGTTAGGGGGTCAGCACAGAACAAATACTCTCCAAAATCCTGAAGTTTTATGGGTGAAAAAATGATTTCTGTTCTAGTGCCAGTTGTAATTACTGATCATTTAATCTCTGATTTTTCCCTTCACACATAAACATCTTCAAAGTCCAAGGAAGGTACTGATAATCTGAAAAATAATTTCTAATTCTGCCATGTGTGTTCTTCCAGATAGGGCTGGCAGAGATAATCTAGTTATGAACATATTTATTGACAACTTTTTATACCTTCCAATGAAACTTAACCCCTATTATTATGTGTTTTTACTCTATTTCATATCTTAAATGGGAATACAACCAAGTAGCTTAAAAAATCCTTTTTAATTTAACACACAAGCTCTGAAACTGCTCAGAGCTGAATTAAAAGAAGTACAACTAGAGAAGTGAAGAATAATTAGAACAGAAAGCTATAAACTAATTTTCAAAACTCCATTAGGAAAGCAGTCCAGGAAAAGCCAGAGGCATTTCATGTAGGCTGACAGTGACAAGAGGAATGGAGTATACTGAGAGCAAGACATTATACAGTAGAAATCAGAGAGGCAGCTTGAGGGATAGGAAACTCATTTATTCTCCAACATCAGCATTCAGTGATTATAAAATATAAGCATGTTTATTTTTCCAATAAGTTACCTTATTAGCAGTATAATCCTTCACGGTAATCTTGGGTCATTAAATTATCACAGCCCTTCATTGTACAATAGCTCGAATCTTTCCCACTTTCTTCTCTTGTGGTTTTAAGTTAACATTCATGACAGCTAAAAAATAAGCTTTGGCTATGATGAGAAGAGGATGTCACTGATGCATGCACACACATGTACTCATGCACTCACGTACACACTTATCACTTTGGCATGTATTTATAGCTGCTCTGGCTTTTAATTAAGAGTGAAGAACTCTTGAGAGAGTAAGTCACAATCTGCCCATCACATCAATTTCTTGACCAGATATTAGCCATAAGTACCAAGAATACAGAACTTGATTCCTCCTATTGTCTGCACTGAATTGGTGATGGGATACAATATAACAACAATATAAGAATCATTTTCAGCTGCTTCACAGAGTGAAATTACATGACTCAAAAGCCACCAAGACGCGCCATTGACTCAATGACCTTTGAAAATTATGAACACAGGATGGACTTTTGATCAAGCTGTGATCTCTGGTAGTGTCATTGTCTGAACAAATGCACTCCAAGAAGGATACAAGTTGAAAGGGTGTCTGATGTAACTGATTTTCAACAGAGGCATGTACCTCCCTCCAGGCCACTAAATGCAATAAATGAGAGAATCACAAGTAAGAAAGAGCAATTATATCTTTGAGCTTTATTTCACAACTGCAATGGAGTGAGTAATCAACATGCAACTATAAACAAGTACTTACCCACTTACTTTGCTGCTATAAGTAGACCTAATAATAAAAGACTTATTGAGATTAGACAGGACTGAGAGCAGCCCTGAGTAGAAGGATCTGTGGATGTTGGTTGATGAGAAGCTCAATATGAGCTGGAAATGTGTACTCAGGGTCCAGAAGGCCAACACTATCATGGGCTTCATCAAAATAAGTGTGACCAGCAGGTCGTGGGAGATGATTCAGTCCCTCTACTCCACTCTGCTGAGACCCCACCTGGAGTATTGAGTCCAGCTCTGGAGTCCTCAGCACAAGAAGGACATGGTCCTGTTGGAGTAGGCCCAGAGGAGGACCATGAAGATGATCAGGAGGATGGAGCACACCTCTGAAGACAGGCTGAGATAGTTGGGGTTGTTCAGCGTGGACAAGGAGACCTTATAGCATCCTTCCAGTACTTAAAGGGGGCCTACAGGAGAGCTGGAGAGGGACTCCATGGGAGGGAGTGTAGTGATAGGACAAGGGGTAATGGTTTTAAAATGAAAGAGGGGAGATTTAGATTAGATACTAGTAAGAAATTCTTTACTGTGAGGGTGATAAGACACTGCAACAAGTTGCCCTGGGAAGCTGTGGATGCCCCATCCCTGGAAGTGTTTAAGGCCAGGCTGGATGGGGCTTTGAGCCACCTGCTCTAGAGGAAGATGTCGCTGTCCATGGCAGGGCGGTTGGAACTCGATAATCTTTACCTTCCAACCTAAACCATTCTATGATTAAGAATTAGGATTCCAAAATGATTTAGAGGACCTTAGGTTCAGTGCTCCTGGAAAAGAAAATATCTGTTTCCATAGAACTGCAGGAGTTTTCACTATGTCCCTTCCCTCACAAAACTGCAGTGATCAGTCCAGGGACTAGGGATGTCAGGTGTCAGATCAGGGGAGACAAATCTCTCTATGTTCTTCACTGGTAGCAGATCTTGAGGAGACAGCTTATAATGCTTATTGCACATATGTCCTGACATAGGCATGGCAATGCAATCTATGAGAAAGACTTGCTTGAATTTTTCATTGTGACTTGCAGAAACCAAAGTTTCTTAGGTAATTGTCACTTTCTTGCTGATGTCTAGTTTCACAGGAAAACAATGAAAAGGAGAATTTAACTGTCAAAATAAGACTATCAAGTTTAGTTTAAAATGTTTTCTTCCTTTCAAAGTTGCTACAGATTAATTGTAGCAAAAAAAAAAATTAACTTTAAACTTAAACTAATTTGAAACTACCACAAAATATTTGCTTATCTAAAGGAAATAAATATTTGCTGATGAAAGTAATATACATATATATATATAAAGTTATTGTTCCAGTTTTGGATGGAATAGAGCCTTCTCTGGCAGTACCAAGGAATGAGTGCAGCAGTATTCTGCCATAATCAATTTTACAGAAGAACAGAGAGTGCACTAAATTTTGTTCATTTTAGTGCAGTTACAAATTGAAGGCTTTGGTGAATCTCCCATATAGATGAAGTGATCTCCCATTAAGAACAACGTCAGTTGCCATTCCAAGGCACTCATTAATGCTCTGATCTTCAGTGGTGGCGGATAGAGAAAATGTCCTCTACTCAAGCATTGATGGTCATTTACAGCGTTTTTTTTCCAGCTGTGAATTCCACTGTTGCCAAGAGAGGTCTTGACAATTCTTGAGATATTTCAGCTTTCATGAAGCTTACAAAGCCTTTCTAAAAAGTCCTTTTAACAAAAGTAACATCTTAATGTAATTAATGGCAATTTGATACAGCCATCTAAAAGTGATGGTGTTAAAATATCTGCAAGCCATTATCACATCTGAGGGAAAATCACACTATAAATATGAATGAAATGAGTACTATAGTAAAATTATTCAAATAAATAACAGCTTTAATGACAGATTTTTTTCTTCCATCTTAACCCAGAAGCTTATAAAAACTGTATATTCTTTAATATGTAATGAATTTTTACTGCATCAAAACACTTTCTAATCAACTTGGGCTCTGTGATTTATCTCCTTGATACGCTTTCCAGTGCTTTAATACAGAGCAACGCTTTAATACAGAGCAGTCCTTTAAAATAACCTCAAACAATGCAAACTTCCTACTTACATTTTATTTAGGAAATCTATTTCTATTTTTTGCCTTCCCCATGCCTGCCTCAACTGTATTCACAATGTATAAGAGTTACTTACTGAAGGGCTGAGGAAAGAGTTGGAAAGGCAGTACATCATACTTACTTGAGACTTTTCTAAAATAACGGTCATACTTGCAGAGGAGTATTTAATTAATGTATTAAAGTTCAGTCCAAGGCACCTTGATTAAAATAATTTTGAATGGCTTACTTACTAAAAACTGAACCTAGAAGTGCTTTGGCTGATTCATTTCCAAAACATTACAGCATCTTAAGGCCTCAGGATATACTGGACAAAGAAGGCCAACAGCTACAAGCATTAGAAAAAAAGATTTCAAAATTCTCATAATGACTTTGCTTTGTTGGTTGGGTTTTTTTCAGGCTAAATGAATAATTCCAACAGGAAATATTAAAAGAATAATTTGAACAAATGTTGGGCTTCATCTCCCCTTTTTTCCTTTGCATCAAGTGGGAATTGTGCAACATCGTTGAAACCAATCCAGGCACATCAGCGCAAAGGTGTTCTGTTCTGTGTAAAGGTTCTCTCAGAGAGGAGCACACTTTCCTTATGGCTGCAGCCCTTTCTTTTGTAGTATTGGTGGTCTCCAGATGGCTCGTGTATGAAGCTCCATGTGTCTATATCAGATGATGTCCTATATGTCTATTGAGGATAATACATGTATTGGAAGCACTTGGCAGTAAGAGATCTGTGTTTAAAAATCCAGGGGATTTCCCCTGGGATGTGGTTCCAGCAAAACTTTGGAAGCGCTGTGTAGACCAAGAGAGCCTGTAGATGAGATTAGCATTCAGGGAAATGAAGACGGGGGATGGTGCTTATATTTTCTTACATCTACAAGCCATACTTAGAGTGATTAATGGGAAATTACTGACCTTCTACATATTTCCTCTTCTCTTCGTCATTTTCCCTAGAGAATAGGCACTAATTTCTCCAAATGACTTGGGAATAGAGCCACAAAAAGCTTTTAGTACTTAAATCTTGCCTGTGTCTGAAGCTGTGATCATTTAAACCTGTCTCATCTGGTGATGAAAGCTTGGAAGTGCATATATATATTTAGTGTGTGAACCCAAGCTAGATTCAAGTATTCCAAGTAGAAACAATGCTTCCAAGCCTTGGAAGCCTAGATTCCCCTCTTTTGCCCCACTCACAAGCTAGATACCAGCTAGATACTCTCTGTGCCATTGAAGGGGCTCAATCTGCCAGATATCCTTACATCACAGCAGCTCAGAGTCAGCACAGCACAGCAGTGTGACAGTGAAGTGGCAAAAGCAGCATGCAGGAAATGTGTTCTCCTGACTTAGCCTATGTCCTCCCCCTCCAAACTCAGCTGTTTATCTACCAGATCATACACCTGCTGAGGCTTGCTGAACATGAAAGGGTTTCAACAATCATATCTCAGCACATCTCAGATTGCAAAATAACCCATAATTTTATGATTAGGACACTGGTTGGAGGGAAGAAAAATACACAAAGCCAGCAATACTACCAAACCAAACAAAATAAAAAAAAAAAAACAGTGCCCTGAATAAGCTGAACAGCTTTTAAACCAACAACCTGAGTACTCAGTCCTATTACCTGGGAGAAAAAGATTAAGATTTGATGATCCAACTAAGTTCTTACTGCAGATCTTGGTTTAGCATGTACTTGGGGAGATGGGAGGAGTGGAGGGGTGGTTTCAATGTAAAACTGCCAGATGGACTTTTGGCCAAGAGGTAGGTACTTATATACCACAATGAGTTGGGATTTATGACCTAGTCCTATTGTCTGTATTTCTGAGTGGAGATACTGAATGTCTTATTGTTCAAATACTTATCCCCAAAAATCTTGCTTGGAGACCCCTCATTCTTTTGCTTTTCTGCTTCATGGAGCAGTAGGCCCCATTCTGGTGGTCAAGCATCTGAAATGTCAGGTATCAGAGCCCAATACCCTGAGGCACTCTCATTTTCTCATGTTTTTCACTCTAGTGCTTTCACAAGATGGGAACTGAGATGGAGACACAAGCTGCATTCACCCATGACTTTGGATGCAACTGACTGAAGGTTATCTCATAAACTGTAATCTCTAATGAACACAGACTCACAAAATATTAGCCTGGTGTGATTATTTAAATAGATGAGGAAAAGACTGAAAATTAAATTTTTGAATCTAAAAGTTAGAGAAAAAAAATAACCCAAACCAAACATAAAGGTTATCCTTTGTGTGGTGGTTAAAAAAATAAAAAAGAAAAGTCCATCTTCAAAAACAAAAATAGAAAATTTTCTTTCAAAATCCATGCATATCACCAGATACTT
>VZTM01017287.1:88596-154549 GCA_013400555.1 Jacana jacana | reverse complement strand
ACTTTTGAAGGCTTTCGACGGCTTCGTGTGCCTGTAACCAAAGACACCATCATTGCAGACAATTAAATGGATAGTGTGGGAGGGCAAAACTGGTGTCTGCTAAGTTTTCCATGGATAAAGTTACCTTCTGTCTACCTAGAGACATACAATCCTCAACAAAAAAGCTCATCAGTAACTTCTCATATTAAACACAAGGCAGCTCCTATCCTGGAGAAAGCCCTTTCTGAAATCTTTCAGAACTTTATTTATTTAAATATTTAAATAAATATTTAAATTTAAATAAATATTTAAATAATTTATTTAAATCTTTCTGAACTTTATTTATTTTACTCTGACAAGTTCTGGATGTGCATTTGTCAGTGCCAACACGGGCGCCAACACATGCTGGAACAGGACATACACAACAGAATAAGGACACCTGTGTGCCTGTAAAGCAGCCCTCACTGAGGATTTTACTGGCCACCCCCAATCTGGCAGACATGGATAATTCAGGTTAAGCATGAAAAGAGACACAGGAGAAAGTTACAAGGTCTTTTACAAGTTGTTTTCCATTTATTTTCCTGTTTTCCAGTATATAATTAGAATATTCTTGTCTCTGGTTAGGCTCATCTTGATAACAAACAATTTACACTATTCTCCATTTTTACAATATAATTCCCATAAACACTCTGCTAGTACACACATAGAAGTCTACAAGAAAATTTTCCTTCAAGATCTTCACCAGCTAATAAGCATGAGGGATACTACAGATTAAATCAATAACTCCCAGGAAAAAAGACTAAACACAGAAGAAGTTGTTCCCAAGATTCAGATGATTTATTTGGTGCAAGTGGGCACTCCACCCTCCTTCTGCCTGAAATTTCCGGAAAACCATGTTTGTTCCATCTTTAAAGGAAAACTCCCCTAAAATGGAAAAGAGGGTTTCATGCATGTCCTTGGTTAATGCCAACTTGCCTGACATGTCATACTGTGTATGACAAAGCACTCATCACCTAGGAAACTTAAAAAAATCCCACATTTTATTTAGGAAAGAATTACACAATATGTATCTAGTTCCGCTTAATGTGCTTTGGTGACAGGGAAGAGAAGGGCATCACAAAACAGACAAAAAAACCCAAACCAAACAAAAGAATAGATTCAGACAACTCCAAGTGCACTATTCTCTGCCAAGTTTTACTGACTAATACACAGCTGAATTAATTCACACATGGATTCATCCTCTTAATAAGGCAAGCATCTATATGTGCACTTTCACTGGGGACTACTGAAGGGCAGATTGTCATTGATAATAACAACAGTGTAATGAGGAAAGTAAGAAAGTTGCTATGGTTCAGAGTTAAAAACACCATCCCCAGAAGAAGAAGTGGGGGTAACGTTTCTAGTTGGACTGCAGGTCAGTCCTTGGTGAACCTTAAAACACTGGCATGAAAAGTGGACAGCCCCAATTCCAAGCATTCCCCATACATGGTGTTTCCACTTCACTGTGAGGCACAGGACCTGAGCCATATGGATGGGGAAGATATCCATGGGCAGAGCTGCCCCAGTCACTGCACAAACAGGGAGAGGATGGCTCCTCACCTGGCAGGATTGGGCAGGTCCCTTTGTCCACGGAAATGTCTGCACTGCCATAGCCCTGCTTCTCTGGATGCATGGATCCTTTGGTGTTTTGACTAGGGATATGGAGAGGTCTTTGACTTTTCTCAGAAAATAGAGCCTCCTTTTTTTCCTGACCCACAGTTCCACAAGGGTTGCGCAATCCTGATAAACCACTGTCCTGTGGATGGACACTAGCCGTTGAATTAATGGTGAATTACAAAATCTATCACTTGGATCAAAAGCACCAGTGTAATTTTGTCTATCTGACTTTGTACATATGCCGTACGATCCAATCTTCCTTGGAATAATCTTTTTCCAGAAGATTCCCTACCTACCTGTCTGCTTATCCTGGAGAGTGAATGAGTCAGACATCCAGCAAAACCATGTCCTCCATCTCTCCTTTTGCTGTTTTCCTGGGAGAGGGGTGGGGGTGGGGAAGTCTGAGTAAGCCTGTTACTCTAAGGTCATGCAGGCAGTTGTCTTTCCTAACAGAGACCAAAGAGTAGCCACTTTTTATATAAAAAATAGTGGCTTTGTCTGTACTGCCTCTTACCAGTGCTCTGGAGGGAACCTGGCTGTGATATGCCCTGCACAGCCCAGGGAGAGCAGCAGAGCTGCAAGTTGGCCCCACAGCGCTGGGTCACACTGGTGGGCACAGCAAGCCCTGATTGGGATGCTCTGGGCTGTGTGGATTGTCTCCATGTCCCTGCAGGGACAGGGATGTGGCAGGCTGTTTCAGGTATGTGCTGCTTATCAGGGATGAACTCTCTCCAAGACGCCTGATTCAATGCAGCAGGTTTGGTGTTTTCTGCATGTTAAATCAGAATGAGTAATAGAGCCGTACCTGGCAGGAAAACCAGATGACAATGACCAGAGGTTTGTAGGCAAATGCTTTATGCTTTAGACAAACTCCACAGAAATCATCAGCAAACAAGGTTGTTTTCCTTGTTTTCCTGTATCTAAATATCTGTCAAAGATGTTTTGTGCATGCTGACTGAATGGCAGGATTTACCCACAGTCCTTAGTGACACTTATTGACAAAGGGAAGGCTGGGCAGAGCTGTAAGTAGAGGTAAAAAAAATCAGACCTACAACTTGCAATTTTGCTATAGTTTGGTATATTTTGCCTGGGAAGGTTTCAGAGCCTAGGCTGCAATCTGCTGCAGAGTTCAGAGATCACTTTTCTCACAAAGTACACGGTATTGATTGCTCCTCACCCCCTCCAAATCCCAGCATCTTGAATAAGTATTTTGCATTGGTGACTAAAATAAGTAATTGAGGGTTTCTAGAAAGGGCTGGAGGAGAGAACCTTGGGAAAACACATTCTTCTGAAAGCAGAAGCCAAGCAAATTCATCTTGAAATTGAAGTGCAATTAATCACCAGCGAGGCATTGAAACAACTCACCTAGAGATGTGGCAGATTCCCTGTAATTTGATTTTTTCCCTTTATATTTCAAATCTCTTTGGAAGGGACAACTTAGTGAAACCAAGTCAGGATTTTTCATGCCAGACTTGTTGAGCAAATACTCAGTACGGTTTGTACTGATAAATGACCATAGATGTTCTTTTGTAGATTTAAAAAATATTCTAAAACCAATGCATGGTGCCTCACAAAGACTTACTTTGCAAATCAGGGGAGCATGTTAGTAAAAACATATTTCCCCATCAGGGTTCAGTATGACGTGTGTATGTCAGAATTGCAGACATGAATGTGTAAAGGACCCCAGACACTCATGCACTCTGGCTTCACTTGGTAACCTGGACTAAACATGTGATTTGAAACTTTTTTTTTTTAATCTGTAGGCCCTAAATACTTTTCAGTAAGCCTTTCTGTAGTGTAGCACAGCTTGCTGGGAAATTATTTACTCTTCCTAATTCCCATATCTCTGTCCTGTAGAAGTAGCCATGGGGATGCATTCATGCATCTGAGAGTTCTTAAAAAACACTGCAGTTAATGACATTTTTCTGATCCTATGATTGTTCTGAGTTCATGCAATTCTGCTACCCACATTAGTCTTCTGCCAGCGTCCATATATGCCCACATACTGCAATTTTCATCCAAATCCTGTTTGATTTTCCGAAGTCCCAAAGTTTTATTCACAGAAGGGAGACTGGTTTTTTACAGAGATAAAAAAACAAATGTTCCAATAAGCATATTCAAGTTGGAGGAAAAATTAATTTAGCTTAATTCTGCTTGTCAAATTTCCTATATCTCATTTCCTAACTCTATGAAAGACCTAGTGGGTGCTGGGGGTACTTTCTTGTTACATTGTCTGTGTATCTGATGTAATAAGAAATACGTTCAGTAATGACTTTCTTGGCTTAGTGTAACCCCTGCCAAGAGAGTGAGGCTCCCCTACTGTCTTCTGCCTCATGCCTGGTTATTTATATCTGTGTAGGCAGTTGATATTTACGGGGGCCTAGACACAGTAAAAGCATAAAGCAATTAAAAAAAACATATCATGTCTCTCCCCTAGGTTTTGCCAGGGAGCCAATATTTAATGAAGCTTAGCATTATCTGACAGCCCTTCAACTTTCCTCTAATTAACTTGCATCACTTCAAATAAACCCTTTGAACATGCTGGGATTGTCCACGAATGCAGTGTTACACACGCTGCTTCAGAAGACATTGACCTCATTGGTGTGGCTGTGAGGCCAGCTCTTTACTTTCCTTCTCCATTAATTGCTCTTTCCTTTGGGAGCTGTATCACTGCTTTTCCCTAAATAGAAATTTTATTGTACTTTCATGAGAAGCATATTTTATATGCTCCAGAATACAAAATATTAATGTGTGTTTTTATCGAACAGGACTCCTTGTATTCACCTGCTACAAGTCACATTTATCCTTTCAAACAGTGGCCAAAATAATGAGGACTAGCTTCAAATCCTAGCTGGAGTCTCTGGGGTTCTTTTTTGTTGTGTTTTTTTTTTTTTCCCCAAAAAAAGTATGCTTGTCTCCTTTCCAAATAGAGCTGAATGACAACACTTGGATGATATTTTGAGAGATGCCTAACCAGAGAACATTAATTCCTATTATCAAAGTTCACTTATTATTGACCAAAAAGACAAATGCCATATTTTGAAATCTCGCTTCAGTTCATCCAGATTTTACCCTTTGTCCCGTGACAAAGAGAAGGTTTGAAGTCAGCTATGTCCCCTTTCCTCCCTTCACTCGTTGTCTGTCACAGACTAGCTCATACATCCAAGGTGATAAAGTTGAAGGATTTAAATCCTTTCAGGTGGGAGAAAGAGCCCAGGTAACCCCTATCCTCAAGGATGGTTGCAAGGGAGCGGTGTGCTGGACAAAAAGGAAGATCTTTTATCCCTGCTTATGATACCCTATGTGTAAAAACCTTCTTCATAGCAGAAGGATCACTTAGAGGAGACTACACCCAGTATGTGTCCCTTGCAGAGGAATAACTTTTCTTCTCCTTTTTAGGGGGCAACTTCTCTTTGAATTTTGTATGTGACATAGAGGTTAAAAAAGTCTATATGCTGAGGATTGACTGAACCTCAGCAGATGCAGAGTGCTACTGATTTTCACCAGTGAAGACTCTGCTAATCCTTGCTAATTACTATATTTTAAGGTCAAGAATAATTGTGTACATACCTGAGAAAATGTGGGTGCCCAAGACGCTACATACTCTCCCAGAATGTGCCACTTACTAATAATAGAAAGCAGAGGCTGACTGTAAAACTACTATTTGCTTAATGACTAGCTAGCTATCAGTTGTCAGTCATGATTCTCTTCAATATAGCTTAAAAAACACCCTCAAGACTAGTTTTAATGTGAAAGAAAAGGAGCCATGATGATAGTTCTTGTATATTTGCCTGAAACAACATCTGATAACGTTTCCCATAGCCACAAAGCTTTAGTGTTCTTCTGACCCACTAATGGACATCACATTTGTGTAGCTTGCTATGTTTATACTGGAAAAAAACACTTCACACGTTTGCAGGTTCTTTCTGTGGCTGTTGCAGTCTCTTACTAGACATTGGATAATAACCCAAGCTTATACATCTCGGCTTTTGCTTGTACAATTTATCCTACCCTGTCAGATCTATTTGGGTCTGGAAAACTCAAATCCTTGTTCATACAGTTGTTCTTAATACTTACAATTTTCTGTACAATTAATATACAGTGTTGATTTTCAGCTCCTCTTTCAGTTCCTCAGAGTATACTCTTCCAGGAAAATACTACTTTATTTGTCATCCAACAGCTGAAATAACTATTAGTCTTACTATTCAATAAATTAGCAAGTTCTAGTCATCTTTTTTTTCTGGAAATTGCTTTTTCCACACAATAGGCTCCTTCTTGTTTCTCCTTGTTTGAATTTTGTTTTGTTTTGTTTTCTGTTTGGCAATGGACATTGTCTCACAACTTTTCTGGAGTTTCCTTTGATGTAGGTTGTATTTTCCCCTATGATTTCACAGATGACAACTGATGTGCAGGGTGAGAGAGCTAAGGGACAGAGACATAGTTCTTGGTTTAATGGGGTGAAAGGGAAACAGGCTTGGCATGGAGGAAGTTTTCCTAATACTGAAGTCTATTGACTCACAGAATAGTCTCCAAATACAAAGACAAAAGCCCTGATAAATGACCCTTTTAAGATATTTAGGAATAGAGCTCACTGGGACTTTTTCCAATGAAAGACAAAATGTAAGCCACTTGAAGGCAGGATTTTTCACAGAGGTGCCTCATCTACATTTGATAGGTTGGAGTTTCTACTCAAACACAGGTGTTGAAGGTAAACTATAAAACTCCTAATGGTATACTATCAAGCTCCTAATGGTCAACAGTTTTATGATTAGAGTGCTCATCTGCACTGTGATCTGACTTTACGCTAATATTAGATGTTGGTACAAAGCTAGAGAAGGCCAGGAGCAGAGGAAATGATGGATAACTTGGACCTGAGGTTCAAGAAAACAGGGTGAAAGCCTAATGGGAAGTCCTAGTCTGCATCAGAGCAGTATCTTGAATGGAATGACAGGATCTCAGACTGGATGAGGTTGGAAGAGACCTCTGGGGCTTTCTGCACAAACAGGGCCACCTAGAGCTTTTTGTCTGGAACCATGTCCAGAAAGCTTCTGAGTATCTCCAAGGATGGAGACTCCACAACATCTCTGGGAAGCCCGTGCTAGGACTTGGTCACCTACACAGTAAAAGTGCCAAAATTTTTATTTCTGACACTGCTGCTCCAGCTTGCAACAACTTTTCTAAAGGCTCAGCAGAAAGGTTTTTTGTAGAGACAGAGAATTTTCATTTAGCTTCCATTTTGAGAAAAGTACTTGGAAGGTACAGAAAAGCAATTTACTGCATTCCTCCTTGTTTTCAGGGCTGCAAGGAAAACGCCCACAGCAGTGGGGTACAAGTGCTTCCTCCAAGAGCATCAGCTTGGCCCATGGTGCATGTGTATTGCTTGGGAATGAAAAGGCTGACCAAAGGATCAGAAAGGGCAAACTGCTTGAGTGAGCACCNAGAAAGGGCAAACTTTGCTTGAGTGAGCACCTCTGTAGCATATTCTAGGGTAATCCTGTTTTCCCAGAATTCTTTGGCCTCAGATACTGCTCTTGGGATTTTGAGGGCTTTGTCTTCTCGAATGAGAAACTGCGTTGTAGAAAATGAAAGCAAATAACACAGGATCCCAAGAAACAGTTGTAGAGAACAGAGGATATTTGCCCTCCTATAGACATGCTCAGACAGAGTAACTAATAACTTATCATTCATGCCCAGTTGCATTATGTATAGAAAACTAGTGATATAATGGAAATTGTAAGCTTACCTGAAGACATTTACAGCAAACAGCCTGTATGACATTTGATGTGAGTACATTAACAGCAAGAGAGCAAGATTAAGTAGGATAGGGTAACATCCCATAGCCACCTCCAACAAGAGCTTTCTTATCATTTGCACGGTCCATATAGTCCCTGCTCTCTCAGGGATGAACCCTAGAGTGACAAGAACTTTCAGTGAAGAACCCCAGAAACCGAGTCCTGACAAAGCCATCAAATACTTTTGCATTCATGTAGCAAATCAGAATAAGAGAATGGAGAGAAGACACTGAGATGGCCAGTCTGCAGGAAACTCTAAAATTAGAACTGAGGGCACCATTCAGAAGAGGGTAACTTGTCATTAGTACAAAACCTCCAGTTCTGTTTGCCAGATTGAGTCCTGGGACTATGAGGTAGGAGAAAATAAAGGGAAATGAAGAGAAAAGGAAGAACACACTGTTTCTAAGGTATAGTTCTGAATGTATGTATCTGTTTAACTTATAAATTTTTTTTTCAGTATTATGACTGTTTATTGGTTTAGTTGCAGTGTAAATTTTGGACCAACTGAGAAACATATAATGGCGTGTTTTCCCAAAAGCAGAGAATCCAAAGTGAGTAGTGCATGCAGGCAGTGCAGTGTGGCCTAAACCACGAGTACTTAGAGTGTTTCCTAATAAATTACAAAGGTATCCTATGAGGACTGCTATTAACAAGTGCAGATTTTGGAGAAAAACTCCCTTCTGCCATTCCTGTAGTGGGCATTTTCTAATGTATGTCCTACAGGAGAAGAAGGAAAAGAAGACATCCCACTTTTCTGAAAAACCTGCATGTATCACACTTGCCTGAACACTATATGTCATGTCTCCAAAACTTCTTGTATTAGCCGAGGAACAAATGTGACTCACAATCTGTCTTTGGGGACGAATTCTGCAAGAATCTCTTGCATGAATGGGCATCTTCTTACATAATCACAGTCCTTCTCTTTCAAAAGATGCCTTTCAGAGAATGTATTACTCAGCAAGGTCTTCATCATACAGAGTGACTCAGATGTCAAACTGCTTACAGACCCCAAACATCCCAACAGCAACAATGTCACCCTATTGTCAGGGACAAAAAGGAACAGTAGCAGGGCTATTAAGACAATACTGTATTTTTGTGTTCCACCTCCTCAACCACTAAAGAACCTCCTTGTGCAATTTCAGGTAACATCAAGGACAGTAATTAGGGGTAAGAAAGATATATGAATTCTGTTATTATCCAGATCATATTTTCCTGTTTTTTGATGATAGATACAGTGTCAGAAATTCCCCAGTTAGATGACCTGAACTTGATAGTCATTGATGATAGAAATCTTGCAACTCCCTATAGTAAATCTTTCAGTCTAATAAGGTAGAGGTGATCTGCCCCCTTGACATGAGGACATTAATCTCTAGGAGTGTTGAGGCCAATGCAGAGATGGCAATTATGATTTCTGTTTTGTTCTATTAGCTGTTCCACCTTAGACACAATTTTCTTCCTTGTCATCCAAGGAGAAAAATAAAAGGAAAGCTATGAAAAATTTTGCAGGTTTCTTCATTAAACTCTTTCAAAGCCTGCCCATTGGGAAGTCTTAACATACAACAGCTTTACTGGGTTTACAGGCCATCTCTTGCTCTTTCCTGACAGCTCAGCAAAGTGACAGAATGGTACAGAAACCCAGGTAATGCTCCTGAAGACTTAGAAAAAGTGTTAACCTTTGCAGCAATCATCAAAACATCTTTTATTGTGAATGAACTAAGTGCAAATTATGAGATAGCCTCTGAGATCTAAACTGGACTCAGTTTGAATCAAGGTGGCTCATAGTTGTGTTCTTACAACTTTTGTAGCAGATCTATGAAAGCTGTGTTGGTGGAAGACTTTACAGAACTACAATGGCCTGTTTTACAGTTGGTTGTAGTCAAGGCAATCATGAGGGTTTTAAGATCCACTGTCTGTGGATTTGTTGATGATTACCAAGTTGCATGCTACAATCTGCATTTTAAAAACTAGGAATTTTGCTCACAGGTGAAGAGGAAACAGACATTACATATAAAGCCAAGAATTAGCTGTTTGTATAATTGAAATCTTAACAGTATACCATTATTAGTCCAGATTTAATTATTATGGGGAAAGAAAGTATAACAATACATCTATAACTGATCAGCCCACCCTTTCTGCTGGTGCTGACCCTCCCCTGGCTACTCTGGGCCCCAGTGTAGGTGGTTTCATGCTGATGATGGCTGGGGTTGTTACAGCAAGTCATCAGCATTTGAAGGTTGTTTCTGGGGATAACGTGATGTTGACATTGATGGTTTCTTCCTCTTCACCCTAGGATCCACCTGGCCGCATTTTAGTATTTGCTAGCATGTTTTTTCACCTTTACTTTTTATCCACAGACACCCAGTCAATTAGAAAAATCGTTATTACAACTAAACCAAGTAAAACAGCTGCAGACAGATCACAAAATACTCATAAAGAGCAAGCCTGAAAAGCCTCAGTTCTAAGGCCTTGCAAACTCAGTACAACACTTGTTGCCTATTACTAACAGTGGCAATACAATATTACACCCTTAAAAATAAAGCATATTTTTCAAATGAAAATTTCAATGATAAACTGTTTACTTCTGCTCTTGCTACATGAGTTCTGCTTGTCACTAGCAATTTTTCTCAGGCAGGTAGAAATTTTTCCTTAAAATCTATTGCCTTGCACACCACATCTGCAATTCTCTGTCCTGCAAAATGTTATTCTGTACTAATTTTAATGTTAGGAACAAAAAAATAATAATGGGGATGAGTTCTGTGGTGTTGTCTGCTCAAGGAAGAGTTTGTGAATCCCTACCTGAATAAACCCAGTAACATTCCCTTTGGTTTCTGTGAAAAAGCTTTTCAGGGGCACAAAGGTCAGGCTTGCACTCGTAAATCTGCTTCCAATTAGTGCAGGTGTGAAATGAAGGTGACATGCAGGTAATTGAATGTTACTGTTGTGATTGCATGGAGAAATGTAAGCAAACTCTGGACTGTGGACCAGACTCACTCCGCTCTGGAAGCTACCTGAAATAGCAGAATAAATCATGGAATGAGTGAGGCTGAAAGGCACTCCTGGAGACTGTCTAGCCCATCCCCATGCTCAGAGCAGGGTCAACTAGATTGCTCAGACTGCTCAGGACTACATGCAGCTGGGTTTTGAATATCTCCAGGATGGAGACTCCACAGCTTCTCTGGACTGTGCTCACAGTAAAAAGCTTTTCTTATACTGAAGGGGAATCTCCTGCATTTCACTTTGTGTCCACTGACTTTTGTCCTTTTACTGGGCCCCACTGAGAAGAGTCTGGCTCTGTCTTCTTTACTTACCCCCCATCAGGCATTTATATACATGGATAGGATCCCCCCTGAGCCTTCTCCTCCCCAGGTAAAGCAGCTTCAGCTTTCTCAGCCTCTCCTTGTATGAGAGGTATTCCAGTCTTAACCATCTTTGTGGTCCTGTGTTTGATTCATTTTAGTTGTGCTGAGTATTAGTCCAGAGCTGGACCCAGCACTTCAGGTGTGGCCTTACCAGTGCTGAGCAGAGGGGAAAGATCACTTCCCTCAACCTGTTGGCAGCAATCTGCCCAATGCAGACCAGAGAAGAGTTGTCCTTCTTTGCTCAAGAACACATTGCTTGTTGATGCTTATCTTGACATTAAATGACCCCGTGAGCCTTCTCCTGCAAGAGTTTTCTGTCACTTGCAAACTTGCTGAGTGTGCACTTTGCCCTATCATCCAGGTCATATGGGTATCAGTTCCAGGTATACGTCATTAGTGACCAGCCCCAAGCTTGGCTTCATGATGCTGATCACAACACTTGAAGCCCAGCAGTTCAGCTAGTTTTCAGACCATCTCACTGCCCATTTATCTGTCCATTTGACAGTTTCTCTATGCGGGTGTCACAGAAGACAGTGCCAAAAGCCTTGCTAATGTTGAGACAAACAACACCTACAGCTCTCCTCTATTCCACTGAGTCAGCAATTTTGTTATAAAAGCTTATCAGGTTGGTCAAGCATGACTTCCTCTCCGTAAATCTGTTGACTACTCCAAATAATATTCTTGTCCTTCATGCATTGGTCTGCAAATATCTGCTAGCAGCTAGAAGCTAAAGGCTAGAAGTGAGGTCTTCATTATCAACCTCAATCCCACTTTCAGATGAAGATGAATTTCCTTTCAGCTGCCTTTCCTAAACACAGGCGCCCATGATGTGCTGACCATCAAAGCAGGGAGCAGTAAGCACCAGTCCTTTGAGTCCTCCGCTGGCTCCAAAGTATGGCATAGCAGAAACACCTCCTTTTTAAATGAGGACAGGATTTGTGAGGTACGGGAGTGGGAATGACTGCAGAAAAAAATTAGATGAGGAAAGATATCAGAGAATGCTAGGAGGGAAATCAGGGTTGGAGCTGGGAGTGTGCAAGTGCCAGAGAAAGGTGGAAAATCTAGGGAGATTGAATCTGTATGGGGATGAAAGCTGAACATAGGAAACGTGAGTGGAGAGGTGGAAGACTACTGATGGTCAGAGGAAGAATCAGAGATAAGTTTGGTGATGGGATTGAAGACAGAAGGGTTACAGGAAATGCTGAACTGCCGGAGAGGAACCCTTAATCCATATAAACTACAAAAACATGGTGTGTCCAGAAACAGAGGCAAAACTAACAAAGTCTAATAGGATTATAGGTTTCCATCTCACAACAGTTTTGCACTTCTCCAGTCACTGCCAATTGCAGGGGGAAGGGAGAAACAGAGGAAGAGAGAGGTAGCAGAAAAGGATATGAAGAAGCAGAAGTTGCCAAGGATGAGAATGAGAAGGAAAAGGTAGTACTGGTAGTGTCCATCTACTGAGACCTCAGGGATCACAGTGAGACTAGCCCTTGCAGGATCTCCCGCTATCAGAAAAAGCAACTCCGTCTTCAGCATTCATTCCTTGTTCCTCTGGTCCTCTGGACTTCAGAGATGCTGTTATTCCTGTAAGATTTATTTCTCATGGGAGCTGGAAGATACATTTCCTGAGGGAAAGATGAGATCCTGGTGTTGAAGGCTGTAGTGCAGATGTGGGTTCTGCTTTGCTCTTATCAACTCTCTATACATACTGCCAGGCAAGATACATAAACATGGCATTTAAAAAGAAGTAGTTATGCTGCATGTATTTTTTCCACATCTAGCTTGAGTATCAATAACTTTCTTACACTTGTCACTGAAATGAAAACCAGCTGTGTCTTAACTATCTACAGTATTACATAATACTAAACAGCTGGGGGGAAAAAAAAGATGCCAGATACCTCAAATGGGCATCCAAAATTAGGAGTCTTGCTCTGAGATTGCTCCCTGAATGTACGGCAGGGACTCCTTGCTGAGGAACTGTAACAATGCATTGAGTAATGCTGTGTAGAAGACGGTCACAGCATAGTAGTGTTCAGCCCCAAAGAAGAGTGCTGGAGTAAATTTATAACCTTATCATCAGGGCATGATGTGAACAGCCTACAATGAATAAGGTAGAATACCAACACGCTGAGTGATGAGGAAGAACCACATTACTCCACACGCATCTTCAGTGGGGATGTGGGATCTAAGGGAAGAACAGCTCTCATATAGTAAATGAACAAGGCAGGAATCATAGGTCGAAGGAAACTGAACTGAGGAAGAAGGGGCAGCATTATCCTGACCACTGCCCAATATTTTAGGGTTGCACCCTGAAGCTTTTGTTCATATGATAATTAGTTGGTACAGGTTAGTAAGAAATGCACTAGAAAGAAGAAAAAAGGAGGCGAAATAATTTCAAATCATTTATTTTGCTTCATGCATGTTAATAAAACTGTATAGGCTCAAAGAAAAGAATTAGGGTCATAAAATATCAGTGCTGCCTTTCCCAGTCGTATTCAGGTCAAGTCCAGTAAACTTCCCACCACTAATATCCTAAGCTCTCATACAGCTACATCTTCTAGAGCTCAGTCATTTCCTGAAGAAGGCCAGCCCTGAGAGTGACAGAGTCCCAGTACCTGCCTGGCTGGATGGGTTAACCTGGGTGCTTGCCACAGCCCCTCACAGAGAAGGGCAGGAGGACACCAACACACCTGTTTCATGGCCCACAGTCCCTCTCTTTCCTTCCTCTTTGCCCATCTCTTGTCTTCTTTTTTATTTTGGCACTTGAGACATCCCAAGGATTTGCATGCTCTATGCAGTGTATGATATCTGAAAGAGATGCAAGCACAGGACATGTATGTGCTCCCTCTCACCCAGTACATTTTGAACCCATCATGTTTAACATACCATAAAAACAGCTGTCCAGGCAGAGAAGAAAAAACTCTATAGCTATGTCTCTACCAGTGTATTATAGAGAGGACTTCCCAGAAACACAAACTCAAAATCTCTTCTCATACTATTACACTGGTTAAAAACCAGTGCTCCTCAAAGGGGTTGGTTTGGGAGTTAGCACAGGCCAGGAGGGACTGCTCCTAATTGCTGATGCAGTCACTTTTTTTTTTTTTTTTAAGGGGAGAGGTAGGGGCCTGGGAGTCTTCTTTGTTATTTGCCTCAGAACCAGCAAACAGCCTCAGCATTTGTATTAGCACAGCTGTAGCTTATCTGTGACCTCTCAAAGAGCAAGGCTGCTGTCTAGCCCCTATTAGACACCAGAGAATCCACATAGGAAGAGTTAGTATCTATTCTCTAGAGGGGTGACAAGAAACACCAGCTGGGGTCTCTGTCCTGTAAAATCCTTGAGTTAAGGAATTGTGTGCTAAAAAGGAGAGAGTTTATTCTCTAGGTTTGCATAATATTCCCCATTAAAGAGGTACTCCATTAAAGGTTCATCATCTATGCAGAAGAACAGCCTTAAATCACACTCTTTTGATTGTTTTACTGTGTTTTACCTTTGGTAATGTGCTTGTGGGACAGAGCCCCATGCCTTCAGCTCCGCAGGAACATGCTTCACAGCATTATTGGTTGCCAGGAAGTGGTCCTAGTGGAAACAGCCATGCAAAGCAAACTTTGCACCCGGGGCCTTAGCATCTAAGGATTTGAAATTCAAAGTCAGTGTCCTGAACAGCAGCTGGAGATCAGCTGAAGCCAGCTTTCATTGTTTAAGCTCAGCTGACAACTGGAATCATGCAGCTGCTTGCTCACCGCACCCCTTCTTTTTAAGCCCTCCCCTCCCTCCAAAGAAGGGTCGGGAGAAGAGTTAAAAAAGGAGCAAGGGAGAAAAACAAAACAAAACAAACAAACAAACAAAAAAAACCCAAACAAACAACAGCTCATGGGTTGTGATACAGCCAGCTTAACAGAAACAGTAAAGAAAAAGGAACAATAACAATGTTTGTTATAGTAATAATAATGACCCTGCTCACTCTCACCACACCTTGAATTGGCACCATCCAGAGCAGTGATCGTGGATTCCAGCTCCACAGCTAACCCCTATTTATATACTGAGCATGACATGTATGGTTCTGAATATTTCATTGGCCATTCCATCTTTCTGTCTATGCTTCTATGGGAAGTTGCAAAAAGTCCTTGAATAGTGTAAACATCACTTAGTAAAAACTAAAACAATAGGTGTTACTGACAGTCTTTTGATGGCAATCACTAGAAAGAAAATTAACTCTTTCCCAGCTGAATCCAAGAGAGCAGCCCTGTCTCAAAAGCATCTCCCAGTGTCCATTTTTTGATGAACAATTGGGCAACTTGATTGTGCAGCAGCTGTAGCTTGAGCACTCTCCAAACACAGGTAACTGTACTACACAGTGCATGAATGTAAACCCGATTCTTGAAGCCAAATTATCCTGGGTAAGAATATGTGTTTTGGAGAAATAACTAAAGTTCTCAGCAAAGCACCAATGAGTAGCAAAGCCTTCAGGGTTTCCCTTTATAAGCAGAGACGAGAACAAAGGGCAAGTGGGAGGACACATTATATTGTGCTTATTATCCTGGTGACATTCTTCCTTTCTCAACAAAGCTGTAGGACAAATGTATTTTTCTTTTTCATTTCTCTACCAATATTTTTTGTCATGTTTTTACTTCTTTTCTCTCGGAGTAGGGCGACACCCAATAGTTCATGAAACGAACCAAGCAAATTGTTCTGATACCTTTAATGACAACTTGGCACCCTTTCCTTGCTCACCCACCTATTTCCAGTTTCACCATGGACTACATTTGTACATGGATGAAATGCACTGTGCAAGTGAAGCTACATGAACTTAAATCCTCAGTTCACCCACATGTCAGAGGAAGGAAGTTCGCTGTAGTCACAGAAGCTGGCTTAAGGGGTCCAGAAACTCCTGGGGGTATGTGTAGTACACCTTACACTGTAGAGTAACAGAAATTTGGGGATTCCTTTGCAGTCAGTTCCTGAGATGTGTTTGAAAATGCAGCAGGACTAGATAGGGTAGTGAAAGTGCCACAAAACTAAGGCCTGGCCACCCGTCAGTCCATATAGCCTTTTATTCACACTCTGGTCCAAACAAAATTTGAGTACTGTGGCATCTAAATAGCTTTGAGGAACTGGATGATAAGGGAAGTTGTGTGACTATGTCATCTGCAGCATGAAGAATAGTTACCAAAAATTACAGGTATCTATTTTGTTGGAGTTTTTCAGGATTTGGGTCCAAAAGTAGCTTGAATCAATATAGAAGTCTATCTTTTTTTCTTTTTTTTTGTCTCTCTTTTTTTTTTTTTTTTTTTTTTAAATCTGTCATTTGGACTCTTTCAAAAGTGGTTTCCAAATCCCTCAACAATGTTCACTTTTATGCCTCATACTTGTGGCACTCTAAAAATACTAATGCTAGCGGTCACCTTTCATGAGGCTAAGGGAACAGAAATGCTGCTTAAGTAACGACAAAATACTGCAAACAAAGCTGCAAGTTTTTCCCCAATGAACGTTTCTTTGGAGATTCAGCAGCTGATATTCTACTGAACTTGTTCTGCCTGTGGGCAATCATAATAGCTCTCAAAAAAGTAATCCACACCAAAGCTTTGAGCTGTAAAGCAGAAAGCTGCAGGAAATTAGGTTTATTTTGCCGTTAATGGAAAGAGACAAAATCCTGCAGTAACTTAACTGTTTTCTTCACTTTTAAATGATTGAAGGAGATTAATAAAATTTCAGAGACAAAATGAACTTGCACTTGGTATGAGCATGAAAGGGCACTGTATACTAACAGTAGGTTTCTGGGATAACCATAAAGCAGAATTTAATGAAATTGCTTCAGAGAAATGCAGCAATAAATACACGTAATGAGCCAGCAAAAGGAGCCAGAAGGCAGGGTGCTTCCATAGATATGAGTCAATAAGTCCATTAGTGAAAGGAAGAATGGGGTCTTAGAGACAAAATTGTTTAAAATGACCAGAGAAGTTATTTGTACAAAATTCCACCAAGAAATCTTTAATTTTTTTTACCCCTCCTGGCTATATTAGAATATCTGCACTTTAATACAATTCTGAAAAGACCAAAAATGGTAGCAAAACCATTATGTTTTACTGTTTGCCAAAGTAACTTGAAAGGCTGATGTGGTATGAAACGCAGTTATTCATCCCAGTCCACATGCAACATGTTACCAACCAGCACACAAAATATGGTGCTGCTGAGGGAAGATGACCATAGCTAGAGTTTGGCATTAAAATATACATTGCTTAAGATAAGGGCCATACTGAATGAACTGGAAACCCTCCGTCTCTGTGGTGCAGTTTCTACCCAGCTGGTTACAGCACTCCCCATCTCATGGGACCAGACTGCAAGGGTGATTTCTAATAGCATGATCCCAGAGGCATGAGGCTGATAAAGGGACAAACAGAGTTCTGATCACCTTTTCTTTATGGCTTTTGTGGAGCTGGAATAACCTGGTGGAGGACATAGGCACCTCCAGCCAGCTACAACTTTCTGCACAGAAGTAGTACAAACACACTCAGTTTGTGATACCCCCTAAATTTCTTTTTTCTCAATGATATTTGCAATATTCTAGGCAACTCCTACGCAGGAGTCAAAGAAATAGGAGTACCCTCAGTATGTTTGCAGATGACACCACACTAGGTGGGAGCGTTGATCTGCTTGAGGATAGGAAGGCTCTACAGAGGGACCTGGACAGATTGGATTAATGGGCCAAGGCCAAGGGTTGAGGTTCAGTAAGATCAAATGCCAGGTCCTGCATTTCGGTCACAACAACCCCAGGCAATGCTACAGGCTTGGGGAAGAGTGGCTGGAAAGCTGTCTAGCAGAAAAGGACCTGGGGGTGCTGGTGGACAGCTGGCTGAACATGAGCCGGCAGTGTGCCCAGGTGGCCAAGAAGGCCAACAGCATCCTGGCCTGTATCAGAAATAGCGTGGCCAGTAGGAGTAGGGAGTGATTGTGCCCTTGTACTCAGCGCTGATGAAGCCTTACCTCAAGTACTGTGTTCAGTTCTGGCTCCCTCACTACAAGAAGGACATTGAAGTGCTGGAGCATGTCCAGGGGAGACCTACCAAGCTGGTAAGGGATCTAGAGAACAAGTCATATGAAGACTTGTTCTTCATATGAGAACTGAGGTTCATATGAGCCCTCATATCAGGCTGAGGATGAGGGAACTGGGTATGTTTGGTTCGGAGAAGAGGAGGCCGAGGGGAGACCTCATTACCCTCTACAACTACCTGAAAGGAGGTTATAGAGACATGAGTGTTGGCCTCTTCTCCCAAGTGAATAATGAATTGACCAAAGGAAATGGTCTGAAGTTGCATCAGGGGAGGTTCAGATTAGATATTAGGAAGAATTACTTTACTGAAAGAGTGGTCAAGCACTGAAACAGCCTGCCTATGGGGGTGGTGGAGTCACCATCCCTGGAGGTATTTAGGAAACATGTAGATGTGGAACTTCAGGGCATGCTCTGGTGGCCGAGATTGTAGGGAGTTTTTTGTGTGTGTATGGTTGGACTCGGTGATCTCAGAGGTCCTTTCCAACCCTGATGATTCTGCGATTCTGTGATACTATCAAAGGTACTGCCTCCATTTGCACAAGGCAAATAAACATCTCCAGACAGTTACATGTATGCCTGAATAAATTACCTTACCTAGAAGGATATGTGAAAATCTGTTATAATAATTCACAATATATATTTAAATATATTCACAATATATATTTAAAAGGCCCAGGTTCTAGGTAGTCAGTATGTGAAGGCATTTATTTTTAAGATACGAATCTGAAGTAGGTCATCATATGTAATGCATACATCTGCTGCACTGGAGCCTGTGGAAAGCAGTATAAACAAAACACCATAGAGAGGACAGAAATAAGACATTTCCCTAAAATCAGAATCACTGCACAGCATGGAGCACAGATGTGATGATGAGTCCTGGCTGTGACATCAAGTGGCTTTTTAAAATCCCATGCTGCATGTTTTTTAGAAGGGAGCTCCAAGAAAAACTCTCACTCAAAATAAATTGCAGGAAGGACTTTCACTTAAAGTTGCCATCTAGGAAGCAGTAACGCCAGCCTGTGAAATTAGGAAGCTGGCAATAGTAATTATTTCCTTAGAAGAGAGAAAGGGTTTTTGAAGGGTATTATACTTCAGTAAGTACTTTTTTCTGAACACCAAGGCAGATTTCAGTGTCTAATTGGTTAATTACATGTAATTTCAGGATGTATGAATGTTCCATTTTCTGGAACTGACATTTTTTCTGTCAAGTATTAATGGATGTTGGGGGAAAAATATCTTAAGGAAACTGCTATGTAAAAATCTAAGTCAATGAGCAGACCTTTCTAAGACTGACAGTGCTGCAAGATACTTCTAATTACTAGGTCACTGACAAACAGTGACCAAGAAAGAGAGGTGCATTCATTTTTTCCAGGGTTCCCCACTGTTTTCTTCACAGGATCTATGAATGATAAGAATATTAGTCTTCACCATGAAAGGAAGGTAATTATAAAACACAGTTAATCCGTCAGTAAAGAGAAACCCCGAGCATTGTATGCATACTGCTGAGTCCCAATTTTGGACAATAGATGCGGAAAGGAAGGACAGTAAAAAGCTCGAGTTGCATGACTTGCAGATGGAAATGGAAATGACAATGATGAGCAATCCCCTGGTCCATATGAACCTGAAGTTTTGCTTGCTCCCAGCATCGTGACTTTCCTAGCTTGTTTTTTCCTGTGATTATTTCTCTCACAAAACTTTTCTGCAGAGGTGTATGCCAGCAATACCATCTGCTGGCTAAACCTAGCATTGTCCAGAGGAGCAGGCAAAGGCGGTGAGCTGACAGGCCCCATTTTGACCACTTTTCTACCCCTCATCCTCCTTCACCAAGAGGACTCCTGTGCCTGGGGCAGCAGGCATCAAACTCTGGGGACCTGCTGTGGCAGGGGAGAGGCAGCAAATCCTTATCCTAGCCTCCCAAGGCAGAAATTTATTCAGTTAGTCATATCCCACATTTCTCTCAATGTTCTGGCTTTCACATTACAGGAGTTGGGGCTTTGGGGGCTTTTAATCATCACTTGAAAGAAAAGCAATGCCTTTCCTGACCACCTCTCTGCTCAGCTGCTCAGGCACACAGAAGAGCAGACACAAGCTCCAGACTGTGAACAGGGATCAGGCACCATCCCTGTTCCGTATCACAGGAAAAGAAGAGCTCTCTGTGTTATGCCCTTTGCTGGATCTTTGCAATGTAGCAGTCGCCCTTTGATCCAGGATAAGCATACAAAACAATTAAGATCATTTTTATGGAATGAGATAACTGAAAGGAGAGAGCATGTGCAAAACCCCTCCAGGAATTGAGCAGAGGGTGTTTTCACTAGGTATTTCTTTTGGATTAAGCTGTCTAGTTATATGAGTCAGGAACATAAAAGTATCTGATAAACACTACAGGGCATACAAGGAGAAAGCAGCCAGGCAGCTTTAGATAGCTCTGACCATTTTTTAATTTTTTGAGGGGAGAGAATACTTTTTTTATTAATAAATTAATGATATTTGGTCACACAACTTCTGTCCAAGGAGTGGCTAAAGAGTCTGGGAGTCTTTGCTTGGGGAAAAAATAAAAGTTATGACAGAGAGATGAGATAGAGAAATATCAAGGGGGTACCAAGGAACAATTTCAATAAGGACCCCATTTCAGCCCCCAAAAGCTGCCAGTCCCCGCTCCAAGGATGCCCTAATCCAAAGACCCAGTCTTATGTTCTTACATACTGAGGCACTATCAGCAACAAACTATTACTGAAATAAGGTCAGACAGTCTGCTAGATAAATTGGGCGAGAGAAAGGCTTGGAGTCATCAAAAATGTGAGGGATCTGGTTTTAAAACACCAGAAATAGCAAAAGATAGATAATTAATCTACTTCATTCTAGAAAGCAATTTGAAATTGCTTCCATTACCTCTAAAGAATATGTCCCAAAGAGACCAACTAGTAGACAATATTTTTCACATGTTGTGTTCTGTTCCTGTGCTTCATTCAAATTAAATCATTTAGGGCTGGTTTTGTTTATTTTCTAGACTCAAAAATAATAAAAACAATTATAGCTTGAAAGAGAGAAAGAGAGAAAAAGCTACTTCTTCACCTTTGCTCTATGAGGAAGAGGTTTTAGTTAGGGTGCTTGTTTGACTGAAAACTGACTAGAAACTGAAAGCAAAGTCATCCCCTTCCAGTGGCCAGTGAGCAAAAAGAGTAAATTGGGAGGAGACCTTGAGATTTCCCAGGGCCAGAGGAGTGCTTTACCTTTTATATGGGATGAATGAATAGACTTAACTCCAAGGAAGTCAGGATATTATCACACCTTGTACTCACTGAGCTCTGGAGTAGAAATACCTTTCTTGCCATCAGTAAGAGTGCAGCTGTTATGGAATGGGAGGTCTATAGCTCTCATTGAAGAAACTTGGAAAAGTGGAGGTGCTGCCTACCAGTTTATAAGAAATATTATACATAAACACTTGGATAAAGAGTTTGGCAGCCTCGGCCCTCACGCTCACCAGGAGGATGCAAGAGGGAAGTTGCATACAGCGGAGATGCACCTTCAGGGAGGACTGGGAAGAACAAAGCAGTTACTGTGAACCTTGGTCCACACAGAAGATCACAACACCAACAGTTCCTGTTTTGGGACCATTATTTAATCAGAAACAAAAACAACACTGTTCCTATTTCCCCAAACAAGGTAATAAAAAAAGCAGTTTCAATGACAATGAGACAACACTATATTTGTGGTATTCATTTCCAGGGTCTTTATGAACTTCTGAGATTCGGAGTTAGCATGATTTCATGAGACAAAAAGCTGCTTTAACTGCTATGACTGTATTTTTCGGACCACAGAAAGAAAAGCTCTAGGGATTTCAAAAGCCCCAGACTCGGCAGAAACTCCACAGTTTAATTTGTGAAGTGAGACAGCTGACAGATTACAAACTCAATTTTACTTCACAGAGAGTAGAGCCATGAATCTAGTCCTGTGTCTCTTGAATTGGTGATAATTAATGAGTTTCAAGCCCTTTAAAAATTCAGAGGGCAGGAGTTCAGAGAGGAATTGCTTCACCTGGCATAGAAAAGAAAGAAGATTTTGTTGCATGGTAACACCAGCCCGGCTATAGTCCAGGTGTGATAGCCCAGCACTCAGGTAGAGCTGGAATAAGGGTTACTGTGTTGAATGGGGATATAAGAATTTGAAACATTTCTCTTCCCAGCAATAGTTCACTGATGTCATTTTAAAGAAAAGCAGACTCCCTAAGGCATCCTAGAGAGCACTTTTGCATCAAATCTGCGCATGAAAGTCAGTATCCCTTGGAGCAGTGAACTGAGCAATGTTTCAAGGAATGATAAATGATCACTCGTTATGCAGAGAAATAACTCTCAGGAATTTTTATCCAAAGCCAGCAGGGTTCTGCCTGGGACTATGGGCAAGGCAGTCTCCATTTTGACAGATACAATGCATGAGTTAAGCAAGAAAAAGTAGCTTTAGGAGCATTAAGTCTTGGACTTAATGGTTCTCAAGATCATAAGTTAATGGGGAATTGAGTATATCCCATGTTTAGGGGTACAAACACTCTTTTTTCTCTCTTCTAGCACCACCATCAGCTATTTTTCAGCTGGTCTGTCCCATTTTGCTAAACAAGTAAAAATATTTATTTATTTATTAGTAATCTTGAAATTAATTCATGTCAGTGGAGAGGTAAAAGGACATTTTCTGCATATGCTTCAAAGCTGTATATCACATTTACTAGACTAAGATGTCTGTGGTTTCCAGTTAAGAAAAATAGATGTATTGGCAAGAAATGGGCAGGGCAGTTGCAGTGTTTGCATGCAACTGCAGAATGAAGAGCCAAGTCCTGGGACGTGGCTGATTCCACCTAGCTACCACAGAAGAACCAAAAGAACTTTGCAATGATTTGTTGTCAGACATCTTTCAATAAATCAAAAGAGAAATTTCTTGCTTAAATCAGTTGTCTTCTTTGTCTGAGGTGTTGGTTGTTTAGTTCCACAGTTTTCATAAGCAGCTCTGTATCCAGCAGAAACATCAGCTTGTAAAGCAATTTGCTGGCATTGCCCTCTCTCTTTCAACTGGTATCTGTAGGCAGAGACACCCAGAGGTGCAGCTAATGGAGAGGGAATTACTGCCCTCCTACAGTTCTTCACGTACCTGCTGGATGCTGGAGGATACCTCTTGAACTTCTGGCCATACAGGGATATCCAAACACTCTGCTAGTAAAGAGTGTGTAGTAAAACAAACTGTTATGCAGGTATGCACAACAGCACACATATGCCTCTTGCCGAGGAGACAGGAGAAATAAACTGGTGCTAATCAGTTTAAAAAAAAAAATAAAAAAATAAAAAAATTGAAATTAGTGACCATGTAACTTACATCTTTTCCTACTTTGTGAAATTTCCTGCCCTTTTTCACTAACCCTCAAGTGAGTAGAAAAATAACTACACAAATCCACATCTACTTTAAAACATGAGTGAAAGGCAAGGTTTGCACAGTATTTGCAGCTTAGTCTTACCTTTACTATAGACACATTTAGACACATTTAAACACAAACACTTAGAGTTCAGTCCAAAACTCCATAGTATTAGACAATCCACAAAATTAGTGCTATCATTAAAACAAATAATGAAAATCAAAAAGAGTATAAAAGAGTATAAACTATTTATTTTTGAATAATTATCCTATAAAATTGTGTCTTAACTACAATTAAATTGCTACAAAATAATAGCAAGGAATCTGATAAATATACATTCTTGAGAACCTTTTAAGTTCTGCATTATATTTGGAATTGTTTCAAATACAGAAAAAGATCCAAAGCTCACTTATAATGGGCTTATTCAGTTTGCATCTAGTACAACTTTTACAGTTTATAATTGGATAAGTATTGATGCATAAAGCTGTAATTTACCAGTGTT
Source organism: Jacana jacana (assembly GCA_013400555.1). Lineage (NCBI taxonomy): Eukaryota > Metazoa > Chordata > Aves > Charadriiformes > Jacanidae > Jacana > Jacana jacana. Next base: position 130,814 of record VZTM01017287.1, on the reverse strand, counting down.
GATCACAATTTCTATTAAAATAAATAAGCAAATATACTGACATGATACAAGCTGAGCATACAGAATTCATCCTGATTACACTTGATCAGAGGAATTCAAGTAAACAGAGTCACACCATGAAATTTTCAGAAGAAAACCAGTCTAGAAGAAACACTCTCATCACTTTCTTTGAACAATTTTCTCCTAGTATTAGCATTACTACTATAAACCCATTGTATGAAGTTACAAAATAAGATGCCTAAAACTAAATAATAAAACTAGTAGGTAAAGAAACTGTGTTTCATCCTTTAAAATGTACTAAGTTAGACCTTCAGCTTTCAGATGTGTCACCAAAGTACATATTCTTCATACTTTATTCTTTAGAAGTTAAGCACTAGGCCAGTTGTCTATTCCCCACCTGCTCAATGCAGATTTAGCTTAAAAAAGATACTGATTTCAGAAGGATCTACCTATGCAAGATGCCTGTTTCTATTCCTTGTATAAAGACAGCTGTCTATTTCCTTCCCCAGCAGGAAGGAAACAATATAGAGGGCCATCTAAAATCAGCCAGTGAATTTTACAAGGCTCAAATTATGATTGATGGATTGGGTCAGATCAGTGTTTCTATGACAAGAGGAGTTACAGCTCTAACTGTATTTGTCATTTTGTCCTGTTAGGGTACAATTAATTTCCCACAAAACCAAAAGAACTTCTCTTGCTTTGTTTGGTCAGCACAAAAAAAAATAACAAGCCATCATACTTGGATACCCATAGCCAGCACTCATGTGGATCTCATGAGCACTCATGAGGATCTTAATCGTAGTTTGCAAACAATATGAACATCCAGGTAGCATTTGATCCATCCTCTTTAGCTTCCCATATGTGAAAGGAAGGCTTGTTGGGTGCACACCAGCAGACTGTAAACAGCAGAGTGTTTGTGTATTTGAAAGCTGCTGGTCTCTCCACTTACAAGATGAGGATGTGGTACATCTCATTGCTGGTGTTAATGATATCATTGCAGTTTTCACACACCAAGCCCAGACTTGCAGGAGTCTTCACAGTGAAGTCAAGAAGTAAAAAACCTCCGAAAGCATTGATGTGCGTGGTTCTGCCTCTCCGACACAGTAATGATGGGGTGGTAGCCCCACGGGGGAGACAGCTGCTGCTCCCGGGTAATACAAGTGCACCGTGGTTCAGAGCTAGAGAGAGGACTGGGCAGCAGCCAGAGGAGCCAGAGCTTCAGCATTCTTGCTGCTGCACAAATGCATGCTTGTATGGGCAGCTGATATTCCCAGGGGACCACCCGGGAGAGCACAGAGCGGTTGTAACCACACTTCGGTTTGTGGCAGCAAGACATGTTTCTGGGAGGGAAAGAAAAACATCCATTTTTGAAGTTTAGCTGGAGGAAATATGTGCTCTTAAGACCTACGGGCAGTAAGAACCCCACGTTTGTTCAAGAGACACACACGCTGAGCCAGGAGCACATAACCAAGTGGGGGACAAAAGTTACCCATTATCTGTCTAGTTAGACTTTAAATAGACTTTAATTTCATTATTTTCATTGTTTATTTTATGACCCCACATTAGAAGTGCTGTTATTACCATTCCCAAGGAAAATGCTATGAATGAAGTAACACCTCTCCAAGAAAAAAATTATCTCAGTTTTAAGATGATCTCTTTTCTTGGGTGGGGAAAGGGGATAGAATCTTTTGTTTTTTCTGGTACATGCTTGAGAAATGCTTAGGAAATATCATTTAATTTTCAGGGCAGAAAGGGGAAGCATTCGTTACCTGCAACTGATAGCCTGTTAGCCTGTGTCCTTGAAAAATAATATGCTACAAGGAGAAAATGAGTAGTTCTGAACTGTGGCTCCCTTATGTCTCAAAGCATGAAGAATGAGTAATTTTAATGGATGATTAAAAACTTTCTCCCCATTATTATTGCACTGTGGGGAGCTGCCATCAGCAGTGACGTATTTGCTGTCGCGGCACAAACGCATGTTTCAGACGCTGGCCTAAATGCAGATGATTGGTGGTTGGTGCTCATCTATCTGCAGTGTGATATACTTAGAAAATTGATAACATCTGCCAGTGGCCTTGCTTGCTCTGCAAGTAGGTTCAATTGGGTGCCCTTTCCTTATCAGTGGCGTGGGTACAATCCGCCCAGATGACAGGCGCATGAGTGCTGCTGGTAGAGAAAGTGTAGGTATCCTTACTAGCCTTAATATATACATGAAGTACTATTAGTGCTGGGCTGGATTATACATTTTCTTTGTAATGGGGCTGTCATACTCAGACCCTCTAAAACTGTGCCAAGATGCAAAGGGTGAAGAGATCTATTTTAAAATGCCATGCTCATTTTCTTACACTTTCTAGGGGGCTCTCAAACCACATTTCTGAGCTTCACCTTGTAACCATACAGAATTATTCCTTTCCAAACGACAAGTTTTTTGGGGGCTGTGGCAGCCAGAACTGAGCGAGTTGGTCAGTCCTGTGCTTCTTGGACCCAGGGCTTAGCTAGAGACCAGCAACTATCATGAATTAACATTGTAGGCATTGGCAATACAATCAGTAGATGAGAAAAGAGCTTTTCTTCAACAAACCTTGCTGTGTTATTAAAGGCACCATTTTGAAATATGAAAGGCTTAAATATGAAGAAGGAAATGTTTCAGCTCGTCCGGGAGTAGAAGTTCAGTTATTTTTTGATGCTGCTTGTGTCCAAAGCACCTCCTGATGCACAGGCGGCACAACTGCATCAAGGACAGCGGCCCTGGAGAAAGAGCCAGGGAAGAGGTTACACGTGTGACTTTATTATCCCAAGATAGTAAAGCTGAAATGGCAGCTGAGCATCACCGCACATCTCGGCTGTGCACAGTCCCCAACTCTTGTTCTTATCTGACTTTAAATTCTAGCAGAGCACAGCTCCCCCCATCTCCTGCAACCCGACTTGGGAGTGCAGTCACCCCAGGATGCTCAGCAGTGAAAAGCCAGACCTGCACCCATGAAAGGACATCAGCCTGCCTGCGTTTCAGTTCAAGCCTAGTCAGTGTCTGTTGTTACACAGACACAGTTAACATTGGAAGCATCATTCTTCCCCTTTTTAAGCCTCATGAGTGTGAAGCAGCTTGCATTGTCTATGCAGAGACAATCAATGTTTCCATCGATGTCCTTTCCTCCTCTCACTCCCCTAGCAAGATTTGCTTGCCATCCATTGCTTTCTTGAGACATATTTCATAATAGTGACAAACACATAGCAAGAGAAATACTATATAATCTTTTATTTGAAGCTTCCAGATTAACTGGTCCCATGATGATAAATACAAGCCCTGCCAAAGAATCTGCAGTACCTTTTCTTTTATTTAAGTACGACATTGTACACTTATCTGGGGGGGGCTTATCTTTTTCACAAAGAGGTAGATCTTGTGCAATGCTTTTAACTGCGGCACCTTTCAACTTTCAGACACCCAACATGTCATTTGTGCCCTGGTGTGCAGCACACAGGGGTGACAAGCATGGAGGGCCATGGGTGGGCTGTGGGAAGGCAGATAACCAGGGCAGAGAAGGGGGAATAGCAGCAAGTGTGGACATGGGAGTTGGGTACTGGAAGGAGATGAGACACTGTAGAAAGCAAGAGGGAGGTGAGTTGGAAGGGGACAGTTTGGGTGCCACCCACCATGCCTGTGCTGGGTGGGTAAGAGAGTGGACACCAGAGCACTGAAATGGTAGTGCTGGTGGAGGAGTCTAGTGTGGTGGGAAGGAACAGGGACTGCAGCAAAAATGCAGTGAGGTGGCATCTTTAATCAGCTTTTGAGTCTTTCTTTGTGCAGGACACCAAGTTTCCAGCAGCTCAGCAAGACTGAAACCTGCTGCACTGTTCAAAGGGCCGTGCAAAGGGCTACACCCTCCTCCTAGGAGTTAGCAGATGAGTTACCCTATGCTTGAGTACAAGAAGACAAGGCAAGCTGATATGGGGCAAGTGAGACTGGCTGACTGGCTATTGCAGTGCCATACTGCACATGTATTTGGCCATTTGGAGGCCACAGATAAATGCCCTGCCTGTAAACATCTCATTTAGAAAATCTTCCATCCAAAAAGAAAAAGAAAAAACTAAAGAATTCTCAAAACAGAAGCAATGTCACCACACTGCGAATATTTTGCAAGGGCAAGCACACTCTTCAAAAACAACCATGCATTTCTGGATCATCAGCTAATTCTACCGATTGCATGTGGGACTGTCCCTGCAATGCAAGGAAGGTATGCATTGGTCCAGTAGCATGGTTCCAGGAAGTTCCAGGAAGGGAGACCACCACATATTGTATACCTGTTCTGGGTTAATCCTAGGACAATTCTGGGCCGGTGTGTTTACCGATTCATCTATGGTGGAAAAACATACTCCCTCCAGCCTGCTCTGGCCATGGGTCCAGGGCTGCTGCCCCCCAGCATCTATGGCATAGGGGGAAAGGAGTCATAGCAGGAGCAAGACAGGAGAGCAGTAGCTTCACCGGGCTGGTGCTTAGGTGTCATGGGGGTAGTGGGGTGACTTCGATCGCTTCAGCATACTGCCAGACCTCTGCATGAAACCAGAGGAGTAATGTTTGCACCACTCTCCCAGGTTGCAACTGGCTGGTCTTTCAAGTTAGACATCAGCTGCCCATCAGACATGATCCTACTTGGAGGAGGGCATGCTAGAGATCATGGGACCGATGCTATTTAGTCACAGAACACCCTTCAGGCATTTATCTTTTCTTATTTCAGTTGCTGAATTTCACTTAAAAAATTTCCTAGCTTCCTAAGCTGTCAGCTGAACCCGAGCAGCACTTCTTGGGCCAGGTCCATTGGATGTGCCTAAAAAGTTGTGGGTTTTTGGGTTTTTTTATCTGAAATAAACAGGACACACAAAGTGCCACAGGAGTCAGGAGTCCAATGCAGCAGGGACTGGAGCTCAAAAAGATCACAGCTCTGCGCAGCATATATTAGTCTGGGAAACCAATATTCATTGCTCATATGCAACATGCAGAGCACAGCTGTTTTTACACTATTATTTTTGTGTTACAGTTTCAAGCAGGGCCTCATTCATCACTTTTTTATTCCAGCTTTAGTTTGGTATAAATCTTTCAGGTATTAAGTCTTTCATTTTGAAGATGCTTTTTCACCTAGATAAGAATTTTACCCAACAATTAAAGGGCAAAAAACTAGAAGAAGAGTATTTCAATATACCTTTTTTTTTTTTTTTTCAGTATCATGTGCATTAAAAACTTTCTGGCTGCAATTTTGCATGTACACCGAGACCAGTATCTGGCATGTACATGATCATCAGCATGCTATATAAACAAGGATCCCTGTCCTAGTGCTCACCAGTTAGCCTCAACTCCCATCAGAGGTGATTTTCTGCCTGCATTTCTCAGCATGCTCCAGATAGCACTGCTGGGTCTACTCCAGTCTCAGAAACAAGGGAACTGAGAGACACCCACTGAATTCAGTGATTTAGGTAATCAAAAAAAGTTACCATTAATTTCATAGAATCATAGAATTGTCTAGGTTGGAAGGGACATTTAAGATCACCTAGTCCAACCAATAACTGATAACAAAAAAAAAAGCACCAAAAAAACCCCAAACACAATGACTCATCACTAAACCACACCACTAAGCACGATGTCAACCCGTCTTTTAAATACCTCCAGGGATGGTGCCTCAACCACTTCCCTGGGCAGCCCATTCCAATGCTTAATAGCCCTTTCTGTGTAAACATTTTTCCTGATATCCAATCTGAACCTTCCCTGATGCAACTTGAAGCGATTTCCTCTTATCCTATCACCTGTGACTTACAAGAAGAGACCAACCCCTGCCTCTCTACAACCTCCTTTCAGGTAGTTGTAGAGAGGGATAAGGTCTCCCCTCAGCCTCATTTTCTCCAGGCTGAACAACTCCAGCACCCTCAGCCTCTCCTCATCAGACTTATTCTCCAGATCCATCACCACCTTCATTGCCCTTCTCTGGACCTGCTCCAGCACCTCAATGTCTTTTTTGTCATAAGAAGCCCAAAACTGTACACAGTACTCTATGGAGCATTTTGCTGGGGTTTTCCCCGCAAAGTTCAATTTTGATTATATTGCAAGCTCCATACACAATTAGTTCCTGATGCAGTGGATTCCCAACCTGGAAGTTGCGGGAGGGATTATTGTTGTTACTGTTATCCCTATTAGTTGGCCACTATATTCTGGCACTGGAAAACATCATGTCCATGTGTCAGCAAATGGAGGTAAGTTTAGTTATCCACAGTTTTGGAGCACTTGCAGCATGAAATAGCATAGTCTTTTGAAGCACTTTGTGTGGATTTTCCCTAACAAATTCCAAGTGAATGAATAAAACATGTGCTAAGGGGCACCTTCTTTCTGCAGGAAGAGTCGGCCCACAGGGCTGCTGGCTGGGACTAGATCCATTGGCCTCTTGTTTTCTGTGTTCTTCACCCAAATGTCTGCTCCAAAGTCAATCAGCAACATCACCAGCTCCACACTGCAATTCCTGGCAGCTGCATGCAGAGGGGAGTCTAGGCCCTTGCCACTGTTCACATTTGCTCCTGAACACCAAGGGATGACAAAAAAATAATGACCATACAGAAACCTATGTCCATTTCCTGCACTAGCTGCTATTTCTCTGAAATACCCATAAATGCTGTAGTATCCACCCAGAAGTGGATTTCCTTTCACTGGGGCTTGGTACTACAATTTGCGCCTGCACAACTCACAGTGGTTGAGGAGTAAAGTTGTGACTAAGAAAATAATGAGTGAGGAATGGTGCATAAGGAAGTCTTTCATCCATAGCTCAGTTCATGGATACCATGAAGCAGAATATATTTCACCAGTGGGCCCACCTTTGCTCCTCTTTGTCAGTGCCTGTTCTCTTAAAATATGTGCAGGGTTTCAACCTATTCTGTGCCAGGGGCTTAAGCCAGAGGAGTTTCCCACTGCAAAAGTACCTGTTGGGGAAGAACAGTGAGGATGGAAAACTTTTAGAGGCCATTGGTAGAGGAGGATATGAGTGTTCCCTCATCCGTTATCCTGGGGTAATGGCTCCTAAAACACCCTAAGAAGGGTGAGCCGCAGAACTAATTCAAAACTAATATTTGAATAGTCTTGAAACTATTTGAACTAATATCGTGTGCTTATAGTATACAGTCTTGCACATGGAAGGCAGCAAAAAAAAGTGGCAGAAACCAGAAAATAATATTCACATTTAATATTTAGATTAATTTGCATTCAAATTCATCAAAAAAAGGATCACTGTTGCTAAACAGTGCATAAGGTGATCTACATGTTTCCCTAGTTTTTCCAAAGTGGCTTTGTTGGTCCATCATTTTTGTACTAGCTATGTACTTGGCTACTTTATGTTGTACAGCCCCTTTGGTTAGAAAAGATGCACTACAGTAGATATCAAGAAATAGTCTTGTAAAATTATCCAACTGCTCACTTACAGCTAGGTTTCTTTGATACAAAGTATAGAGTGCAGGACATTTTTCTGTGTTGGAAATGTTTCAAACTTTTAATGGACGCAGTGAGAATTAAAAAGTTTTCAGAAATACTGTCTAAAAATGAATCGTTTTGGCTAAAGAGGGAGAAAAAGTAAAAAAAGGAATCACACACACAGACATTGGAAAGGATGGTGTTTGTTCCAGGCACCACCAGACATGTGAAATCCAGGACAATCCATTTTTTTGTTAGGAGCTATAAAGCTGGGTTCCTAGGTGAAGAAGACCCTGGTTACTCTGCTACCCCATTTAACCCAGGGCTGCCATTAAGAGCAAAACATCTCCTGGTCCCAGAGCAGGACCTTCTCTAAGTCTTTGATGAAAAGAGAATCCAAATATAGATGTTGCAGGAAACAAAAGTACACCATCCATTATTATTCTTTTTACCTGACTCAAGTAGCATTTTGGCACAGTTCACTTGCTGATTCTCACAAGCTACATAAAGCGGAGTACCCAGATGCTTGATGTTGTGATCTATATTTACCCCATGGGATGCAAGGAATTCGACACACTGCACATGACCTTAAAAGGGATAAAGGAAGAGTCAACTCACAGAGATAAGGCATGTTTTCAGCAAATTCTCTATTGCAGTGGTGCAATTTGGCAAAGCTTCAAAGTTTTGTCAAGAGGTGGTAGTGTAATACTTTCACCCACTCCAGTGTTTCTAACCTGGAAAACAGGAGCTGTAAAGGCACAGTTAGCAAAATAGGCTAAAGCCCTCACATTTTTTCTGACTCATTTCAGATGTCTACTGAAGACGAGACAGATCACACTGTTTCCCTCCACTACTTTTGAAGATAGCCAGGCAAGTCCCTCAGACGTCCACATTGCAGGCAACTGATTTGGACAACATAACCCGTTGTCCAAATCAGTCCTCCTCCAAGAAAGGAGACACCACATGAACTCAGAGGCTCCAAGAGCCCAGCTGAGCAGCTGAGCTGCCCTTGATGAGCACCTGGTATGGAAGGAATTGCACTACTCATGATGAGATCAACTGGGAAGGTATTGCACATGACCCCGATCAAGAAAACTATCTTCTTTATCTCTCTTTTCCACCTCAACACAATGCTAATAGCATGGAAAGGGCTGCTGAAGCCCATGGTGTTACCTCTCTTAGCAGCCTCATGGATGGGGGATGCCAAGTCACAGGGTGGGTTTAAGCTGGCTCCATGCTGCAGCAATAAATTCAAGCAAGCCACACTGCCACTGACACAAGCGCTGAACAAGGGAGTGTGCCAGTCGACAGTAGCTCCATTCACCTGGGGGGAAAAAACCACAATCAAACTTTTTGTTCTTCTTCTCAGTATTTCAAAATAGATGAAATTTATCCAGTTTCTCAACAGATAATATGATTCACAAAACTCTTTATTTAATTCCTTGAAAAAACTGCCTGCTGCTTTGGAGGATTACAAGTTTTTATTAAAAAGATAATTTAAAAAATCTTTTCAAAAATTGCCCCTAAGCCTCTCCTCCTGCAAATGAATGGCTAACCAGTGCTGTTCTGGGGTCTCTTGGGAATTACTAAGTTACTGAGTTAAATGTGTGCGTGTTTTTGGTTATCTCAACTGAAACACACCTGCCCATTGTCCTGTCTTGAAATGATCCAATTTTAGCTGAAAGTATGCAGCCTCACCTTTTAAAAGATATTTTAAATGAAATGTAATACATGTAAAATGAGTTAATTTTCTTATTCACTATAATTTCAACATTAGTTCAAAATGTAAAGTCCATGAGATGGGCCCATTAGACCATTGTACTTGCTTTTTTTTCCCATTTTCTTCTCATTTTATTATCAGTTGATCCTAACAGTTCTACACCTCTACATAAGACTCTGCATATTGACACCAATGGGACTGATATTTCCAGAAAATAAAATGCACCCTTAACTGTAGCAGGATTATAAACCTTTTGAAAGATGAACTTCCACTTATTCTTTCAGTAAATGATGAGAACATTCCACCTTCATCTAAAGAATGATAATGGTTGCTTTATTAAGAAATGCACTTTATAGCATGTGTACTTTAAGTGGGGCTAAGTACAGAGTGTATGTGATGGTGATAGGCTGCTGTGAAATGGTACATCCCCTGGCAATAAAATGTGATAATACAGCATAATAACAGTGGAGACAGTGGTCTGCCCATCGTGGACTCACCTGAGCTCCATGTTTTAATAGGACACTGGCACAAGCAGCATGACCCCCTAGGCAGGCTTCATGGAGAGGAGACACCTGGTCTGCTGTAACAAGATTCACATCACTCCCCTGATGAATTGATAGAAAATATCATTACAACCAGTCACCAAAACCCCTATAACAAACAAAAAACTCCCCCAAAAAAACCCAAACAAACAAATAAAAAAAGCCTCCAACAACCTCCCCCCAAAACCACAAAAACCAAAACCCTTTCTATTGCAACCCCTAAAGCTTTATGTAACCACACCTTCCACAACTGTCTGGAGTTGCTCATCTCTATAGGTAAGCAGAGAAAGAGTCTGTGATGGTTTGACAGGAGTGCATATTGGCGCAGCATACCAGAGGCCAGGCCTTATACACACTTTCCGCTAACTGGTGCGGAAAGCTGTAGGCAGTGATCTGTCCAATGGGACAATACAAATATCCTATTAGGAACTGAGCATAAATTTATTTCTACTACACCATGAAGAGCAATCTGAAATTAGGAAGAAAAAAAAATAATAATAATTAAAAATTGCTCTTAGAGTTCTTGGCAGGATCACGACTGCCACCGTGTTTACATCATCGCTCAAGCATTCTGACCTCCTGCCTGCTGAGTCTGTAGTTGTTCTACTGCATCGAATCCTGAAATGCTTTTGAGGTGTTTTCTGGCCTTTGGTCAGAGCATGGCATGCTTTGAAGGAAACCCAGCCCCTGTGTTAGAAATCAATGGTTTGATTCTACTGGATCATTTGGTTTTAGCAATCTTGGTGCTCCACAAGGTTAAGCCGAAAGAGTCACCAACTTTACAATAATCTTTCTATTTCCATAAATTCATGGAGCACTGAGGTTCAGAAATTGATTCTCCCTAGCCATGTCTTCTGCAGTGGGAGCAGAGGCTCCAGATACCCTCATGTACTTCAGAAACAGATGTGTGGGTGGTTAATTGAAGCCTCAGCTGGAGCCTTGCTTGGGTCCAGAACTGCACCAAATGCTGCTCATAGAGGCTGCGAAAGCAATTCCCCAGCCACATGGAGATCCCAGAGACTGGGGCCTCATTACCTGCACCAGAATTAAAAGGTATAACCAGTGTACTTTGATACATCATAAGCTTAGTGCACAGAGCTTGCACTAGTCAAGGAAGGAGCTGCTTGTAGAAAAGAAAAACATGTGTTACATGCAGATTTCACTGTATTCTGATCAACATGATTTTTTCACCCTGGAAGTTTCACAGTAAAGCACAGGCTGCATTCAACAACTGAACAAACCCAGCAGAGACCATAACACCCGAGCTGGTGAGTACCTGTTTGATGAGTTTCTTCAGAGTAAGCAGACGCCCATGGAGAGAGGCATCATGTAAAGGAGACCAGTCTGAAACAAAATCTGTATAAAGAGAAAGACAGGAAAAATGCTAACAACTCCCTGGACTGTTTCGTCAGTGTTCTTTACTTCGGATGTCTGACCCCGGTAAACCTTTCTAATTTATTACATGAGCTGCCAAGCTTTGCTTGGAGCAGCTGCCAGGAAGGAGTGACACAAGAGAACGGCTTCTCTCTGGGTGTGTTTTTAACTCATCCCATGTTGGTGCCGAACAGCTGCACCCGGCTTCAGAAGATGAGAGTGGCCTTTGCAGAACATCACCTTGCTCTGACTGAGCTTGTCCCTCACTTTGAATTATTTCCAGTGCTTTTGTTTTCACAAGCTCATTACCCTTTACCAATTAGTATGGAAAGACTACATTTTGAAGAGGGAATGGCTGCTCGGTCATTCACCCCTGCTCAGAGATGAGCTAAAGTCAACAATACCTAATGAGAGAAGGTACCAAAGTACAAGGAGATAAGTTGTGTTACCTGTTGATTTTGCCCCTCAGTTTTCAGTTTTTGGTGTTAGCCTGTGCAGCAGTGCATTTTAAGTAATAGCTATACTCTCTGTGTTGCTGAAATCACCAAATGAGTTATGGCACATATGGAGGGAAGCTCAAAGGAAGGATTTACATCAGCTTGTAGGAACAGTTAAGGGGATAGGACGGGATGTACGCTGCATGGCAGTGAGGATACAGACCTAGCCTCTGAGGGGTGAATCAGTTCATAAACTCTTCTTACCACTGTGATAAACTCACTGATATATTAAAAGTGTCCATATAAAGTAAACAGATTCATATTTGCTCTTATAAGGTCTTTTGTGAAAGATTGACTTCAAGTCACCTTGCCAGACAACTGAGGAGACATAAAAGGTCCATGTCAGAAATGGAATTTTAGCTAGTGTTCCCAAGTAATCTTGATACAAAATGTTTGATGTTCAGAAAAATGCCACATGCCATATGGTATGGAAATGAGTCAGCATAACCCAGGCTGGATCAACAAGGTATGGGAGAGAATCTTTAGGGTTAAATTTGGTACCAAAGCTGTCAAGTCATGTACAGTGTTTTTCTAAAAGATCTTTTTGCCAGGCAAAAGCATTATTAGATGCATTTACAAGACAAGCTTATTTTCCCTCAATTATGCTGCAGAACACAAAGGTCTGAGGAAATACTTACTGCTAATTAGTTTAATGTTTTAATTCTCTAGTTGCTGTATCTGCTCTTTACTATAGTGAAACACTCTTTGTGATGAGGACCATATAAATATTAATAGAAGGTGATCTTCAGTATTACAGATTTTATGGCTCAGAGCCAGCTGACACCATTAATCCCTCTAGGAGACATTTACCTTCTTCAGCATTCATTGCCTCAAAACCCAATGTCTGTTCTATGTCAATGGCCCAGGTTCCCCCTGAGAAGGAAGAGAATCATTTCCAGATGGTATTTCACCCTGCTTCTTTTGGAAACACATTTTGCTGCTCTCTGGAGATGTCGCACTCTCCTTCCACTAACAGCAGAGAAAACCCCAATGACAAATTGGATGAGTTGGTGAGGTTCTCGGGGACTATACTAGATCACCTGCGTGGAATAGGATGCTTAACACTGAGAAATCCTCCTTCAGCAACAATAGCTAATAAGCCCCCATCATTCTTTAAAATAATGTGTACAGACTAGCTGATATGCAAGATCCACAGACCTTTTCTGAAGTATGGCATGTGTTCATAGGAGAGCTGAACTCTTCACAGCTGATGTCCTACCCCTTCTGACTATGCCATGGTGTGCTGGAATGGGGTCATAACCAACTGTGTCAGCCATCTCCTAACCTCTTGGGCTATTCTTCTCCCACCTTCAAACATGCTCAGAGAAGGACATCAAATTTAAACAAGATAAAATCTAGTATAGCAAGACTTATAATGGTTTTGTGATTGGAAAATTCTGCACTGACTAAATTGTGATCTGCAGATGGTGATATCTGAACTGTGTTGGCTATCACACACAAAAGATCTTTGCCTGCATAGTTGTTTTAGGCATGGGTATGAATTTTGCTAGCACAGTGGCTGCAAAAGGTCTGCTATAGATTTATAGTCATTCTTGCAAGACTCTTTTATAACTGCAATACATTTTTCTAGAGTTGTTCTTATAGGCTAAAGATATTTCTGCTACTACAACAGGCCATTTTTCAAGCCACTTGATGTCCATCACAATGCTCATCTGCATAGCACACTTTTAGAAATATGTACATATTGCATGTTACTGCCTCTGAATAGTGGTTCATTGATTGACTAAGCTAGGGTGAAATTTAGTGTTTTCTTTCTTGGGCACCAAAAATGTGGGTCTCTGTAACAAGCAACTAGTCAAATTGGTAGCAGTCATACACACATCAAAAGAGGGAACCCAAGTGATTCCTGTAAAGTTATGGCTTGAATTATGTAATTGAAAGAATATCTAGCAGAATAATCAAAACTTTGTCTCCTCTTTTGAGATTCCCTTCCTAACCATGCTCCAGCATGCTCCTGTCTCGCAGGACAATCCCAATGACAAACTGTAAATAACCTCAGAATGGATTTAAAGCTTGGAAAAGGATGAGCTGTTGGTGGAACAAGGCCCTTAGGAACATGGTTCTCAACAGAGATGAGTGGATAAGCAGCTGATTGAGAATTTTCACTATTTCTCCCCATTTCCTTGTTTATGGCTATGACTGCTACCTGGTTAGGGCAAAAGAAATGGGGGAGAACCTGTGTAAAATACCAGATAATTTGTTGGTTTATGCTAGGTTTCTACTTACTAGATCTAAGATATCACTGGTCACCCCTTGGGGCCAGAAATGAGGTTTATTTTGTGTCTGCTGGAGACTGACCATGACTGGAGACAGGATGCAGATCTAGTGGCTGCAACTTCTGTTAACTGGTCAGTATACTCTGCCCGTAGGTGCAGTTAAAATGACTATCGGCTTTGAAGGCTGAAAGACAGATGCAGTGGAGGCATGTTGTTCTTGCTGATCCTGCCTGTGTTACCATTGGTTGTGTACCCAGGCACTGTAAAAAGCTTTCCATTTTTCCATTTAGAAACCAGTGGCATTGCCCAATCTACATGAGTTGCAAGGGAAACACGTTCATAGTTATTCTAAAAATATAGATTGAAGAACAAGTTTTCTGGGCTGCAATCTGTGGTGGTTTTCTTAACCACACAAATATGGGTGGGGTTTTGTGCAAACCACCAAGTTGTTATATCATTGTGTCAGTATTCTGGTGACAAAGAGGGAGGTGCACAGTCATGCCATTACATCCATGTGCAGAATTTATTCATTCAGTGCTCATTTGAGAAGAGGAAGCTTTCCACTGAGATTTTCAAAAGGAGTCAAACTAGACCACAGCCACCTATGAATTGGCCATTAGCTTGCAATCTTCATAAGTCTTAACATTAAATTAAAAGATTGACCACATAAACATTAAAAAAAATGTCAGTGGAAAACAACAAGAGTTATGTGCCAATACATTGTAATCCAGCTGGGAATTCTCTACTGAGAGGAACCGAAACTTTTATCATAAATGGAAGTGGGAGCTTATGGTAGTTTCACACCAACCTTGGATACATTGGGAAGAGGATGCTTAATTGTCTAATTGCCACAGTGTACTTCCAAATCTGCTGCCACAAAGAGTATGGCCACAAGCTGCCACCTCTCCTGACCTAGCTCTCTCTGCAGCAAACACCTCCTGCCTGAAGCAACACCAGCAGGGCAACCTCCCTGCAGGGGAAGGCAAATTGCCCCTGTTCCTGTACCCAGGGCATCACCCTCCAGCAAACCACAAAGTTTCTGTTTTCTGCCTGCTCCAGGCTGGAGCTTGTGTTTCTCACCTGGACAAGGAGGGAGTCTGCACTGGGCATCGGGGTCTTCTGCACAGCACAGGAGGCACATTGTCAATAATATAAATGGCCAGTATTTATACTTTACACGGACTTTTGATTAAAGCCTAACTAAATGCTAGTGCTAACTGGCCATGGACTTTAAAAATCCTGAAGCAGTGACTTTCAGGAAAGTCTTCAAAACGCTTTGCCCACCAGAGCTGCCCATGAAGAAGCAAAACTGTTACATGTGGGTGGCACATCTTTATTCACTGCATGTACCACCACAGCAACAAGGAATTCTGGTTACCAAAATTATATAAAACTGCTCTTTCACAGAGGAACAAGACTGTTTATCCAAATTTGAAATTTACCCACACCTTAGTCCACAGGCAAGCCGAGTCGGGCCTCGGAACCTTCAGCATCTAGTCATCCAAAACCACACTGACTTTCAGTGGCATTGGATCACCTACCTTCCCTTTCATTGCTGAAAATCCCAGCCAGACCAGAGCTTACATTAAACCTGTGGTCGTATTTGATTACACTGCCATCACTTGGGCATATGAACTCTGGCAGCGTGGTGTATACAGAGGGAGCCTTATAGCAATAACCACCCAAATGTGCAAACCCTGGCTGCTCCCTGTGGACAACAGAGCATGCACAGGGTCTTTCTAGAAGCACACTAATTTTTGTGGAAATGGCTGAAAGTATTCTTCACTAGCCTCTGACCACATGGAAGGTGTTGCACACTCCGTGCCTGTCCCCAGGCTGTTTTTCTTCCACAGTCGTCACACACAGTGCCGTTCCCAAGGGCCTTTGAAATCCTTTCCACAGAGGTATGCTCTTGCATACACATATGACTATGGCATTATATATAACAGTATCACAAATGGTATTTTTCATATTATAAGCCTTTTCCCTAAAGTTTGTGATATATGTATCCTGAGCCAAAAACTGCTGTAAGTAGCCAGCAAAGCTTATTGACTCTGCTAAAGAGTAAGCAGACACGAGAGGAATGGACTGAACTCAGCTTTCCTAAGGACCAAATGATCCGTGTGCAGCAGTCTGGCATGTGGACTCCCCTCATCTCAGCCTCTATTTTGCTGTAGCTCATCTCCAGTGCAGACCTGGTTCCATTTGTACTACTAATAACATCTCCATCCCTTCCCTCCCACCCCAGCATCAGGATGTACATACATGACATGCATGAGGAGAGGCAGACAATGCAGCAGATATACTGATTTTTTTTTGTGTTGTGGCTTTAGGGTCTTAATTTTCTGTTTAGTATGAGTGGAAGCATCCTGATTCTATGATATCCTCTCAAAAAAGAGGTGAGGACAGTGTAAAGGTATATTATCTCAATTTACCTCATTCCCTTTGCACTTACCATGAACTGAAGGAGTAACTTCTCAGAAAACAGAGCTACAGGGTATACATCCAGCTAAAGAGTTATGTGAAGTTAAACTACTTGTCTTTTTCTCCCTATGTCATACTCTCAGTGGCTCAGGGCCAGACAACAGAGCAATGGTCAGAGTGAGGTTCTCTGTCTGATAACTGTTCATTGGTGACCACAATAGCATTGGTCACAACTGGTGACAACTTTCTGGCCATTGTGGAAAACATGCTAGGGCTGGTGGCTCAGCCTGAGTGACAACACTTGGGTCTGCTCATCTGAAAGAAAAAAAAGGACAAAGGGAAAAGGGGAGAAAAAAGAAAAAAAAAAAAAAAAAAAGGAAAAGGAAAAGAAAAAGAAAAAGAAAAAGAAAAAAAAAAGAAAAAGAAAGAGAAAAAGAAAAAGAAAAAGAAAAAGAAAAAGAAAAAGAAAAAGAAAAAGAAAAAGAAAAAGAAAAAGAAAAAGAAAAAGAAAAAGAAAAAGAAAAAGAAAAAGAAAAAGAAAAAGAAAAAGAAAAAGAAAAAGAGGAGGGAGCAAAAGGAGGAAAGGAAAGAGGAAGGGAAGGAAAAGAAAGAAAAGAGGAACTAAGCCAGTGCTAAGTTTCCAGCTGGCACTAATCTAAGTCAAACATGCCACATTGCAACTTCTACTTCAGCTTGCTGTGGTTCAAGTACTGAATTTGTTTCTGCTTGTACTAACTGCAGTACAGAATGAGATACTCTTTTCTGTGAAATGCCAAAAAACCTACCCCAAATTCAGTATTAAATAAGAATAGCTTATTAAAACACTTTCTGAAGTGTGAGGGCATGGGGACATGCGTGGGACTGACTACAGACCTGCCCTGGAAGCAGGACATCAGGAGAAGCACACCACCGTAGTCTGACCGTGCCTTTTGCTGCTACTAGCAGAGGCAAAGGCTTGCAGCGAAGCAGGAGCGTTACTTACCCCTCATCAGCGGGTTTGATAGAGAAGTTGCAGACACCTGGCCTCTGGCTCCTTGCAATTTGCTGGTGTTTAGATTTGTTTCCTCATCATCCATCTCAGCCCTGTCTGTCCAATTTCTGTTTTTTCACTTGGCGGTTGGTCTTGAGAGTTCAAATTCCATCATCCCCAGTGAGCCCCCAGCAGTGGGAGTAATTTATTAAGCAGACTCTTCACGCACAAGTCGAACAGACCATGCAGCAGACCGGGACGTGGTATAGGCAGTGCTTTGTGCAGAAACTTGAGTACCTGGGTTGGGATTTAACGAAACAGCTCCCCGGCTGCCCTGGGAGGCAGCCAGCGATCCAGCGAAGCAAAAGATGTGCCTGATGTCACATCCTCTCCAACACGGCGCCCAATCGGGGCGCCCGCCATCCGTTTTTATCAGGAAGGAAATTCTTAGTTTGCCAAAAAAACGAGACAGAAAGAGCCAGTTCAACTCGTTGAGCAAACTCTGCCTGCAGGGGATTTGCAAAGAAAACCCGCAGAGATAGGAGCGGGTGCAGATCTGCACCACTCCCCAGCAGGCTGTTTGCTGGCAACTTTGCCCAGCACCTCCCTTGGACGCTGGATGCTGTGCAAAAACACCCTTCTTATCTGCCAAACCCCGTCGGTATGTGAGGAACGGAGAGCCAAACGCCTGCTGCGCAGCAGTGGTCACTGCACACCCCATGGATATTGAAACCACATGTCCGGGGAGCTGCGCTTCCCACTGGAGGCCCTATGTTGTCTGCATGGCGTGGAAATTGCAGCACATCACCGGCTCATTTCCTTCCCCCCCAGTCGATTTCACTGAGTTACAGTCACACCAGGGGTTTTGTATCTGAGCACTGCCCTTTTATTTTTAAGCAATTTCACGGTCCAAAGCGAACTTCGGAAACCTGCTGGTGCACAAACAGTGATGTTTTTTCTGGAGGACGTCCTCCTCATTTCTCTGGGGCTGTTTACAAAAAGCTCTGTTCTCATGGACCACCTCCATTTCAACCTTTTTCCTTCCCAAATTAGTATAATTGAAAAGCACATAATCCTTGCCTGTGCCCAAATATTTGCTCGTTTGTGTACAAGTGCACATGCAATGCAAAGTGCACTTCCATGCAAATGTCTAAACCACGTAAACCAAGTTGTTTTGTTCTTCAGTTTGTCTACTAGAGCAGGATTTGCATTTGTGCATTTGGAGATGCAAAGTTGTTAATCCTGTGTTAATTCTGATCCTAACTCAGCTGAGGCTAAACAACAGGATTTCATTTTTATTCCTATGTATAATGCATACAAGAGGACTGAAATAATATTTATGGGTTTTTTTGTCAATATCATTAAAATATCATTAAAAATAATCAGCTATTTTTAAAAATACAAAAAGCAGCTCACTGTCATCCACAAACCCTACAAAACAGGGAATCTGTGAAGGCATCATGGGTACACGTGGGTGCACAACTGCTGATGAAATATGGATGAGGACAGGGCCTGCCCTTTCCAGGGCTCTCCCTACTAAATGCCTCCTGGCTCTCGAGTTTGGCCTCGCATGCTGGATACAAGCTGACACTGTGGTCTGACTGGAAATTACATTTGTGTCTTAGCCATTGTAATTTCCACATTAAAAATGCTTAGGGAAAAAAACATGTAAATGGAGAAAGTGGTATAAATACTGTGTTTGATGATTAACGTGTAAAACGAGGAATGGAAAAACAATATATCCCCTTCAGTATTGCTTGAGTTTACTGACTAGGTTGCCATATCTTATGTATAATCATATCTTTAGCGGTATTAGCAAACATGTCAGCAATTCTACCACAGAAAGGAATCAGTGTATGCATCCAAATATGCAATGGTAGGGATTGTGAGTGAAGAAGCCTTAACTTAGAGCTTTAAATTCAATCACAGTAAGAAGGAGCTTACAAGGCAGAAATCCCTTAGTCCCTAGCCACTCACTCATGGATAGGGAGATTTTGGCCATTTGATTCTTTGACCAAGAGACCTGCTGACTGTATACATGTATCAGTATATAAAGTTCTTAAAGCTTCTATTATAAGGCCAGGCTGGATGGGGCTTTGAGCAACCTACTCTAGGGGGAGGTGTCTTTACCCATGGCAGGGGAGTTGGAGTTCGATGATCTTTAAGGTCCTTTTCAACTCTAGCCATTTTACGATTCTGTGAAGATATGTGCCATTATCTCCCAAGATTTAATAGTCATATTGGTTCTGCCTACATTGGCAATGAAGTGTGAGTCCCTTGGTCAGTGAGCTCTAGGGAGCTTTAAAGGGAAGCTTTAAGCCCTGTAATATTGCTTCAGTGTGAGCACAAGCTCTCTTTCACCTCATTTGCAAGTGTGGGGCATACTCAGAGCTAAGAATGTAGATACCTCTGCTGATCAAGAATCCTGTTCCTCTGAGATATGCTGCAGATGCCCTTATGCTGATATACAACCAGATTATAGCAGAGAGTACCTAGAAAACATGTAGATCAAGAGTTTGATGGACATTAATTATCTCTTGAGCTCTTGCTTCAGTTAATAATTCAGATAGAACTACAGAGGCAGTTTGCTGGCTTTGGCCTGGTATGGCAAATAGTATTATTTACCATAACACTATTTTGTCATCTAGAGCCTCTTGCTTCTTAAGCATCATTTTGATACGAATGACATCATCAAGCTAAATGAGACTCACCAACTAAAACATCCCATAGTTAGGGGATACTTATATAGTCTATACAACCTTCCTGTCTGACAGGAATACACAAGAAAGCTTTGATCCATTTAACCTCCAAATGTTTTTTGGAAGCAAGTAGAAAATTCTCCAGTAACAAGGGAACATGTTTTAACATAAACCTGGATCTCAAGACAAACAGCACAAAACTTCAAAAACAGATCAGAAACGGCTTACACAACACAGAGACACAATGGAGCTTTTAGTCATTACAATACTATTTTCCATTTAAATAGCATCTACCTCACTAAATTCTACATAAACAGAACTACTACAGAAATCGCTTCATTGTTATTCAAATGCAACCTTCCAAGATAGATGAAAGTGCACAATAAAGTTGAACCTACAACACTCAAAATCACTTTTTCTGTTTACAGTATATCTTACAAATGGAATCACGCTTTTTTTCTCCTTCAAAATTTTAAATTTTTGTTAGTAATTCAGTTAAGTATTCTATCTTGATTTTTTTCTCCCACTTGTTAATCAGTTTTTAAATAGTGTACTTCAATTAATCATCACAGAAAATACTTCATTATCATTTATCATTCACAGAAAATACTTCATTATCATTTTGGACATTAGTTATATCATTATTATTACTAGCACAAATATTGCTACAAACAATGAAAATGCACTCCTGGTAAATCTGTCCTGGCATGCAAATTCAGCATTGGTTTCTGAGGATACAAACGACAGAATTACAGAAAATTTCTGGAAAATTGGACACAAAACATGGGATTCGTTCAATTTAACTTCAGAGACAGAAATCTTAGCTTTCCTTTAGAGCTAATGACAAGAAATAGGAATTTTAAGACCATGATTCACCTCATCTATTTTGGTTGCCTGTTCTGAGAGGACATAAATTAGGCCTTTAGATTCAGCCTTCACCAACTCTTAAAGGGGGCCTTAAATAATGAGCAGCGATGTAGGTGTGATCACTTAATCAGCTGAAACCCGCCCTAAAAACAGGACTAAATTCACAGCCAAGTGACCTGGTTCTGACCACCCATTAGCACTATTATGCACTTTGTGCAGTAGAGTCTCTGTATGCAACAGCTCAGGGTGAAACATATTCACTCCAGCAGAAAGCCAGCATTCTCCAATGCCTGAATCATAAAACCTTGACTTTGAGACACCTACACCTCAGAGGGAAGGATTTTGACAGACAACTCCAGTGAACTTAGCTGCAGTGGTCTAAGTGGTTGCCCCCTGCCCCATTCCCCACACACTGACAAGGGATGGCAGAACTGGCCACAAACCTGATGCCACAACTGTCTTAGTATATGGTCCTCTGTGTTCAGCTCAAAATCCCATAAAAGCAATTTTCTTCTCCAGCCTGTAAAATTGAGCCCTGAGACACTAGCACATATCACATTTTCCTCTAAGGCAGTAATTTCCAGCTGACAAGCAAGGCAAACATCTGGGACAGCCACGTTTTAAATCACAGCAGTTAAATCTGCTAGAGCTTGTCCACAGGAGTACTAAATCACTGATGCCGTTTCCGGAGGTACCTGGCTTTTCTTTGGAAAGCTGATGTGAAATCTCTGAGCAGATACAGAGTGGAGAAATTCTTCCTTGGAGAAATTTGTAATATAGCCCAGTTCTTGTATCCCAAACTACCTTTCCTCATATCAAGTCTCTCTTCCAGAGGCTTTCCTTCTTTTACAGTTGTCCTGAGCTTGCCAATGTTTTCATTTTCCCTTCCTCTCACCTGCACAGAAACTTCCATTTGCAAGCATCCCGCCAGCAGGGTTCGGGGTCAGACAGACTCCCGCAAGTAACCGTTGTTCCCTTATGCAGGTTGGCAGTTTTACTTAACAACAGAGTCTCTAAATCAATCATTACAGGTGTACAGAAGCACCAAAATTTCCCAGGGAGCTGGACAAACTTAGCATCAGAGCTTGCACACAAGTTTCTTGTATTTTCTTTGGGGCAAAAAGGATTAGGGGCATGCTCTTCACAGAGAGAAAAGCAACAACACTCTGTTTTTCACCATCTGGTACTAAATATCTCTCAGTGAACACCTGCATAAGCATCTTCAGATACTACAAAATAAATCTTGATATCTTGATAATGTTGCTTTTGGAACGGGCTTTAAAATTTTTACACCACAGTGGTGGACAAAAGAATCCAAACCATGAAGGATTTTGATTTTGATTTTTTTTAAAATCATCATGATTCCAACCCTTTCTTGGGAATTTTTGTCGTGTCTCATGGGTTGTAATCATGGTTTGTCAACACTTCCAGGCAGATTGTGATGTCATGTGACACACCAGTAAGCAGACAGTGGATGTAATGAGAGCAAAAACCCTCAACCTAGTACTTGAGAGCGGTTGTGGTGTTTTTAACAGTGTCCTGGAATTTGGTTAACTGTAAGGTAGTCTTGTCCCATACCAAATTTAAAAGAATTCCAAATCCAGGCACAGACCATAATTCAATTTTTCTCACTTCCTCTTTTCTAATTTCTCATTATTATTTTTGAAAAACAGTGGGAATTCTTCAGCTTGCTGGCAAATAATTTTGGTTCCCAAACTTTCCGGTGTAAAATAGCCATTTCTGAAGACAGCAAAAATAATCTCCCTGAATACATTATTTTTGTCAGAAAAACAATTTCTCTAAAAGAAAGAAAAATAATAAAAAAGAACTTCTGATAATTTTCCACCAATCCCAGTGATTAGATGAGCATGGAAAATCCCCAAATGTATCACAAGCAAGCTTTGCACCACAAAAGTATCTAATTAGGGACTTGTCTGCTCTGGTGCGTCTCTTCCCCAGTTTCACTAGGGTTAGGTGTTCACTGCTCATCTAATGTATTGAATTGCAATGAGCTCTTCCACCCAAACTCATGGGCTGCTTTCCAGACCTTGTTGAAACTCACCTCTAGAAATTTCCCTCCTGTGACACATTTTCACACATCTGCCTGTGATGGGAACAGACAGCATACTCCAGCTGTTCTCATAACCATGGTCTCCCAGGACTTCCTCATGGGGAAAAGGACCCTTACCTTGTGACTATTACAAAATGCAACTTGTAGGCTTACACAAAAATTAGCATGTGGTCCCTTGAACACTTGTGCTGAACTGGAGCTTCCAAAAGTGTCCTGCAGAAAGCTACACTGCCACCCAACTGCTTGGGAAATAAGGGCAGGGAAAGAAAATGTCCCTGGACCTTGCATCTGGTTCTGTTCCTTCCAGAGTCCTGCTGGCACAGCAGGTCCTCTCATTCATTTTCTTTTGGCAAAGATTATTAGCAAATTAGTAAAGTGACTGAAATTAACCGACTCTCCTGAGTAGCATACTTGTCTCCTTGCCCCACTTCTGGAAGATGGCATGCTGTGCTGTGGAGAAGAGGGCTTGTGGAATTGCTTAAGTAAAGACCAGAGGACCTGAACTGTTCCAAATGTTGTCTTCAATCCTAAGAAATCCACACACTTGTTATTGGACAGATTAGCTGCTCAGATCAGGAGCTAATCGTATTTTCTCTCTCAAAAATGCACACCAAGTCCTGGGGTTGTCCCTCATCTTCCAGACAAAGAACAGAGCATCCCCAGGATTCTAACTGCCCTTTGGCTGGTGGTGAGGATGAAAAGGTCTTCACCCAGCCCTCACCCTGGCAATGGTGCATAGAGGCGGTGGGGCCAAACCCACGTGCTCCCACACCCTCCCAGCCTGAGCACCTTCTCAGACTGCTTGGAAGGGCCAGTTCTCCACCCACCCACTCTCTTCAGAGCCGGCCTGGAAGTTGCCTGCAGCCACAGACCCCAAAACAACAGTTCTCTAAATCATTCTCCATCTTGAAAAGGTGAGAGGGTTGCACCTAGGTGTTGTTTTCTCATCACCTGACTTGACATTGTTGGGGCAGGCATCTGGAGCAATCTCCTCACTCAGTTTATTGTCTGTTTCTTCTGACAACTTAGTTTGCTAGCAATTTATGCTGGCAAAAAGAATTATCTGTTAAAATGTCTCAAAGATGAGCCTTTTTAGTTGCTATGCCTAAGACACATTTTTTAATGTCACTAACAAGCGATTTCATGGTCAGTGGCAGAAACACATTTCTTCCCAATCTGCTGCAAGCATGAAAAGCCAGGTGTTTCTCATCTATTTACAAGGCAGGGAAATTCTTTGCACAGAATGACTCATTTCGGCTCAAAGACTTTAATAAATGTCAAATAAGTTGCTGTCCCCCCAGACAACCGGCAGAGCAGCTTTGGTGCCTTGCTACTGTGGCTGCCTGCAGTGGCTGGGAGGGGAGAGCTTTGAGGGCAGAACTGGAAAGCACACACATCAAGCAAAAAAAGCGGTGTCATGCTCATTGAGAAAATTCCTGCCCTATCTACACCAACAGCCTGTGGGAACCTGCTTGTGGAAACAAGCTGGCGCCACTTGCTGGCATCGTTTTAAAGAAAAATTTTCACTGAAGTCTTGGAAAATCCCAACCTAAAAGGTTTGTTCCTCAGTTACTCTAGTTATTCAGGATGCCATGTTTCACATATCTGCCTTGCTTTAATCCCTGGTCACACTGAAAGCACAAGGAATAAACCAGAATTATCTCACTAATTAATCAGGAACCATTCTGGGATGTTTGGGGATGAACAGTCTTTGGCAGGTAGCCAGTGATGAAAGGCACAAAGCTCTTGGGACAAAGCCAAAGTACCTTTATACGCATCTCAGGCTACAGGCAGCAGAAACCCACTTTCTGAAAGTGTTAAAAGCAAGTATCTTCTACAGGATAATGAGATATATGTAATTAGTGAAGGAAATGTTGGACCAGATGATCCTTAAGGTCTTTTCCAACCTGGTATCCTATGATTCTGTGATTCTATGGTGTTCTGGACCAGTGTCCTTAAAAATACTTCAGCTTACATTATGATCAAGACATCATGAAAGCAGTGGCTGAGATTTTGAGGATGATCTTTAAACAGTTAGCAATTCATGAAGGTTCATCTGAAAAGTGGGCATGTTTTGTAAAACCTATCTGGGGATTACACCCTGATTAAATATTTGAAAATGCAGTAAAATCCTGAACTTTTTGATTACTGCATGTTCTGTACCCCATAATCTTCACTATTATCAACTAGTGTTGCACTGCACTAATACTCTTCATTTAATACTTCTGTCCCAGTAGTCACTATATATATGTATGTATATATATATACATATATATATGTTAATATATAAAAAGTGAAAAATAAGCCTCTCTTCCACTCTTAAACCCCACCACCCTCATGGGGCATTGCTACACCAGTCTTCAAAGAAACATGAGGTCATTTTCACGACCTATAACCATTTGTTCATTGTGACTAGATTTAAGTAGATATTTAGTCAGCATTTATTTAGTCTTAGTGTAAGAAAAGTGCAGGGAGCAAAGGTTGTTAACATTCTAGCTCTAAACTAACTTCCTTTGGGATTCAGTGAGTTCATACATCTCCCTTCCCCAAATACAAAGCATAATGCATGTTCCTCATAACCACAGAAAGGAAAAGAAGTTGGGATTAATGTTTGTGAAGCTGGTGGAGAACTACACAGGCATCATAAAATGAATAAGTCAATACGTCAGTGGAGTCTTTAGTTCTTCTCTTCCTAAGAGGAAAAGGTGCATTTTACTCATAAACAACACTCCAAGAACAGAAAATAAATGTTAGAACAAGTTTTCTCAGGAAATCTCCATATCTCCCTCTCTTCCCATCTTGTCTAATTTCTATACTATTATGGCATGCTAACCTCTATAACCAGCAGGTAGATGTGCTATTTTCTGCCAGCAGGCAGAAAATGAGCCATCTGCCAGAAAAACACACTGCAAGTCCCTGGTAACATATAGCTAAAAATATTGCAGGATGCTGCAAAAGTCACTTACCAAATGCCAAAAAACTCCAATATGTAGTCAACATAACAATTTTTGTAGTTGGTGACCTTATGTTTCATCTTATTTTCTACAAGTTTAGGTTACCAGAATCACAGGCACTAACTCAGCAGGCTTTGGCCTCTGGCACCATCTTGCTGGCAGTGGCAGTGGCAGCAGCTCCTGGCTCTGGGCAAAAATCAATGTATGCAAAGCAGAGGACAACCCTCATCCCACCACCTCTCTGGGGCAGGGAAGTCTGCTTGACCTCCTTGTTTTGCAAAACACACTGTAGCCCAAGGCAGGGTGTCAGTGTCTTAGCACAATTACTGGGTGAGGTCCTGTGGCTTGCATCACAGTGAAGATCAGCTGGAATAGCCTCAGCCTCCAGGCCTGAGAAGCTATTAAAGGGCAGAATATTTCTTCTCTCACCATCTTCAGATCTTTTCCACTGAATCTCTACATTTGAGGGAAAGGCCAAAATTAGAAAGCCCTGTATATTAGGACTGTATATTAGTCTAATAAGTTGGATCAAGAAAACACGGGTTTAAACCCAAACTCTCCCTTCCTCACAAAGACCAGTTTGGGAGTCTCATTTTTTCCCCTGTTCCGAGTCACCACAGGTCACTTGGCTGTGAATTTAGTACACCATAGAGTTCCCTACATCTTGTAGCCAAGAGCATTAAATACTTTCTTATCATAAATACCAAAATCACTTTAATTGTTACATAGCTGGAACATAATTCTGTTTCTCAGACCTCAGTTTTGCTCTTGAATGGAAGTGGGCCAAGTTAGTCTTTGTGATTCTGGTAACCTCAAATTTGCAAAAGATAATACTACAAACTAGGTGCACAATGATAAAAGTTGCTATATTGAGTATGTGCTGGCTTTTGACATTTACAATAGTTTTGTTCTGGTTGCTGTGAATGAAAATTCTGGATATATTAAGTTGAATTCACTGAAAAACAAGTTCAAAATCTTTCACATGTGTGAAACTTTATTCATTGCTAATAAAAATACATATTAGTTGTAATGGTTTGCTGACTGATCTGTTGCTTTTGCTGGCTTGTTAAACAAAATGCTAGAATGACACACTTTACCGATTCAACTCTCTGCCCCCTTCCAGATGTTATTTTCAATATTTTCAGTATATTTCAACTGAATATGCAAGTTCTTGTTTTTTCCACAATTCCTGGTACCTTTTATTGTAGATTTTTCAATTCCAAACCTTACAGTTTTCTGTTTGCATAAAAAGTGCACCATGATTCCCTACAAGGACAAGGGAATCTTCAAGAAAAAAAAAAATCAAATTAGACAGAAGGTCTGTGTGGAATAATCTATATTTGACATTAACATACTATACATCTCTTGCAGAACATTACAAAATTCACAGTGAGGAGCAACTGGTGTGTAAAAAGAGTCAATTTCTGGAAAAAAATACACAAAGACATCATGAACTGTCAGCCCAGTGTATAGGTCAGCCAGATGTTTTCAACTACGAGTCAGTGAACGTGTCTTTTTTTCATTAGTTTTCAATGCAATGAGGACAGGAAGGTTGTTAAATGCCAATAGCAGAGTTGTGCTGCAGACAACAGAGGTCAGGTTTAGGACAGGAAAGTGTTGGGCTGTGCCCATCAATCCCATGCCTCCTGCCCTGCAGAGTGACAGAAAGTAGATAACAGAGAACAGCATGGAGAGAACTCTGACCCCCTTCACATGGGTTTGCACAGAGTCAGTGCAACACTAATTTCTAGTATAGGTGGTGGGAAGAAGTCTAAATGGCGTAAGGTGGATGTTGACCTGGCTTGAGTTCCCTGGGGGAAGACAGATTCAAGAGGCAATGAGCCCCTGGTCCAAAGTGGCATAGGCATGTCCTGTAACAAGATCAGGGAGCACACAGGTATATGGAGAGGCAACCTCCCTCAGAGCCTGCATCTGCCTGGGATGGTGAGATATTGGCACCTCAAGGCAAATGTGGGGAATTTCAAGCCCTACATTAGGACCACAAATTTCAGCAGCTTAGCATTTCCCCCCTTTTTTAATTTCACTCTATGAATGGGAGATTCAGCTGGATCGACAGAAAATCAGGGACTAGGGCATCTCCCATGAAGAGTTGAGTCCTAGAGAGGATGGAAGGTTATTAAATGTAGATAGAAAAATTGCGCTGTAGGAAACAGAGGTCACCTCGAACCTAACAGGTGCTCAGGAGATCAAAACAGAGATCTTTTAGGGATGAAATTAGAACGTAACTTTTCCTACATACTATTAAAAGAATTTTCTAAACCCTTTCAAAACATGTTGGTCTATTTATTTTCACAGTTGTGTGTCCCTGAGGAGGTGGTCCATTAGCCAGACTGCTTGCAGAGACAACTCTGGGGAAAAGTGCTGCTCTCATGCTCCAAGGAAACCTGTTGAGGCAGGTTTTAGGCCAGCGTGCTGAGATAGGAACGAGGAAAGGAGCAAGACGAGCATCGCCACAACTGTCTTTACAAATTAGTGCAAACAGCGAACAACAGCAGCATGTATCCTGCTGTGATCAGACACACAGAAAACCAGTCATGTGTAGCTGGCCAGCTAGCTAGTAGAGGTACCATGTCTGGAGATAACCCAGTCAGCAAAAGTGGCCAGTACAGTCCTGCTCCTGCAAGAATGCAGAGAGCTGAGAAGCCTGTGAGCAGGACACGTGCCACTGGGTGCCACTGGCCTATACCAGTGGCCTCCCCAGGGCTTGAAGGGCTGAGATGTGCAGGTTCGGAGTGGGTGACCTCAACACAGCAGCCTGGTGAGCAAGAAAAATAATGCAAACGAGAAGGAGACAGATTGACCTTGGCTAAAGTGCCTGCTGTAGAAGAGTTAGACTTCTCAAAGAGGAAACTAAAAACTATTTTCTTATTGACAGAGGAGAAATATATGAATCCAGGAGAAAGATGATCAAGAAAGACATGCCTATGAACAGCAGGTTAGTGGTGTGAGAAAAGATACAGTTGGAGCAAAAAAAAAGGATTGCAAAGATGTTTTGAGACATGGGAATGCATCTGCTGGTAAAAAGAATGTAGATATGAAAACTGCTTACTTTAGAGTAAGGATAAAGACAAGGCTTGCACAAAGCCTATTTAATTTTTTTTTTTGTTTGGGTAATGAGCACTGATAGAGATATAATGAGCAATGATTGATGGCTTGAAGTCAATATTTGATTAGACTGATATCTGTGAGGTCCTCATCACTGCCATTTCTGGGTCCATGCTGGATCTCTCTAGTAGATGGATAAGAAAACTGAAAAGTGAATCAGCAGATTGGGAACGATAAAAGGAAGTCTTGGTTTCATACTGTACATCAGTAACCAATATAAGACACTCCTGAAAAATATACCTAGGACCAAGGACTTTATGGTTAGTGAGCATCCACAGCCCAAGTTATGCTGCAAGTCAGTATTTGTACTCAGAATCAGTAGTGTTTGTAGTTCAGAAAAACTTTTCTAACAGCTAGGTTATTGTGTAATTACTCTTGTTGAGACATGCAGCGCTTCTCACTGAAGCAACCTGCAGGTGCTGGGAATTGCAGCACAGGAAAATGCCTTTGTTACCAGGAAAGCCAGATTTTACCCAAATAACTGGTTTCTGTTGGTGATCATAGAATAACAGAGAAGATGCCACCAATTTGAAGGAAAGAGACCTTGTGAGCTTAGTCAGCCCTTTTTCTGCCTCGGGAAAAGCTGCCATACCCACATATGCCATATTCAAATGCATTCTGAAAAATCAACAACAAAATTCAGTAGTCTCTCAGAAAACTGTCCCAGTCTTTCCCTATCCTCATATGATAGGGAGGACATATTTGCAAAGAAAAAAATGAAAACTCCTCCAGCTATTTCCTCAGTAATATTTCTGTGCGTTGTCAGAACACAAAGCACAGTCAATGAAAATTATATGGGTAACTTAATCTTTTGACATAAGAGCAAGAAAGTTTCTAATGAAATTTCTTACTGTTGGAGCTTCTGAGCTTCTCTTCTCTTCTGTTTTATTAAGTGTTTTCCCTCCAGACTCTCCGACACACTGAACTTCAGGAAGAATGCTGTCTGCAGGAGGAAGCAAAGTTGAGGTGATATTTTTGATGGGAAGCTAATATCAGCAATAAATATAGGGCAACTTTTGCTGCTTCTTAACATAAACCTTTCTGAGAGGCTGCATAGACTTTGCATTTCCTTAATGGACATACCTTTTTTCAATTTAAAATCCTGTGCAAGTGAAATACTGCCTTCACCGATGATCGCAATAGGAAATCAATTCAGTATTACACATTCTGAAATAGATCCCATAAATCGCCTCAGCTCCTTGATTGCAATGCAAGTCTGATAACCCCCACAGCTGTGGCTCTGTCACTCTATTAAGATAGTGGATGGTATTCTGATTGCCCTCTTACAAACAGAGCAGGTGAGCTGGCAGTAAAGATAAGACTGAGAGAGATCTGCTGGCTATACCAGATTGATATAGACATTGCTTTCTTGACGGTATTTGATTTTCAGAGGCTCTTGAGAATATAGAGTTCAAATCTCTGAGATTCATGATGTGCTGTACTATACAAGGTCATTCATGTCACTGACAACTTTATGGGCAGTAGCTCTTGCTGTCAGATAGCATTCAATATGTGCAAACACAGGCTGAAAGCTATACTCATTTTTGGCTGTAACATTGTGGGTCCAATCTCATGAACTGCTGGGAGCACAGTTTATCTTACTTGTGCTGAATTAATCTTAGGAAAGTATGGGAAATGTTAGACCTATGTCTCAGAGAGGGAAGCTGTCATGGTGAAATTAAGGGATTAGCATCGAACCAGAGAAGCTGCTGCAGCTGGAGCAGGGACAGGAGCTCAAAGACTGCTGGAAGCAGTCCCATGTTCAGGCTCCAGCAGGTCAGTTCCCCCTGACTTGCGATGTATGGGCAGTGAAAACTGGTAGCAGCATGTATAGCTCATAACAAAACCACTACATCTCACAGCCTGAAATTGTGTCATCAGCCTCTTGGATCTGTAAAGTCAAGCTAAATGGAGACGGACTTTCCTTTTAACTCTGCTTCTCATTTTACTGCAACTAGTGAAGCACCATTGCCTGTCTCTTGGCAGAAGTTTACCACAAAGGTGTCTGAAGAAAGATTTTTTGCCTCAGAACAGCCTCCACAGGAAAAATAATCAAACCTTTATAGAGCCATGCAGGCATTGCACCAGTCACTGAATCCCATGTTTCTCAGCTCAAAGAGGAGCACATTTTTTAGCTCTTCTCTGTCCAAGCTAATAACCCTCATGATCTTAAAATGAGTACTGTGATGGGCAAAGTCATGACACTCTGAAAAACTCTTCTTCCAGGGAGGTACTGAAAGCCTCTAGAGTAGGGGACGAGGGAGCAGACAAGCCTGCAAACTTCCCCCAGTGAGAAATATCCAACAAGGAGAACATTTGGTTGGTGCACAATCATCTTTAGAGGCCTTGCTTCTCTCCTGCTTAACAGTCCGAGGACTTGACAAAGGTCAAAGAATGCAAAGCACAAAAGAGCAGCAACTCGTTCTTTGCTTTTCTTTAAACCTTGCAAAGGACAGACATTGAAAGCGGACCTACTGTGCCCATGTAAACATTTGCAGTTCTTTCCTGGGATTAAGATAAGAAAAATTCTTTATGTGATGAACACAGTCAGGTGACATAACTTAAGAGGCATTTTTTTTAGAAGAGATAAAGGGAGTTTTTAAGACTGTCACACATTTTTGTGGGCCTACTCCAAAACCCAACACCTGCTTTGGTAACATCACTTTCACTTCAGAGGACAAGATAGGTTAGCACTGGGTGCAACAAAGTTCAGGGTGAGGGGACATACAGGGACGGACAGCTAGAGCCTTCTGGAATTTTCTATGACTCCACTAGACTATAGGGAAAAGATGGCAGGATGTAAAGTCAAAGTTGAAAAAAGATGTGCAATATGTTATATAGGGCTGATGCTGAGCACTGAAGGCTTTCATTCTCACATTAGTGGAAGAATAACAGCCACTACCTTGATTTTGCCAGCAAAATTGGACAGACAAGAGGAAAAAGCTGCACAGATACTACATCAATAAATGCAGGGAAAATCTTTGTATGTGTCTGTGAGTGGGTGGATGTTGTATGTAAATCTACAAACATGTCAAGTGAGCTGTTCATGTACAACATCTCAGGCTCGCGTAAGCAGATTTGGAAATAGACTGAGGGAAATGTATCTATAATATCATTCACAGTGAAAAGGTGTTTTCAATTTGCACTGTCAAATAGCAGCTAATGTTTGGTATCCACAGTAGACAGTAAATGATGTCTTTGATTTTTTTTTTCTTTGATATAATATTTTTTGAGTAAAAAACCATTTGTTCCTCTTTCTTTTCCAGTGTAAAGATAGTCATAGACTTATCTATAAAGAAGAAAGTTCTCAAGTGGCTCAGGCAGGTGCAGCTTGTGGACTGCATATAGGCACGACCGACCCAGATGCTTTCTGACGCACAACCGGCACAGCTGGGCAAGGCTAGCAGGACCTGGGGGGAAAAAAAAGGCAAGAACAAGCACCCCCAAACCCATCACCAGTTTAAGTCAGAAAGCAACAAACACCAACAATATTTGCAAAACAAGTCAAGTACTATACAATAACTTGCTGAAGTCAAGGAGAGCTACATATGTTGTTGTTCATATTTAATTTCTATTGTCAAATTTGGTTCAGTGATTTGACAACTATGAGCACTAAAAACCCTTGTCTGCCTGCACAGCTTGGCTTTTCTGCATGTTTTCTGAAGCATGTCATTAAAATACTATAAAGGTGTCTGCACTGGAGAGAGCACCAGGATGCATAGCCCTTGCTCAGGATATAAGACAACCCCAGTGTCGTTGTGAGGCTAAAGACAAGGGGGATTACGGGGAGCTGCAGCGGTGCTCAGTGTAGATTTACCATAATGGGTGGATATGGCAAATACAATTAGTTGGTCCTGTATACAGAATATGCCTCTTCCAGACACTGGTGTCTCAGCAGGTACCTGCACAAGTAGTAACTGTAACTTGGCCTTTTTGCATGACCACACTGCCTCTGAATATTTATGCATGTCAGTCAACCAGCACTTCTCAAAATAACTTCTTAATATGTCATCCAATTTTAATTAAGTCTGACTAAAAGGAAAACATCTCAAAGATAAAAAGTTTCCAAAATTTTTGTGTAAAAAGGCACCAGGGGAAAAAAAAAAAAGGTTGTTTTGTGTTTTGTTTTGTTTTTTTGAGAAGACTAAAAGGTTGAGAAGCCTTTTTGCCCTTTACCTTGTCTTGGTGATAAGGTTACTGCATGTGAAAAACTCTTGTTAAAACAACATCGCAGAGTCCACTAGTAGGAAAGTTGTTGGAAGACTCATGGGCCCATGGACTCAAAATGGCTTGGGCACTGCACACCATGGTGCTGCCCCGGTGGATTCCCTGTGGGGAGACCAGTCAGGTGCCCCCAGCCCACCCCACCACAGGTCAGGAGAGAGGCACAGCAGGCACAAAACCACTAGAAATGAGACTCCATTGCTTCTGTAATTGCATCCTTGCATGTGCAAATGCAACTTGCTAGTTAACGTGTCCCGGCCACCCCTTCACTCTGCTCTTGCTGGAGCTGCTCCAGGTTGAACATTCACACCTACTCAGAGGTGTTCAGTTTTTGAGCCCTATCTCAGCCCTGCCCCTCCAGTTCGAATTGGTAGCAGTTTTTGGCAAGCAATGGGTAGAGATGTGTGTTTAAAAGCCTATCCTTTTATCTTCTAGGTAACGTCATAATCTCTGCTTTTGCTACAGGAAAATTTAGGAGCCTAAACAGACTGATAATGCCCCCTCTGAGAAGAAATTAACAGAATAACACAGGATATTAAAAAAAGAGCACTTGTACTACTGTAACTGTATCCAGCCTGGCCTTAAACACTTCCAGGGATGGGGCAGCCACAACTTCTTTGGGCAACCTCTAGGTGAGGTCTCACGAGTGCAGAGTAGAGGGGCAGAATCACCTCCTATGACCTGCTGGCCATGCTTCTTTTGATGTAGCCCAGGATGCGATTGGCTTTCTGAGCTGTCAGTGCACACTGCCAGCTCATGTCGAGTTTCTCATCTACAAGCCCTTCTCCTCAGGGTTGCTCTCCAACTATTCTCCACCCAACCTGCACTTGTGCTTGGGATTGCCACATCCCAGGTGCAGGACTCTGCAGTTGGCTTGGTTGAACTTCATGTGATTTGCACTAGCCCACCTCTCAAGCCTTTCCAGCTCCCTTAAAACCCACTTCCATGAGAAGGGCCAGCACAAACCCTGTGGACAACACTGACAATATTAATTTAGCATCCAAGAGGTACTTTGCACTCCGTGCACATTGGGCTTTGGTCCTTGATATGGAGTAAGCAGGCTTGGGAAGGTGGCAGCTACCTGCATGGGAGAGCACCATTCATCCTTCATATTGGCAAAGCCCAGGAGGGGCATAGACCAGCTAAGAGGGTACCAGTACACTGGGAAATGTGGAGGCTAGAGGAAGAGAGGGACTTAATTCAGCCAGCCCATATCCCTGTGATACTGCTGTGGGATACATCAGATTCTGGCTCTATGTGTGGCAGGTGAAAATGGCACAAGAAAACCTAGATTCATTTCTGCTCAGAAGTTTCTTTCAGAAAATTAAAAGTTAATTAATTTAGGAAGGTTGAAATTAAGGGCACTGCTGATTTGTGCTAGGATTGCAGCCCCTCATGGAAGAGCTGAGTGCTGTGAAGCTGAATAGCCACCCAGTAAATAGAATAGTAACTTTGCATTTTCCTAGTGACTAAGGGCACAGACACCGATGTTGCTTTTTCTGCAAGAAGTAGAACATTGAACCATGGTGCTAGGTTGAACACAAGATGGTGATACTAAACTGTTATCTATGAATAACCTCCCACAGCAGTTTTTAATCCTTAGAGTCCTCAGAGGTAAATACATATAATTTTTCCTTCAGCAGACACAAAAAGAAAGCACAGAACAACTTACCAATTTACCCACTAAACCCCTAACACTTGGTGGAAGATCAAGCAAAAAAATCCAGAGATTTCTCACTTATTTCTGCATCACGTGCTGCAGGCTTGGAATCAGTAGAGAAGCCAAGAGAACAAGCATTATTTATAAAAGCGGTTAAGAAAATGCACTTAGGTAAGGGAAATAAATACTTCAAAAGAGAGAAGAAGAAAGGAAACCTTTTACCTTCTCGAAGCAGAAGTGCCTGCTCCACTTTGCTGTTGGGTACGGCAAGATCCAGGGGACATTTAAGTTCAGCATTTCTGCATTTTGGGTTAGCACCATAGTCTGTCAGCAAGACAACCACCTCCACATTGGATTTCCTCGCTGCTGCATGGAGGGGGGTGTCTAATCGCTTCCCTGTGTTAACGTTGGCCCCTTGAGTGAACAAGAGTTCATGGTTAGATCTGGGAGGCAGCATGAGCACTCCAATCTCACATCATATAGGTTAGTTTCCACCAGTAGCCTCAATGAATTAAGGGGATGGATGGCACACAGGCCTCCCTCATTTCTCTCAGTAGCAGCAGTGCAAAACTCCACAGGTCAAATATCTGCTGTGTAAATATTCTCTGAGCCATAGAACCCTGCAATGGACAGAACTGAGCAGCTTGACCTTCAACCTAATAAATGTTCTAAGCCTATTATACGTTCTGTTAATTTGTTATTAACATAAAGTCTGACATAGATGATGTTAATTCAAATACTGGGGTTAAAAACCAAAGAAACAAACAAACAAAATCTTTGGGTATCTCACTGTAGTAACTCCAGGAGCACAGGAAGCAAAATCCTTGCCCTGGGCTCACCAGGCACAGCAGGGGCACGCTTTGAGCAGGTGTAAGTCAGCTCATGTACACTGACAGCAAAAGTTTATGCTGGCTCATAGGCTGTGCCTGGACCTGCAGTGATTATTCTTTCAAGCAGCTTTACTGCTGTCTTCATCATCCACTGAGAAGCAGGGGAAGTTAATGCTTAGCGTGGCAGTTTATCATAATCAAGAGCCGATTTTGGTCATCAATATTAGCCAGCATTTTCTGTGCTTTCTCTCATCTTTCTAGGAAACTAAAAGTATTTTATTTTCACATTCAGACAGTCTCAGGGAGGTCTCTGTCATTAGGGCTTTTTTTACTGAGGAAATAATAAATTCTTCATGAATACAGCTGAAATTTTTAATAGCTTCAAACAATTCTCACAGACTCAGGCTACCCAAACACCACTTTTTGAAATAACCCATGATGTTTGCAGGGAAGAGGCAGCCTGGAGAGATCATCAGTGCTGGCTCACATCACCACAGAGCTCCTCTGGCCCCTTTTCCAGGTGTACCTAGCTCCAAAAGCTTCTTGACACAGTCCGTCCTCTGGTACATGCAAGCCACGTAGAGAGGGGTCCCATGCTGCAGATCTTCTTGGTCAATGTCAACCTCATGGGCCAGAAGGATCTCCATGCACTCCCTGTGACCTGTGGAGAGAAGAGCTGTTACCCAGGTGATGCAGAGCAGTACACACCCAACTACAACCAAAGAGGCACAAGAGCTGGGAATAAGGCAAGACCATTTACCCATATAAGTACAGACAAGTTGGTGGTTTTTTTTAAATATTTTAACATCAATAGGAGGTGTATTCCTCAGTTATTCTTAGCTTCACTCACAGCTCAAACGTTACCTCTCTTGACCGCTTCGTGAATGGGTGAAACGAGGTGGTTCCTGAGCTGTGGTTTGGCTCCAAATTCGAGCAGCATGTTGACACAGGCTACACTGCCACTGCAGCAGGCGTTAAACAGAGGAGTGATCCCATCAATAGTGACTGCGTTGACCTGGAACAGCAAGACATGGTCAGGATAATCTGATTCAAGAGGAACGCCCTTGTACCATGCCTCATATGAACACCACAAATGCACCAGAAAAAGGCACTTCTCTTGTTTAATTTCAGAATTGATTTTGTTAACAACTTTCAGAGTTATATGTTGTGGCACAATATATATAACATTCTCCTTTGAAGTTTGCCGTCTTTCCCAGATAACAAGTGTCATAAGGCAGTGACACTGCCTGTTACGAATACTCCTTTTAGAGTCACTCAGAAAATGCAGATTTCAATTATCTGTCTTTTGTAGAGAACTTGAGTATCTTCATGACTGTCTAGTTTGCACCAGTCCAAAGCCAGAATATGCTCAGATGAAAATGGCTTTGCTTTTTAAATGAAACTATTTACTTCATGTTTAAAACTTTCACTTAAAACCACATTTCCAGCAAAAGACATTTTCATGGAAACATAGTCTTAATCCCTTACAGTAAAGGAATTTGAAAGAGTTTGTATTCATGTGTATATGTGTGCGTGTAAGAAAGAATTTCCTTCCTTCATCTCCAATGTAAAGACCTAGTAATAACCACCATTCATCATTCTCCACTGGGACAGCACAGTCCCTGGTTTGTGTCGTGCACAGCACCATAGCTGCTGCAATTAACTACATTGCAAACCCTCAGAGGCAATTCATGCAGCAAATCTGCATGCCTTTAATTCTGTGGCACACTGGAGAAGAGCAATGGATTAGGTAAGCATATAGCAATTTGTGTGGTTTCCAAATCAGTGAGAAAAGGAAAGAGATTGCAGTGGAAGGGGTGGAAAAGTCCCGGGTTCACACAATTTAACTAGCAAGATGCTTTGCCTTTAAAACAGAGAAAGGAAGTGATGTTTAAGAACCT
The DNA here is from genome assembly GCA_013400555.1 of Jacana jacana. Classification (NCBI taxonomy): domain Eukaryota; kingdom Metazoa; phylum Chordata; class Aves; order Charadriiformes; family Jacanidae; genus Jacana; species Jacana jacana. The sequence continues at coordinate 93,280 of VZTM01017287.1, read as the reverse complement.
ATTGATTTATTCTGGGTAATTCAGCAGTGGACTCTCTGCAGTTGATACCTTCCTAGATACCATTTGTCCTTGTTCAGTGTTCAAGGCCAGGCTGGATGGGGCTTTGAGCAACCTGCTCTAGTGCGAGGTGCCCCTGCCTATGGCAAGGAGGTTGGAACTTGATGATCTTTAAGGTCCCTTCCAACTCTAATCATTCTTTGATTCTATGATTTGACTTGTTTATGATGCTGTATGAGTTAACCCCTTTTCTCACAAAGTGCTTTTCACACAATGACATGCCAGTCCTTGCTGTTTCCAGTGTTTCAGTCCTTGCAGTCTTCAGCAGGTTCCAACCATACAGCAGCCAGTGTGAGGCCACGCTCCCCTACATGAAGCTGCACTTGCAGATTAGGCAGGTACACTAGAGGAGAGAGCCCTTGCTCCTTGGTGCCTTTTCTGCATGCTCACCTTCATGGAAAAACAGTGAAGGGAACAGATCTGGTTAGAAATAATCATGACACGACTGGCAGGCAGGCAAACCAGCATGGTACGGGGAGATACCAGGTATCTCAGCACTGGGGACATCTGTCTGATAAGGTTTTCAAGTCCCAAATGCAGCTTGCTCTTCCTGAAATTGCAAGGCTTGAACTAAGTATCTGTTTCAACAGCACCATCACTACAGTTCTCAGTCTCTTCCTTGATCTTCCTCCCCTCCTGCTAAATGCTCAGCTAAACTATCCCTCATCCCGCACAGCTTCGAAAACATCTAAAAGAAAGAAATAGAGATGCCTTGGGAGTATCTGTATTTCAGACAGATCACATGCTGCAGCCTGCAGCCCAGCACAGCCCCTGGCCTGCTCCTAGTCTCATCAGGCAGATGCGGCTGGAGCTGCTGGAGGCATTGGGGGTCTATCAGCATCATTTCCCAACCGGGCCTACGATTCAGGCAAGCTGACAACAAAGGGTAAGCAAGGACACAACAGAAGAAATAAAATTCCTTCTTTGGTTTCCCTCTCCACTGGGCATTGGTTTAACTGGTAAAAGAGGAAAGAATTCTAAGACAGCTGTTGTGAAGTAAACAGTTTGGTAAAAAAAGGAAATAAAGAAGAGCACAGCAATAAAAGAGAGCAGCAGAGTGGCACATATTCTCCCACAATTTAGACAACAGCCCGTTGACTTTATTTATGAGCAGAAAGAAGGGAGAACACAAAAGCCAAAAAAAGAAAAAAAAAAAAAAAAGGCACTATATATACCAGAAATAGGCTGATTTCTTAGGAAAGCAATGGGTAGTTTAGAGATGATTCTCTGAGTTATAAAAAGGCAATCCCATTAATATACCAAAATCAAGGAAAACTGACCAGAAAGGAGTTTTCTTTTCCTCTTTCCAAGGGATTTAAATTGGGCATGCAGTTTAGGAAGTTAACAAATACTTTTTCTTCTGCAGAGGATAGCCTGACTGCTAGTTTTGATGTTGCTCAGTTTCTTGCCATTTAAAATGTACTTGAAAACCCAGCTGAATGAAATACCTTCTTATATATTTCATCCATTCCCGTGTTTCCATTTTCAGCATGTATTCTACCTTAGGTCCAACTGAGGTAAATGTTGTTTTATTAGGATACAAAATGGTGCATTGCTTCAAGCACATCCATTTTTACTTATGTGAGATTCCCAAACCATGCCACAGAAAACAAAAGGCCCATCCAGTGAACATTATGGGAGATGGGGGAGGAGGAGGGGACTAATAATTTTCTTCACGGTTGCTTTCACCTAGCATCTCTCTTTCCTTTTCCATCAATTGTGGCTACATTTCACATACAGAGGGAAAACAAAACAGAATAACGGGTTGGCCCAACCAACCACTGGGGCAAGGCAAACCCATAATGCACAGAAACAGAGCATTGTTTTCTTTCTCCTCATTTCTGCCTGAGATGCTCTGTCCATCCAGAGCCTGACTGTGCCACACATGCAGCCTGTCCAACATCCCCACTAAAGCAGGGACCATCTGTGCTCCAAGCGCCTGCGAACCCACCGGCATCCCCAGCACTCACTTGAGCACCGTTCTCCAGCAGCACCTTTGCACAGGCGACATGGCCACCCAGGCAGGCCTCATGGAGAGCTGACACACGGTCCGTCGTCACCAGGTTCACGTTGAAACCCTGCAATGTGGGATGAGGGGTGTGAAGGGAAAACCCTGTCTGAACCACAGAGCTCCCCCAGGGCCAGCGGGACCACAGTGGGAAAGAGCCGTGTATTTCCAGGGGAGGTCACAAGTTGGACTAACGCTGTTCAGTGCTGTTGTGCTTGCCCTCAAAGACAGCTGCTGAGAAAGAAAGAGAAAGCAAGGACAAGGTATGCCTTCAATTTCTAGGTCTTTACAATGTATGGTCAATTGCAGAAAAGATACCCTGTTTCTTTTACTTATAAGGGTGATGTTAACTTCCCTATTAACTCCAGCACCAGGAGCTACAGCTGATGGAACTCCCGTCCCTGAATGGGGATGCCTCTGACACAGGCATCAAGCAGCTCAACTGGAGCCCTCGGTTCCTTCAGTGAGGAAGAATCAGGCACCCTTAGGATATGATTCATCCCATGCTAAGGCAGCTGTTTCTAGTACATCAGATGAATTGTGTCCTAAAAATACTTCCACTGAGCATAATGGGGGGGGCAGTGTGTTTCACCCAGAGTTCTAAGTACTTGATAGACCATTAAAATAGATGAGACAAATCCCACCCATGAATCTGATCCTCTTATTTGACCACCAGGAAATGTTTTACACTGGAAGAAAGAACTGTGATTTACAAATATTTCCTTCCAGGTATTTCTCTAAATGACTACTATTTCTCAAAGGGGAAAGCAATTTTCATATGCGCTTTCTCCAGAATGCATCTACATTTCCTAGTAAGTACAATTTCACAGCCATGGGTGAGAACAGGCCTGGAAGTAGCTCCATTTTCCACCTGATTTTGTGGTTTGTTTTTTTTTGTTTTGTTTTGTAACACAGGTGTTCTCCATCTGATGTGCTATAAACTCGGCACCTCACAAGATGGCAGCAATGCACTTTTTGGTAGGCAGTACCCAATGAGACGGGCAGAAGTAATCTGTGAGCAATGTAACACTGCAAAAATCACCAGCCCCCATGCAGTGAGCATTAAAAGCAATCACTGTAAGACAGAAATTATATGACAGAAAAACAATTGTTTTTCAGTTACAAGAAAGCATTATTAATATAAAAGCTTTTGCTAAAAATTTCCCATACACTACATCAGTGCCAGGAGAATAGATAAGATCTTGAAAAAGCGTTGAGATTATTCCATTTTCTAATTGTATAGATGTTTTGTACTTAATGATCAGCATATTCCTTTAAGATTAATGTCTTCTATACAGTCCTAATAAGAAGAGGACAGCTATTCTCAGTCATTATTCAGATATATATAATTTAAAAAAATGAAATTTAGTCATTGCTAGTGAAAGAATAAGTATTGATATCTTGGGCAAAACAGCAATCTCTTCCATTATGAAATGGAGATCAAAATATAGATTTTTCTATAGCTGCTTGCCAAATACTAGTTGTTTTCAGATGGCTATAAACTCTGCCCTTCCCATTGTTTCAGAAAAATTTACTTTTTCTTACTCTTCTTTCGGTGCTGGAGTAGACATTGGTGAGTCCCTGACCTCTTTTAAAACTCCAGTGCTCCATCATCCCCTTATGTTTAGGCATCCTCTGGGTAGCAGAAGCCACACTGGCTTTCTTGAAAGCTGTGGTCTTCCAGCAGAGAATTCTGAATGTCCCAATTCTATGCTACAGTATAGCTCCATATTTAATTTTAGGCTACTAGTTTACGTATTTTAGAAGCAATGAACAATGATTATGCTGCTCCATGAACAGCTTCATCCCTACATCGCTCAAGCTGTGGTCAATCAGCTCCAATTCACTCTCTACAGACATTGCTGCCTTGATTTATTTTCATCAGCAAGGACTCTCATCCTTCACTCCCAAAATTAAATGTCTTTGGGAAGAGGAGAAAGGTTGAATTCATTAAATGATGTATAACCATGACACCAGTTCTTCTGCTGTACTTAACCATGACAAGTGTATAGCAAGTGTGTAACCACAGTACTGGGTGCCCCTCGCTAAGAAGATGCTGTAAGATCAGCATAAATGGAGATAGAGGGGGTTGGAAAACTAGCGAAACCCTCAATGAATGAGCCCTCTTCCTTATTATCTCCAACCTCCAACCTTCCATAAAATCATTTGATATCAGCGGGTAAAGGAAAGAGGGATCAGGAAATGGGAGGAGGGAAGCTGGCTGTAAATAGCAACCTCTTTTAGCTGCTGCCACTCCTCAACAGATGTCTGGAATTAAGGCTTTTACACTGGCAGCTCTGCTCCTTGAGGACATTGGCCACTTGAGCTGTGGCTTCGCTGGTAAAAAAATATTTACCCTGAATATAAAAGGAAGGAGGAAAGGGAGGCAGTTGCTCATTCGTGCCACACGAGGGCACTGAGTTTAAGCAAAGGTGTAAGGAAGACAGACGGTTGGCAAAGCATGAAGAACCATAATCTGTCCCTTAGCAGCTGCATGAAGAACCATAATCTGTCCCTTAGCAGCTGCACACTTTCACATCCAGCTTCTTGTCCTCTCTAGTATATTCTTTCCTCTTCTCTTTCTTTGGTCTGAACCCTTGGTTTCCAGGCTGACAGTTC
>VZTM01017287.1:2388-76173 GCA_013400555.1 Jacana jacana | reverse complement strand
TGGAGTCATCCACCTCAGAAACGTCAAGAAAAGGAAGTTCAGAACAGCAAAAAGAGCAAAAATACACCCAGTCACTGGGCCACAGTGAGACATTAATCTGTCAAGTCGCTCATCCATCGGCAAAACCACTTCATCTGCAACCCTGTCATACACCTATACAGAGAAGAGACAGAAAGCAAGACACAACATCATTTTAAGATCTCTCTCAAAGATCAGGTAGTACTTGTTTGTCAGTGTGCAAAATAAATTATCTGTTCATAACTACTAGAAGGGACAAATATTACCCCAAAAATCTTTGCAGATTTTAAGTGTTGATTTATGAGTACTCTTCTAGAAATTCAATTGATTTATTTAAGGAGAAAAAAGAATGGAAATGTTCTCTTTTTTGGACAGACCTCATTCCACCTCATTCTTTTGAATAGGAAGGCTGAATAATCTGTTTTGCATGCAATACCAGACAGAGAAAGTTGGGGTTTTTTAATTAATTGAATGGATTCTAATCTCATATTCACACCAGTCGCAGGAAAAGAGTCCGAATATGCAATTATTAGATTTTCAACACAAAGATGGATGAACCCATAGGTGAATTGGCAATCTTCCAAATCTCTGTATTTGAACAAATCAAGCAAATCAGAACAGGATACTGATCTTTAACTAAAGAAACACTATTAATTCTCTTAAAATTCAATGAATGGGGAAAAAAAATACATGCTACTAGTGACTTCAGATACGTATTTACCACAACTACTAAACAAAATAATAAAAAAAAATGTAGTCCTGTGTTTCACAGAACAGAAACATAAATAAACACACAACTCAGAAAAGGCTTAAAGAATTCAGAGCTTTTTCCTTGGGATCATTACACCCTTCATCCTACTGATACCTTAACAATGAGCTAACAAACAATCATCTTTTGTGCAACATAAGTTCCATGCATATTTCTTCCAACTATATTATTTTCCTTCACAGAAGTTTCCCTATAAAGGAAACTGGAACCTAGACTAACTTCTGTAAAAACTTTGCAATTGAAATGTTGCTTGCAGTTACGAAATCATAAACGGAGTTGTACTGACAGTACTGGAAAATGATAAAATAAGCTGGTTTTACAGTACGTGGTACTTCAAGGAGACTTCTAAGAGATATCTATCTGAGTACACCATGATGTATTTAAGAGGCATGCGATTCAGCTACTCTCCCTCTTAAAGCATAGGGGCTGAAGTCAGAAGTGACAAATCTCCACAGGCATTTATAACATTATTGCAGTTAACATTCTTCACCAACGGAAGACTTCTTACACTCTAGTGAAGTTCCAGTTCTGAACTACAATTTCAAAGTGTGATAAATTATTCATTTATTCATGGCTTATGTAAATTCAACTAGGTTCAGCCTACCAGCATTAAATTCTTCTCAATTTTAAACCACTTGTTAGCAAGTAGCATACAAAACTTTGTCATCAACTCTTGTCTTTTAAATACATCTCATACAGCATGTTCTCCGGTTATACCAGTTATACTTAATGTGAAGACTGGAAAAAAATATGGGTAGAAATGTAACTGAAAATCGAGGCTGTTCAGAATAATTATCAGCAGTTATGGCATGGAAAATATGCAAATAGAAAAAAAGCACCTATCTAGGGATGTACTTGGGGAGAAAAACAATTCTGTATCTTTTTAAACCATATAGACTTCCCAACAAACACACTGAAAAATTACACAGAAAGATTACACAGGGCATGTACATAATAATGTTTCAAAGAACCAGCTGTTTCAGGAAAGTACTTTAAGAGGATTTCAAAGAAGTGGTTATACATACTCTCTCCGTTCTTTCTGCTACGTTCCTCCATGTATAAAATGTCTTCACTTTATTATGAACAGCTTCTGGAGATGGTAGTGTTCCTGATCTGAGCTGGGCAATAGCTTTTTCTAATCCATCACACAAAGATTTCACTGAGGGTTCACACAAAATAATGAGACTTTCCGGAAGCACTTCAGGAATCCCTCCAACTCTTGTACTCACCACCTTTGAAAGAAAAAAAAGAAATAGCACATATGCTGCATAATAATAAAATAGAGTGGTGACACTGCTATTACACTGTTTAGATAGAAACTAAAGGTCAATGCCCTAGAAAAGATCTAGCATAGCAGATCACCTTTCATGATGTTTAGAATGATTCTCTCGTAGTATGACAAAACAGAAGACTTGGTCCAACTAGTTGTTTATGAGACTTCTTTCCTAATGGTCCCTGTCATTGTACACAACTAGATCGGTATAATCAGATTTTTGAACTCTCTCTCCACTACTCAGTTCATATTTCTTTCTATCCAGAGACAGCAGATACCTCTGATAGCAGATTATTCCCATTCTGCACAAGCTTCTTCTGGGAGCTTAAGCAGTTTTGGTTAACCCTTCTGTTTCAGCTTCCAGGTAATGAGTAAATGAGAATATTTTCTCACTTTTGCAAAGACAGAGCCTCAGATGATAACAAATGTTACACGCACGTATCATTTGATTGTGAACTTTGTGTAAAAAGGATACCTGTGTTCTAGGTTGAATAGTTGTGTTCTAGTTGAATAATTTTTTAATTTACCTGTAAACTTAATAAAAAAATTTTAATTTTTTATTTACCTGTAAACCACAGCTTGCTGCTTCCACAATTGCCATACAAAAGGCCTCAGTGAGGGAAGTGTTGAGAAAAATGTGCCCCTGGACTAGAACATTTCTCACATCCTGGTGCTCCAAGGCTCCTAAGAGACGTACCCTGCATATAAGGTGGGGCAGGGGGGGAGAGGAAAGAGAGAGATAAATAAACACCAGATTTGGACTGGAATAATGCTGCTCAGTATTTCACCTATTCTGAAAAAATGTACCAATGGTTCACAATTATATAGCAAGAGAAGGTACACAGACACCTTTGTTCCATTTTCTTTAAATTTTCCCATAACAAAATAGAAGATCCTGCTTTTTATTTTCATACTATAAAAAAAAAAAAAAAAAAAGTGAAAATAAACTCAGGAGAAGAATGTGTTCTGTTTGTTTTAATGGCAACTGCCTTCCGAACATTTTTATTGAACTTTCCGGTTCTGGAAGAAAAGATGGCTTCATGCAGTTAGTAGTTAAGAACTGTCATCTTTTCTTTGCTTAGATATATTTTCTGAACTTTCAAGGTGTAGTCGGGTCAATCTCAAAGTCTGAGCGGGGGTGGGGGTGGGAAATGTATTTAGGACACAATGATCAGGACCTACTATTTTGGAGAGATAGTGGGAAACAGAAAAGCATGAAATAAGAGTGACACTAACAAACAATTTTATCAGAGAAATCCCTGACTGAAGTACAGAATGGGCAACAGAAAATGGAGAAAAGGAAATGGAAAATTAATAACCTTGTCCTTTCCACATAAAGCTGTCCTTGAACACTATGAAAACCCCAAAGAAATACAAAAAATGCATATGCATCACTGCAACATTTTGGTAACACAGCAGCCCTACAGAATATATTTGTAGAACCACAAGCACACATACTAAATAAGCACTATCCTGAAGAGTTCTGTACTCTTCATATCATGACAAGCAGCACTGACATAAACTAGGTGTCTAACACCTTATGCCATAGGGTAATATGCAATCCAGGCAATACAGTTTCAGAGAGGAATATGATAAATTTATGTCATAGTCAGCTTTTCTCTGACTCCAGTGAAGAGTCATACAGGGTCTCTTTCTATCAATTAACTTGCAGGATCTCAGCCCAACTTTTAAGTCTTCAGTTAGCATCTGCCTCACCTTCAACAGTTCTCATCTTCTCCAGCCTCAAGTTTTCGGGTTTCTCTGGGGAGTGTTGCTGTTGTCTCTCCCCACCCACCCCTAAAGTACATTGAAAGTTCATAGACATGCATAGAACAAACCTGTCATGTAGCTGGTATCTTTCCCGGACTTCTTCCAGTACAATTCGTTTTGGTCCTTCTCCTCCAATTAAGAAATGTAACTCTGGATACTTCTGACACAGCTCAGGAATTATACCACTAAGCAAATCTATACCTAAGAGTAGAAAATTTAGGGCAAGCCGTTATTGTATGCGATTTTTAGAACTTATCATGATGTAGCCTACTGCTATAACTCTATTCACGAGAAGGAAAAAATAATAATCTTGAAGACGGTTACACTGCTGGACACAAAATTATGAAAAAAAAGACAACTTATGGTTTATTAGGAGACCAATATGGAAAAAAACCAAACACTTAAGTTGCTGTTGCCTGACTGAATAAAAAGCAGCTAAAACATTTCTAGCAGAATATAACAATTAGGGCCTAAATCATAGTCCAAATATATGCCAAACCATCAATTGTACAAATTTCAATTGTCAATATCTTCAATATTAGAGAAGAAATACACAGCTCTGAACCCAACATGTACAAACTGAAATGTACACTCCTTCTTCAATGAAATAAGAGTGAAGTTCAGAACTATCACCTTACACCTCCTGTTTAAAATACAATCCATACCACAGACACAGCAGAAATGGTACCTAACCAACACCTTTCTTACCATACCCTAACAGAAAAAATAACCAAAATAAACTTACGTTTTAGCCCCCATTACCTTTTCTGTAAACAAGTCTGCTGACGACAACAATTGTTACTATACTGTCATCCCTCCTTGCCGGGTCGGGAGTGAAGTCAGTGGGATCGACAGCGTTGGGGATGACGGAGACTATTCGAGGGTCCAAAGCTGCTCTCAGTACGGTGTTTTCCTTGCTTGTGTAGGAGACACAGATGATGTGGTTTGTATCACACAGGGACACGGTCAGAAGTTTGTTGGTGAGCACCGAGCTGACATCCGCAAACCCAAAGAGTGAGTGGTCTGTGAACACTGTCCGCAGCCCCATGGTCTTGGCATGGAAGAGGGCGTCATGGGCCATGGCGGAGAAGGAACTGTGCGCGTGGACGACGGTCACCCTCTCGCGCACAAATATGTACCTGAGCAGGGGCAGGCTGTGGAAGAGCGTTGTTGCCGTGGACTGGTTGTACATTACCTTCAGGGGCAAGTAGTAGACCTTCAGCCCGTTGGTGAGGTAGCGGACACCCTTCCGGCAGCCGTAGGCATGGGTGACCACCAGGACCTTGTGGCCCCGCTCGATGAGGCACTGCGACAGCTGGTACACATGGCTCTCCACGCCCCCCATGTTGGGGTAGAAGAAGTCCGACACCATGCAGACACTGTGCGACCCCCCCGCCGGGACCCCGGACGCCATCCCGGGCCCGCTCCTGCCAGGGGAACCACAAGGCGCCATCACTCGCCGACGGCCGCCCGCGAGGGCCCACGGCCCCCTCACCGCCCACGGCCCCCTCANCGTCCGCGCGCGCGCGCGTGCACGTACCTGCCGGCCGCCGGCGCTCCCGGGGCGCTTCCCGGCGCCTGCCCATTTCCGGGTACGGTCGCCCGGTCACCATGGAAACCGCACGACTAGTGCCCGCCCACCCTCACCGCCGCCGCCAAGGAGGAGGAGGAGCGCTCCCACCTCCAGTTCCAGTCGCCGCCCGGCGCTGCGTCGGGCGGGAAAAAGAAGCGGCCAATGGAGAGAGGCGGCGGGCCATGAGTGCGGCGGGCTTTGGCCTCAGACCGGTGGTCCGGCCGTGCTACTGGGCCGCAGGTGGCTGGGTGTCCGCTCTCCTGCCACAGCGTCGCCCTTGCTGCGGTGGGAAGCAAGGCTGGGCTGGTTGCGGTCAAAGAAAGAAAAAAAACAACCAGAAAAGTCTATGCACCAAGAAGCGTAGTTCAAAGTGATGAAAAAAAGCGAAGGGCATGCCTTGAAGGAATAGAATTGCCTCAAAACTCCAAAGCACTTGGCCTGCCCTCAGAGGAGAAGCTCCTCTGGTTGACTCTGGCTCAGTCATAGCTGGAACCCCTGAAATCTTCTCAAGTCTCCTCAAGTTGTCTTCTTTTGCCACAGGTGCTGAATAGAAGCTTGGTGTCTCTAAAAAAAAAACCAACTCCAACCCAGTGATTTTTACAGACAGTCCAGGAGCTTGGACTTTGAGAAAGGTGGCTGCATTGTGCAAGCTGTGCTCTGGCACCCCCCAGGCCGACAGCACTTGGCTGCCTGTTCCTGGTCTTCCAGGTTTGCACTCAGCTGTTGGCAACTCCAGCACCCACCAGATTGCTGCTGACTGCCAAGAAGGGTGGTACCTTACCAGGCTAGGGTTGTTTGTGCCTTTCCTATATGGTCCCAAAACTACCTTTTGAGGCTACTTCTCCTTGCCAAGATTTCTGATAAGATTTTCTTCAGAACTGATTCTGTCATCGCTCCTATGCAAATATGTACCTTGTGAGTGACAGTACAAGCTGACCTAGGCTGCAGTGCTGGATGGATTTCTGGTTAGGTTGAAGCTTGGGTAGGCATAGTTTGGAGGTGCTGATTCTAAGAAGGACCAAGGAGGAAATCAGGCACTTTATTCTGGGGACTGAAAGATGTGAAAGACATCAGTGTGCTGACTGAAAAAAAAAGATTGCTCATTGTTTGAATTTTTCTCATGGGTTAGGAAAGGCGATACTGGTGTTGGCACATCTGAATTCATCATCAGGTGCTCCTCCTTAGTGGCAAGAACCTGTATTTCAGGATGAGAAGCTGAGTATGACACCAGAAAGGGTGAGGCTTCTCACCTGCAGCAGCAGGTACCTTTGCTGTGAAAGAGGAAGAGTCCAGGAACCATGGGGCCATAAAGATCCTAGATCTCAGAAGAAACTGCAACCTGGGTGTAAAGGAGTTGCCTTAAATTGTATATAGGAAAAAAACCCAAAGTAGTGCCAGGAGAAGGAGGAAAGCACTTGGAGGTTCTCAGCTGCGGCATCGCATGATGTGATCCCTGGTAAATGAAGGTAGTGACCTCCCACAGTGTCAGGCTGCCCTGAAGAATCAAGCTGTACTAGTCATTCCAATTTTAGCTGTCAGAAGAACAATGACTAGGGTTCTAAATCTTTGGAAAAAAAAAACCACCAATCTTTTTTTTTCTTTAGACTACTTGTGTGCTTTCTAGAGAAGTTGTAACTCGTGGTATGCAAGCTTAACAAATCCAAAGAGAAATCATAACCGGTATACAACATAGCAGCTCCTCTCTTCAGTGAAAGAAGTGGGATTTGATATGTTCCATGAGTAGATGATGACCAGCCACCGTGCAATTACAGAATATAGGCACTGACCTACAAAACCTTCCACAAGACAGATCCACTTAATCTCAGGAACCTCCTTTTATACCACAGCAGCTGTGATTTTTTTGTCCCTCTACATATATATGGACTTGGAAGAGGAGCTGATACTTTCTCAGCAGCTGGCCATAGGCTCTGAACATCTTTCTGAAGGAGGTCAGGATAAGTACTGTGTCCAAGCCCTCCTGTCTTTGGCCCAGCATGTTAGGTTTGGTGGTCTGACATGCATGTTCTTCATTAAACATGCCTAGTTGTGCCTAATGTCATAACTTTCAGTGGTCCCACTCAATTTCCTGTATGTCAACAGCCTCTGCCCATTGTCATGCTCAAGCGACTGAAAAATTTGTCTGCCAAGGAGCCTAGAAAGTACCTGAGTGGAAAGGAAAGGAATCTTCCCTGCTGTGAAGTTAGCAAAGATACTGCTAAATTTCCTGTCCCATGGCTGTTTCATAAGGACACATTATGCACCAACTGTGTTGTCGTGTTGTTTATTCATAAAATTGTCACTGATCCTGGGCAGATCTAGAGTCTGTTCTGTCCTGATCTGAGGTGAAGCCATTCTGAAGGGACAAGCAGCTGGAGAGAGAGTCAAATTTTCTTCCTTTCTACACACAGGAACTCTATGCTCTCACTCACACATTTAAAGCACGTACAAGGTCAGAGTGATACTATGGGATATGTAAAGTAGAGAGTAAAGACATTAAACCCGTGACAGCAGAGTAATTACTGCTTCCAAGCCTGGTCCTTGAATGCTCCCTAAAGTGTCCTCATGAATTGAGTTAATGGAGAGAGAAGATGGAGGAGACTTAAAGAGACTCCAGTGGCTTTCTTCTGGTAGCAGATGCCACCTTGCCTCAAGGAGACCATTTCAGTGTTCTTTAAAAGGCAGGAAAGCTTCCTGACAGGCAGTATGCTGTATCATCTCCCTCTCAGCCTTCTCTCATGCCGAGTTTGCTACTCTGCCTGCAGTCTGGTGGATGGTGGTGTTCCTCTTGCATATCTGTCTTGAGCAAAAAAATATCAGTTTGGTGAAGCTTTGCTGTGTGTAATAAGCTGGACACCTCCATGAATGCATTTGTTTACACTTAATATGCCTAAAGCATGCACATTTCTTAGTTCAAAGCATTAGTATTTGACAAAACCAGGCAATCAGTTGCTCACAAAGTAGTTCACAACAGAGTTGTGGAGCAGTGCTGCTCCAGAGCCTGATGCCACAGTGAGGGAGTCATGGCACTCCTTGAAAAGAAATCTCGTAATGTGGAATAATGGTGTGAGAGTGCACAAGACTGAGAGGGCTCACAGTTGGGCATTTTCTGCCCTAGGATTCAGGAAAGCAGAAACTGTTGGAAGCTCCAAGAGGAGAACATGAGTGAAAAATAGTACTGCCAGATGGAGAATCGTGGCAAGCACAGAATGAGAATGATTAGTGAAACCAAGCAGGAGAAAGCAAGAGACATCTCAACACCCTGTTTTAAAATCCACAGTGTTTTCAGTTTGTGATTCTGCTGGAATTAAATACCTTCCAAAATGAGAGTGTGTGAAAGCAATATTGGCAATCTTTGTCCTAAAAAGAAAAGGACAAACTGTCCTTCCATTTGGTTTACTTTTACTTGGTAGGGCTGCAGACCCTGTCCCAGCTCTCCTGTAAAAAAGGAGTGAGGGCCCAACTGCCCAACTGTCTGCCTCAGCAGTTATTATTTTCTAGTAGGCATCGAAAAAGGATCTAACAGGTTTCTATCATACCTTAAAAAGGTTGGGTTTGCCTGATTTCTGCTGCGTACAGCCAATCACATAACTGGCTGCAGCACCACCCAGAAAGCAGACGAAAGGAATCATAGGTTTTCCATTCAAGCACCTGAGTTTTCTAATGATCTTTCTCCTGTATTCGTGAAATACCACAGAAGCTGGATAAAATGACATGTTAATGTACTTTTAAAATACAGGTTTCGAGTTGAAAGGTTAACAACCTGCAGTGTAGTCCCTGAGGGAAATGGCCTTCAAATATATACTGTAAAAAGGGTTTATTTTCCTTAAGCCAGATTTCTCTCTTAGGTGCCAGAAAATAAGCTGGGCTTCCATTTTACAGGCCCATCTTCCTTCCAAGCAGGTTGAAATTCATCTGTGGCAGATGAATTTGCTAACAGAAGTGAGGAGTTAATCAGCAAGGCTACGTGTGTTATGTCTCACATTGGTATGCAACCTCTCTCACCGCGTCTCAATCATTCAGTCACCCTCTGTACCACAGTGCTCTCCTATCCCACAGCGCAGCTTCCCTTCCCTCTCAAATCAGGACAGTGAAGGTGGGGAAGAGGGCTTAGGAGCAGTCAAAGGGTGTATAGCAGGAAGAGCTTCCCTTGGCTTACACACAGGTCACCTCTCTGCCCTTACTAGAAGAGGACAGATGCTTGTAGTGCGTTTTCTTGAACATGGCCAGGGATGGTAACTCCACCACATCCCTGGGCAGGCCATTCCAGTGCCTGATCACTCTTTGGGAGAAAAAGTTTTTCCTGACATCTAATCTAAATCTCCCATGACACAATGTGTGGCCATTCCCTCAAGTCCTATGATTAGTTATCTGGGAGAAGAGGCTGACCCCCTCCTCTTCACAGCCTCCCTTCAGGAAGTTGTAGAGTGCAATGAGGTCTCCCCTGAGCACCTCATCTTCTCCAGACTAGACAATCCCATAACCCTCAGCCGTTCCTCATAGGACTAGTGCTCCAGACCACTCACCAGTTTTGTTGCCCTTCTCTGGACACATTCCAGGGCCTCCATGTCTTTCTCGTAGTGAGGGGCCCAAAACTGAACACAGTAAGTGTCAACGGGTCCTTCTAGCCACTCTGCCCCAAGCCTATAGCATTGCATGGGGTTATTGTGGCCAAAGTGCAGGACCCACCACTTGGCCTTGTTGAGTCTCATCCCATTTGCATCAGCCCAGCAATCAGTCTATCTACATCTGAAGGGCCTCCCTAACCTCAGGCAGATCAACACTATCTCCCAACGTGGTGTCATCTGCAAACTTACTGAGGGTACACTCAATCCCCTCATCTAGGTCATCAATAAAGATATTAAAGAAGATAGGCCCCAATACCAACCTCTGGGGGACACTACTTGTAACAAGATGCCTGCTGGATTTAACTCCATTAACCACTACCTGCTGGGCACAGCTTTCCAACTAGTTCTTTACCCAGAGAAAAGTGTACCTGTCCAGGCCACGGGCAGCCAGTTTGCCCAGGAGAATACTGTGGGAGGCTGTGTCAAAGGCTTTGCTGAAGTCTAGGTAGACTACATCAACAGCTTTTCCCTCATCTACCAGTCTGGTCACATGGTCATAGAAGGAGATTAGGTTGGACAACCATGACCTGCCTTTCATGAACCTGTGCTGGCTGGGCCTGATCCCCTGGATGCCATGCACATGCCATGTGATCTCACCCAAGATGATTTGCTGTAGAACTTTCCCTGGTACTGAGGTCAGGCTGACAGGCCTGTAGTTCCCTGGATCCTCTTTAAGGCCCTTCTTATAGATGGGCACACAATTCAAAGCGATGGCTGTGCTCTCCCTGACGTTTGAAATCCATTAGGACTGGTTACCTTTGTAATGGCAGACCAAAGAGGTCTCTGTCCTGCAGCCAGCATACAACCAGCATCAACTCTTTAGCAATTAAGCTGAACTATATGACAGAAATGCAATCATGTGCCTGTATATGATTGGGATCAAATGAGATACAGTAACACAGAGTTTGGTATCAGTTATTATGAAGCCACAGCCCGTTGACCAGACAAGTCTTGGTTTTACTTTTTTTCTCAGCTTTACTAGATTTAGTGTCTATTTCGTTTGAGATGTAAATTTCATTTTCTGCAACCTTGAGGCCACATCAAAGTGCTTTAGCATTTGTGCATTAGCTGCATTAGAGGAGAAGGCCTTAGAGGACTTCTATTTGTACCTTTAAGACTGTAGTTGACAAACTCTAAAAAAATCCTGGGAATTTATGTCATAGAGTCAATAGAAAACTGAAATGCCAGAACTCCACAACTCTCAGATGGGTTTCAGTATTAAAATGCTAACAAAATGCGTTTAACTGTAAATGAAACAGGTATAAGGGCCTCTTGGTGGAGGAAAAAAAAAGAGGCAGTGGTGACAGCAGATGGAGCTATTGGAAACTTAAAGCATGTTTCTCCTGGTGGGGATGGAAAATATTCTCAGTGCAAAACTGAAGAACCTGCACCTCCTTGTATATTTTTTTTTTCAACCTGTAATGCTTCTGCCCCACATAGTCTGGAACATTATCGGCACTCTTCTCTGTGCTTGTGATACCCATTAGGGTAGTACCTGCCTGCTTTCTATAGCTTGAATCGAGAGAAAACTGAGTTACTTATGAAAACTAAACATGAACTATCCAATGTTTTGATAGTTTATATCCCAATTTAAACTGTATAAGCAAGGATAATTCATTGTAATTATACTTTGAAATCCATTAAATGAAACAAGGGTTTCTTTAAGCTGACAGTGTTATTGTAGCCTTGAATATCTCAAGATAAATACAAGGTAAGGTCCATGGAGGAAGCAGTAGTTCTTGTTTGACAGTTAGGATTGGCAAGACTCAGAGAGGCTTCCAGGCACAATAACCCTTCTTGAGGTTTGAAAGGGAAGTCACAGATTTCAAGCTTTGTTTAGGTTGGAAACAAGTGCTCTGAGTTTAATTTAATTAATGTGGAGCAGAGCAAGGTGATAAGGCCTCAAGGGACAGGTAGGAAAGCATAGGCATTATTAGCTATGAAAACTTTGGGAGTGAGCTGTGGGTGGTTTTAAAATGGGATGCACAGGGAAATGGCAGATCAGCGAGAAGCCAGATGGCTTTAAGGGCATTTTCATAATACGCTCTCTTAACTGAGCTACAGGAAAATATTCCAGTTTATTATAGAGACAATATTGATAAGAACTGTTGCAGAGATCCTTTGAATACGTCACTTGTGCTGGTTATTTTATTCTGAGGAGTGAAGATTAATAACCAATGTGCAACTGCACTCAAGTGTTAAGACACAATCCTGAACAGATAGCCCATTTATAGGCAGCGAGAAACAACAAAGAGTAAAGGAGGCCCATGAGTGTGCTTAAACAGTGGCATCTGGGGTCAAGGAAAGGTCCTTTGCTCAGTCTGATGAGTCACCTAGCAGAAACTGATGAGTTTGTGTATCTTGTGTTACCTTTTCAGCTGGACCTGTGATACCAAGCCACACATTAGAGATACAGTCTGCACCAATTCAAAATACCACTTAGCAAAACAAGTGAGGCAAACCTCCTTGTATAATGCTTCCTGTTTTGTCACCTTCTTTTCTTGATGCTTAATTTGTTATCTCGTGCAATAACTGGCTATTTTTTTTTATAACCACTGTTATATTTTTAAATATGTAGCATATACTAATGCAGACTAGAATTAAATCATCGTTTATTCAACCATAAATATTATAAAGGAAGCTTTTGATATTTAAGAAATTAAATCAGTTCACACTAACTCATGGATCCTCGATGCTCTCAACCTGGGAGGACCTTTCACATTGGGTAATAAAGTACGGTGAGAGCGGTAGCAAGGAAGGGTGTTAATGACATAGAAGTCAAAATACAGACCAAGCCCTGGCAGCGTTGTTTTATGTATTCATTTTGCTTTATTGGCTAAAGGATCAGTTTCCTTTTAACTTAATTCAAAACAGACTTTTTCCCCCCTGAGTGAAAAATTTTTATTGAAGTTTTTGAGTAACTGCTGATGTAGGAGTCTGACAGAAATAAAACAAATGGCAGTGCATCGTTTGTAACCCCTGACTTGTTTGGTTTTTAATGTAGACTGTAATAAATGAGAACATAGATTCACTTGCCCTGGTAACCGCCTTGTAGTTCCAGAGAGATTATTCACTCCATGAGTCCAACATTAGAAGGTGAAAACCTCTTTGATATTTTAAAGTTGAAACGCATTTATCGGTTATTTAGTAAATACAAAGGAAAGTGGAAGGCAAAGGAATTTCCACAAACTTGGTTTGGGGTTTTCAAGGCTTCCCTTTCATTTTTTTACACATCCTTAAAGCAAAATAACTCTCAATTTAACAAGCATAGATCCTGGCTTACAGTGGTACAAGAAATCAGAAACCCAAAGCAAATTAGCTTCTTGGTGTTGGGTTTTGGTTTTTTTTTTTGGCTGGAAAACAGGAAGGGACCTTAAGAGTCAGCTGGAGTTGAGGCCCAAAAGATACATGTAGATTTATGTGTTCTCAATGTACACGAGTATGATAGGATTTATATGCGGGCTGTCAGCCTTCCTATGAGTAATGCCTGCTGTAAGCAATGTTGCATCACATGACACCGGACGGCTTTCAAAGTATATGATAGCCGTACTTTCAAGATTTGCTTGGGTTTCTTCAGTGGCACGGGATTTTGTGAGGTCACGTGTACATCTGTCCCTCTAGTAGTCAAGTACATTTTTTGCAAGTAGATAAAGATTTCCCGACTCCGTCAAATGCGGTGTACATGTCTGGCTGTTACTCAGGCTTTTCTCCTGCCCCATCCCCGTAAAAAGCACATGCAAGTGAAAACGAAGCTACACAACCCCCGGATGGTTTTAGAAACTTGGTGAGCTTTTATTTAGAATAAATAATTATCTTTTAAGTATTCTCCATCTTATTATACACATGGATATGCAGAGGCCTTAATTCCAAATATCACACTAAGATTTCTCTCACTATATAGAAATTAAGACACACTGTAACGGGAAGTTTTAGCGTTATTTTTCTGGCTATGAAATCTGTAAATCATGTCCATATGCTTAAAAAGCAAGTCACGCTGAACACAGTAATAAAAGGCATTTCAAGCTTCAAAGAGAATGTTCCTCTGCTCAATAACCTTCCCTCTGAGAAGGTCATTTAGTCATAGGTTAAGAGCTAATGGCATTAGTCAAAAACCAGTTCTGCTATGAATTTTACATACCTCATTTAAGTCTTCTGTATTGTTATATTAAATCTCTGTTATTAAATTCGGATGTATCGGTATGATAGCACAAAACATTTCCATTTTAAAGTTTGTGGAATATTTTTGAATGGATCGAAGAATCCAGAATTTCTCAAATGAAATAACATTATGAGGTTTTTATAAATCCTCATCAAATTCTAATTATCTGCTTGTGTTTCGGTCTCCACCCAGAGCCTCCTTTTAGTCATGGTTTTCCATGTAAAGGATTTATGGCTCTGCCACAGCATTAACGACATCTGCGTCTTCTTGGGGCTGTGGCAATGACGACCATCAGGCAGCACTGGCATTTACACGTTTTGGCTTAAACTCATGAGCTTTTCCACTTAGTATTTTAGAGAGTGTTACAAATATGCAGTATGTGCTCGAGCTTTGGTCGTTTTCTAATCATACAGGAGAGCGGGATGGAAAAGAGCAGCACCCTGCATGGTGGAGACTGGCACAGGGTGGCCTGTCGTTTGCTTAGTGGCCAACCCAGCCTAAACCACAACACAGGGCCTTAGGAGAATGACCTGTGAGGAAGGGCCTTAGGAGAATGACCTGCAAGGAAGGGAATTTATTGTAAAGAAAAGAAGCTGTAAGATCCCTGTGCTGCAAACACAGTAATGTGCGAGTGCAGCCCAAAATGTAGGTGGGTCAAGGCTTCAGAAGGTGGAAGGGCCTTTCTTCTATGAGAGATTACAAGAGGGGAAGGATAGACAACGCTCATGCTCAAATAATTGGTTTGTTGGGTTGGGAAAAGATATTTTCATGTTCCTACACAAATTAAGTGTGAATCTAGTCAATTCAGACCTCTTCAGCATCTCTGCTTTCCTGTCCAGAACAGTGCCGGGTGTTAGGTGAAGCAAGAGGGAATGGATCCATGAGTTGCAGAGGAAGGCTGCAGGACAGCAGCACTGTCCTGGTGTGTGTCACATCCTTGAGTACCAGACACCAGCATCCCCTTCCCCTGCCAGCTCTGTCACAGTGTGGGTGCTCCTCTCCACCTCATTTTGTGAGCTGGTGGGGCAGAAGCACCTCGGTGACAGGTTAATGGATAAATGGAGAGAGAAGGAGTTGTGTGAGGTCCTCTGCTGCACCAGGAGGGAAAGAGCTGAGGGCGAGGTTAGTGTGCACGTACTCACACATGTGCGCATACACACAAAGACCCACACCAAGTCTGTGGTGTGGGTCCCAATTGAAGCACAAAGAAGTACATTCATAAGCCTTCTGTAAATTAGGGCTGAGAATCTATAAGGAGCGCATAAGTTATAAACTAGATGAATATTTAAGTGCTGGCTGCTTAGGCCACACTTAGTGAATGGCACCACAGGCAGTTTCCTTCTCCACCTTCGTGGTAAGCCTAAGACTTGTTCAGATTTCACAAACTTTCTGGCACATCACTGCTGCAAAAAGGAAATCCCTCACAGGTGAAAGAACCTGTAGGGGATTAAATGTGAAAATAATGCTGAATTTGACATTGACTTTCAAGTGTGTTTTTGATGATCACACATTCCTGTTGTTTGAGCATGTTCCTACCAAAAATATTTACCCAAGCATTTCGCAAAGTAATCCGCAAGAGGTAAGCCCAAAATTTTGAGGTTAAGGGTTAAATTCACAGAAAGGCTTGGGTTGAATGAAGCCAGTGGACATGGCAACATCTCTCTTCCGATTGGGATTTCCAGTCCTGAGTTACACCTCCAGGCACAAGTTTGTTTACCAGTGCTCTAGGAGGGTGTGAAAACCAGAGTATGGGTCACAGTGGTGGTCAGTGATGATACCTTTCTAACCAGGGTATCCTAATGACTCTTGCACTCTCCTGGGGGCTAGGTGACACATGTTCAAATCCCTCTCCATTTCAGTGACAAAAGCTTTTGAACATGGTATTAAGCTCCTCAGTGGCTGCTTTATCTAAGAGCCTTCTGGAGTTGAAGCAGACTTATTTGCCTCTCAGGTTGGAGCAGTTCTGTTTTGTAAAAAAAATGGCTAATATATTCACTGGTCAGGACAGAAAAACGAGGAAGCCTTTAGAGATCATTATTGACAAGACTCGTATCTAATTAATACAAGGTTCCAGGTGCTGAACTTCAATTTAAGAAAAGCTACCAAATGCAAAAGCTTAATCTCTTTCCACAGAATTTAGCTGTACAAATACTGTGGTATAGTTTTGCACAAAGTTGTATTTTTTACTCCATACGCCTCTGGTGCCACCAGTTAAGCGTCTGGTTTGCCTCTGCAGCTCCCTCCCTGGCTTTCTGAGGAACATGCTAATGGTTTAGCCTGTCAACAATCCAACCACGAGGTCGGGCTGCTCCAGATTGAGCTAGGTGAGAAGTGATGGGGCAGTTCCTTCCATTTTTGGACCCTTATATAGACTTCACTCACCACGTACACATATCTGGATTTAGAGCCTCTCAGAGGAATGAGGGAAACATAATGGTGTGCTTCTGCTGCCAAGCTGGTTCACCTAGTTTTGCACTGGGGTCACATTCCCCTTCTTGTCCTTGCAGAGTGCATGCTGGTTGCACATGGAGAAGTGCTGGTTGCAGAGTGGTTGCACTTCTCTACTCTGGAGAAGAACCCTCAGCAGGTGAGTCCAGTGTAGACCCAGGTAGGTACCTGCTGGGTAGCAGCAGGTAACTCTGCTGCAGGGGCTCCACTCAGTACACTTACAGGTCAGACTGTGCTGCTTGGTCAGAGGATCCCAGGCCAGTTCCCAGCACAAATAACAAAACCAGCCTGCTGGTTATGTTTGCACAGGCCCAGACCACAGGTGGCTTAGGAAGCACTCAGAGCATTCCTCCAGAGTCGAACCCTATAGGCTTTATTCAGACAAAAGACACACTAAATTGTTTGGTGTTTCATCCAACAATTCAATCGATCTTACAGGATGTGGCTTTAATTTTATTTTAAAGCAATCAATTTTTTCTCATCTATAAATGTAAAAAAATCTCAGATTCATGATCAAAAAGCCATTTTCTATTCCCAGTGTTGTGTCAAGCTTTCCATCCTTGTAGCAGTTGTTTCATTTGCTCTATTCCCTTTGAATAGAATTGGAGAATTCAGCAAAGGGGAAAAAGTTATTCAGTCATCATCAAGACTATCACTTCCAGTTCAGGATTATTGCTCACAGTATTTTCTCTGGACTGGCTCAGGCCAGGCTTTAGTGGCTCAGAAAACATTGCTGTCCTTGTACTTGATTTGGTTAAAACACATTTACTCAGGCCTCACGTTGGTGAAAGGAACTTCAGTGCAAAGGAGTAATTTTCAAAGCATGGTAAGCTAAAAGGAAAACCATCTTTTAGTGAACTCTGCCTTTCCAAAAATCACTGAAGAGTAAGTGTTAGTGAGGCTGTTATCCCCTTAGGGAGATTAGCACACTACACCAGGAACAAATAAATAAATCACACATGTCTGTCAGGCAGACATGGGAAAAATGGCTTTTCTTTTCTGAAACTACTGGATCAAGTGACCTTGTTTCGACCTGGGTTTGGGCAGAAGCCAGTTCCAGTGGGACAAACATAAGGCGGCTGTACTCGGGATTGCTTTGGGTTTTTGCTTATTTTCTTTCTGCTGGGCAGAGCTTTAAAATAACAGAGAAAAATCAAAACCACTCGAATAACTGATGTATTTATTTTCTTATATACACTTAAATATGGCACATCTGACAGTAGTTGTACAATAGACTCAAAATGATAATCAAAGCTGGACAGTAGATCAAATAACTCAGTGCTGAACCTATTAGAAGCCAAATCCTGTACACTGAATTTCTGAAGAAAGTTTCCCCCAGGAGCTGCATTAGCTAAGGATTCAGAGGCTAAGATTATCTAGTCTCAATTTCTGAAAGACTGGCTGGTGACAGTGACTCTATTGCCAACGTAACAGCTTCATCGTCCATAACGTAACATTGAACTGGCTCTTTCCACTCCTTCTTCCACACAGCCAGCGATTCATCCCTTGTTGTTACCTCTTGGAGAACAATTACCAACGTCCCAGCAGATTCATCTGCAGTTAGTGATTACTCTAATAAATAAATGCAGACTGGAATCATTCTTCTGCTATTAGTGTGGAAGATGTTCACGTTTACTACTGTTCGAATGTCAGTGACAGCTACTTTGCAAAGCAGTGGGTTTTCGGTGAATAGGGGAAGCTCAGTCAAGGAGTTTCTTTGCTTTGGGACCCATGGGAACCTCTCTTCTCCTTTGGACAACGACAATGCCTGGAACACACTGGTTTAGCAGTTGGGCATGTTCTGGGTTGGGATGGACATTTGTCCTCACAGCTGTTTGATAAAGGAGAAAAAGCAAAAAGAGAGACGCATTGTAATATGGTAGTTGCTCGTTGTTGCAGTCCTCAACTTTTTCAACCCTAAACACTGCAATGCTCTCTAGATAACCTTTGGGAAAGTGTCAGGACCCTACAGCACAGGGAGATAAGACTTTGCTGCCTGACAGTTCTTGTCTACAACAGCACACCTTGCAGTTGTCCATTTGTTCACAGTCACAACCTTTCATTTCTTGTGAGCAGGAAGTCCAGTGTCAGCACTGGATGGTGCTGCTCTCAGATTCTGTGAAGTACCATAGTTCACCTGGCACTTCAGATTTGGACCTCCAGGAATATTGGGCATCAAACTCTGTCACAAAAATCCTGTGTTCAGATTACAGTAATTTCTGTAAGCCCAACAAATGATCGCATTGATCCCCTCCTGCTTTTCTGAAACACATAAATGACCAAATCTCTCAAGCTCACTTTCAGCTCTGCAGTCTCTTTTAGCTATTTTTACACTTCTTGTCAACTATTTTATGCTTGTCAGCTTTTCAAAGCTGAAATAAAGTTGCATATGAAGTTACTTCTTCATAAAACAGCAATGTGCCCTTGTGGCCCAGAAGGGTCTCCTGGGGTGTATCAGAAAGAGTGTGGCCAGCAAGTTGACAGAAGTCATCCTCCCCCTTTACTCTGCCCTGGTGAACCTGCATCTAGAGTACTATGTCCAATTCTGGGCACCCGAGTTCAAGAGGGACAGGGAACTACTGGAAAGAGTCCAGCAGAGGGCTACAAAGATTATCATGGGAATGGAGCACCTCTCTTCTGAGGAAAGACAGAGGGACCTTGGTCTGTTTAGCCTGGAGAAGAGAAGACTGAGAGGAGATCTTATCAATGCTTATAAATATCTAAAGTGTGGGTGTCAAGAGGACTGAGTCAGCCTCTTCTGGGTGTTGCCTGGTGACAGGACAAGGTGCAACAGGCACAAGCTGGAACACAGGAAATTCCATCTCAACGTGAAGAAAAACTTCTTTACTTTGAGGGTGACAGCGCTGGAACAGGCTTCCCAGAAGAGGTTGTGGAGTCTCCTTCTTTGGAGATCTCTAAAACCTGCCTGGATACACCTGTTCCAACCTGCTCTAGGTGAATCTGTTTTGCCAGAGGGGTTGGACTAGATGATCCCTGAAGGTCCCCTCCAACCCCTGCCATTCTGTGATTCTTCCACAGCTGCTTCTCTATGAATAGGCCTATAAAGTTGATGAGAATGGGCCCTGTGAGGGAACTGCAGCTTTGATAATGTACACAGGGAAACTGAATGCTGACTGTCTTTACGTAAGCTTTCAGACAGAGCTCCTGCATGCTCCTTGGTCCCTACATGTGGCCAAGGCTTTCTGAGAAGGAAATTTTGAAAATAAACTAATGCATGAAAAAGGAGTGTTTTAAAAGGGTGTTTTCTATTTAAGTTTTGCCAGAGAAAGCTCAGAACTGCTTACACAAAAGGATTAGGGAAATGCATGGAGTATAACTGCCCCAGAACAATTTTCAGCTTCTCAGTGGAATCAGAGCTGATTGAGTGGCTTTGTGTGTGTACAAAGTTGCATTAACTCTAGAAAATTACTTGCTCTGAGGACAAACTGAATAAGGAATAAACTGTATGGTGTGGGTGCCAACTTAGGGAGCTTTTTTCTCTAGACATCGATGAATCTGCATTCAGCTGTGACAGAGAACACAGGATGGGTTCTACCTGTCTGCAAATGCAGGACTCCCTGTATCTCACTGTAAATCCACTGTGTCAAACAGCACTTTCAGCTGTAGCACAGTTTTAACCTTCATTCCCTTAAGATCAGAGGAGGGGAGGGGGGAGTAACAAATGTTGGTAGTTGAATAACATCCTTGTCTAGATCTCTTTAAAACATGTTAATTAAATAAACCTTAGACACCTTCTATGAAATAATTATTGTGAATATAATCTCTGTTTTCGTTACCTCCCTAACTACAGCAAGGTATTTTATCTTGGGTGGACCTCCTAGCTAATTCAGCACTTGATCCTACGGCTTCTACTCAAGCTAATTCAGATCTTGCAGTGGACACACAAAATGACAAGAAGCACATACCTGCAGGTTTCAGCATGAAATATCTTGTGTTTTAGAGCACAGCTCTCCTGGCTCTCCCTACACAAATAGCAGCTGCAGTTGTCTTTACTTTGAAAGAAATCTGTGGGACACTTCTGTCTACAGATGCATTCACAATTTTCTTCATCGAATTCCATATGTTGTCCACACATAGCCAGCTCAGCGAGAGGAGGGAGTCCTGCAATAGCACATACAGCTTTTAGCAGTAAGCTTTACATGGCTGAATCCTGCTTTTGAAGGGTCTAATTCTTTCTATGCAATCACTAGGGCTCACACATGTTCTCTCTGGTAGATTCTAGCCTTCAGAATTCCTGTTGTAACTTACAGTGTAGAAAAGGACTTGAGAGGATTGGGCTGGTTATTTCACTAACTCTAATACTGCTACTTCTTGTGGGTTGAACCCTGCATAAAAATACTTTATTTGGGGACTGTATATTAAAGGCGCCTAGTGTTAGGAATGCACAAGTCTTTACTGAACAGCAGGTTTTCAAAAGTAAATCTCAAAAATTTAGTCTATGTCAGTGACAAAAATGCACATTCATACAAACTATCACACTCATTACTCAATGTACTTCATTATCCATATGCTTTGGAAATTTTTGCAAGGGTAATACTTAGTCTAGTAAGGTGCAAACTGGTCTAGTACTTTGATGAAGCACATATGCACACTTGCCAGTTAAAAAAAGAAGGAAATACTTTGCTTCAGAAACAAAACCCCAGCCAAGTGAATGCACTGTCTAATACCTCATCTATCTTCCTTCAAAATACACATCTGGAGTACAATCAGACTAATCCTAGCAAAAAGGGAACACATTTTGGGAAAGCTTTATTAAAATGCTAGCCGCACATCTCCGGTTAAAGGCCATGGCATATAATGTGTCATTGGGAAGGTAATTTCCTGTCGTTTTACAATTAGCCCTTGGATTTAACCTATGGAATGTGGAATGTAACCTGTGCCCATGACCTCTGCAGCCTTAGCTCTGATCTCAGTGGCCAGAAAAGGCTTGCACATTACTTGAAAGAAAGCTTCATTATTATTTACTCATGCTGGAAAACCAATATCCAGACAGAATAAAACTCAATCCTATTGGAAGGAAGGAAGGGATCTGCCACAAAATCTTGGAAGACAAACCGCTTCCTTGGGATGATAAAGCCTGGCGTGTGTGAAGTGGTGTAGAGTGTTTTAGACTCACTTTGTTTCAACCTCAAAGACAGATTTTAAGTTCTTTTGCCCCAGCCACCGCCAAACACAATGTACTTCATAGAATGGTATTTTATCTGAGGAAATATTGAGTCTATATCAACAAAAGCTATAATTCAACAAGCCACAGGTTTTAGTGTGCCAAGCTGACCTTACAAAGGGCTAGGAATTATGCGGAGTCTGGCTGTTCACATTCCTTTAGGCATACTATGAAATATAGAGTACTAATCCTTTCTTGAGTGAAAAGTCTAACCTAAGCTGAATTTACTAACCTGATGGTCAAATGATCTGATCCAGAACAAGAACAGATCCTACAGAAGCCACTACACAACTGTTCTCTTGCTTATTAAAATTAGAGGATTGTAATCAACAGACCAGTTTATGAGGTTATTGAGTTTTATTTCAGTGTGCTAGGCTAGGAATTGCTTGTCAGCTTGCTTTTGGTTTTGCCTTGGATTTTTTATTCTTTGCTTGCTGCATGTAGGTTCAACCACAAGGAGAGGGCTTTCTTCTCTGTCCATTTGCTCTAGTGCTATGATAATTTTATTTCAACCAGCACAGTTTCCTGACAAAAGCAATCTTTAAAATAATCTTATACAGGGCTTGGAAAAATGTTAACTTCTCATAATGTATATTGCTAGTAAGAATCTTTAGACTTATGCAGTTATCCCCCAGAATATTTCCTGAAAATTCTTTGACTGATTAAAGTTTTCCAGAAAAACAGAAGGGAAGTAAAATTCTACTAATTTTACCCTCTTCCATTTCCTTCCACAGATCTGAAAGGGTATACTTACATACTTCTGAGTATCCAGGGCATAACAGTTTGAAAGTTTTCTAAATACCTTAGTATTATCATAAAAAATAGTAAAATATTTTGAGAGGTCTTATAACCTTTTGCACTGACTACAGCTAATAATCTTATTCCTGACATGTCTGTTTTTAAGAATTTCCCGCAATAAAGATTCAGCACCCTCCCCATTCAATATATTCCAGAGTGTATTTTTTTTCTACAGTTTAAAAGTTTTCCCATCATACAATTGAAGACCCATAAAATTTATCCAGGGTGTCTACTTCAGTAACCCTTTTTCACACTTTCCTAGTTGCTATGCAGGTTACTGATACAGAGGGAGGAAAACCTCCAAGCAAAAGTCATGAGAGGGGGATAAGTACATATAATGTGTTTATTGCCAGGTGAATTTCTCTGTCATAAGCCAAGTCCATCTAGGGATGTGGAATCAAAACTATAACTCTCTCAATGAAAAAAAATGGGTCATAACCAAAATGAAACACAAGTAGCCTAGAGATGGCAAGCAAAAGTGTCCAGTTCTAATTTCATCTTTACCTTCTCGTCTGTTGGAGTGCTGTACATCTAGAACACATTCACATTTGTCACTGTCCCAGATCCATCCATTGTGGCAAAGTTTATTGGTAAAGGGGCATCTAGAAGAAGAGAAAAGTAGGGATTTAAAAAAAAAAAATAGGCATATCAGTGTAGTCATTTGGCAAAATGAACCTGCTGGTATGCTGGGTCTGCCACTTGCACTATGTTACAACACCTGTGTGCACTACTGCTGCAAGCAGAAAACCTTGGGACTGGGTGGTTTTGCTGACAGGGCTAAGCTGTCTGGCTCCCAGCAAGTAGAGGAGGCAGGTACAGCACTCATTTCAGATTACAGCCTTAGGAAACGGCTACATTTTTGCAGCTCCCCTTTTCCATAATACAGCTCTACCATACCCAGGGGAGCCTTTGTCTTACAACATTCATGCCATGTAACTGTATTCCATTTTTCCATGCTGGCAGAAAGAGCAGCTCCAGTTTAAATTTCCCCATGCTTAAGGATGTATCGTGGCTTGTTTTCAGGGTCAGGGGTTTGACTTTTAGGCACTTGGCTGGAGGAGGGGAACTCACAAACTGGAAGAAGGCTGAGGTTGAGTGAGGGCTGCAGGGGCTTTGCTGAAATGCCACCTCTTCCCCAGCCCAGACATCTAACTGAAGGGCAGTTATGGAGGTAAGCCTACAGGCAGGGCTAGACAGAGACATCCAAGCTGACTTCCAGTGACTCACTCTAGCAATCTGTGTTTCTAGAGTCTTTCTTAAATTAACATAGCTTGTTCTCACCAGGGCTACGGGTATTTTATACTGTATTTTGAAGTCCGCTGGGAGATCATCTTTGCCAGCCAGTCAGCTTGACAGATACAAACCAGGACTCAACCATAAAGTGCAAAGCCACAATTCACACTGATTCTGACCCAACGTGCTTTGAAGTATGGCAGAGAGCTTTAGCTTGACCACAGCACTCTGTGTGCCGTGGCTAAATAATGTGTGACCACAGTTGACCGTGTCACACTGAAAAAGTATATGCACACATGTACCCAAATAGCTCCAGTGGAGCATAGAGCTAATATGTGCACTTTGAGTCCACTCTCAGGCACCTAAGTGTCTTAATGGCTCCTGACCCTGCTGAATGAGCCTGCTGGTTTTTGGATTCTGGTGTCCATTCACTTAAAAGTCACCAGGTTTAGTCAAAGCTTTCTAACCCTGGGTGATAAGATATTTGGAAAAGCTGTTGAGATAACAGAAAGAAAAGGGACTATTGTAATGACCAAATCAAAACAAAATAATTTGCCTACTTCAGATTGCACAACGTGTAGCAGTTTCTAAAAGAGGGAACTTAACTTACCCATCTTCTTCTGGGTACTGGACAGATCTTCGTATGATGGCGTAGGGATGGCGCTGTGTATTTGATAGACACTTACAGCCTGTGTGGTTGGCAATTTTGATCGGCACAGGCTCAGGAACACTTGTCAAGGGAACTGAGATCTCAAAGAGCTAGGTGGGTGAAATAGCATTTATTTTTCAGTTTCTGTTATACAGTTAATATTTGGAGTTTTAAATCAAAACCACCATTTGCCCCACACATGATCTTTTCAAGAGATAGTGTAGGTATAAAAGAGCAGGTGAGCACTGAGGATTTTGAAGAGAAGAAT
Organism: Jacana jacana; assembly: GCA_013400555.1. Lineage (NCBI taxonomy): Eukaryota > Metazoa > Chordata > Aves > Charadriiformes > Jacanidae > Jacana > Jacana jacana. The sequence goes on along the minus strand of VZTM01017287.1, from coordinate 51,405 downwards.
AAGCAATGCCCACCAAGGTAGAACCTTGCCAAAACAGTGGTCCCAGTGCCGAATTACCAGATATTAAATACCTAAGACCATTCCAAACAATTTGCAAACACAGTCAAAAGCCTCTTCTCGATGCTAGGGCCAAATGGAAAAAATATAGGTGTTAGGAACTTTGTTCTAAGTTACATCATCTGTTGAATCTCAACCACTTAGGGACGCAGCTATTTAACTTTCCTAGGGTATGATCACAGCATGCGTCTTTAGGGGCCTAACTTAAGCCCCACAGCTTCCTCCAAGAGGGAAGAAACAGGAATAAATAGAGGAGAGTTAGTTCTGCTTCAGCTGGGTTCTCACAGGTGTCATCCTGGAAATAACTCTCTGTTGACAGTAGCAGGAGCCTAAGAAACCAAGCAGCCTACTTTCAGTGCACCCAAATTGTTTAGGGTGATCTCTGAGTAGCCTTGTGGAAGCTCTGGTTCCTTGGGTAGCTGTGTGTGGGATCTGTGGAAGTGACCCACACCCCTTCCACCACCCCCCAAGCCAGCTTCCTTCCCATGGAAAGCAAAGCATAAGGTAACATCTCTCTGTGCCAGCATGTCTTGGCTTAATGCTGCACCCAGATGCTGAGAAAAATTCCTAAACTTGACTGTTTAGACACTTAAATGTAGGTATCATAGCATCTAATTTTAGGTGGCATGACAATCCTTCAGTAGAAGGATAAAAGGAAAAAAGAAGGGAAAAAAAGTCTGTCACTAATATGGTAGTAATTCTGTTCATTTTAGAGGAGTAAATCTGGACTGATGGTGGCGTATCCAGGAGTGGAACTTAGCTGGGGGCTTTTGAGGGTATGGTTATTTTGAAGGACGCTCAAGGAATGTTACAGTCGACAGAACTGTTGGTTTCTCAACCAACTTATGAACTGCTGCTCCAAAAACACATAAATAAGTCAATACTTTTTAGCCTGACCTAGCTTCCTGAGGTGATCGGATGTCTTTTGTATGGGGCCAACAGCTCATAACAGCTTTCTCCTTCTGGTGTGGAATGAAAGCAATTAATGAACATTGACGCAAGAAGGACAGACCCTTGTTTATTTTACTCCAGTTGTATTCCTGTGCCACCAGACAGAGTGGAATTACATTCCAACAAACCTGAAACAAACACAGAAGCGTATCGGACCTGCTCCCTATGAGGACTTCAATTTTCTTTTTAAAACAACTGCCCTTGATCTTTGCTCTAATTTAAAGAATGTCTTTTAAATAACTGGAATTTAGTACATTACTCCAGGTCAAAAGGTTCTATCTTTTCAGTAGACATGCAGAAGGTAAGGGTTAATCTGGGAGGACCAGCCTCCTGCGCTCCTTCTGTAGCTATTAACACAAACGTTTTCATCTGCAGAGCTGATGGGAGGTACTACATTGGGAGCTCTGCTCTTTCACCCGCTGGAGCAAGGTGTCTCTGTGCACAGGCACTAGAGGGCGTCCACTGAAAGAAGCTCTTCGGTTGCTCTACGCTCACCTTTTGGCACCAGTCATTATTACTCAGGTATTGGTTTCCTGTTGCACCTAAGCAGTAATTGACTACTGACTTAAGCCTTTCTTTTCCAAAGTGACTTGTGATTTGGGACATTCAGGTCTTGAGGCATTCAAATTGAGAGCATCTGACATCTCCTGTTGAAAATGTCCCCTTTTTAGGCTCACAAAACTGCACATCCAAAATTACTGGCTAGCCTTTTTGGCACTGAGAGCACCTTTGAAAATGCAGTTTTCAAACTGCTGGCCTCACACATCAAAATTTCCTGGAGTCTCTCTTAATCCTTTGTTGCAGAGGTTTCCCATAAGCCAATACTCTCCAGAGATCCTAAGTCCAAGTAACAATACATTAAAGAAGGATTAAACTCCTTAACATCACATGAGCCTGCAGTCACTTTCTCAGGGCCTGATTTTCCATCTCTTCACATATATATATCCATTTTTAATAATGCAACATGAATGTAAAATGCTATTGCACATGCCTGCATTCACTCCACATGGATAAAAAATTAATTCTGCTGTTTGTTATGACAGTGCAGACAGATCTTTCATAACAGGATATGAGAAACCAAACATCCTCTTTCCCCTCCCGCCTTGGGGAGGCAGGGTAAAAAGAAAGCAGATGAATAGCCTCATTTACCGTTTTCGACACATAAGTTGTGCTCGTATTCATGCAGCTCAGACTCTCCTCGTTGCAGCAGCCTCCGCATCTGAACACATTCACACAGGGAGGCTTGAAGAATTTGTTGGTTGTGGTACCCAGTTCCTTGGCAACTTCCACACAGGTTTCCCTTGGCACACATTGAGTCTTTTGCCATTCTTCATCTATGACTGGAGAAAACACCATCTTTATGAGCAATCGTGGCAGAGTTAAGCTTCTCGTTAGTGAGGCAGAAGCATTATATAAATAAAACTGAAGTGCTGGCAGGCCATTTGCACTTTTGGATCAATTTGCACTTAACTTGGATTGATCTAAGGACCAGAGGGAGCCTGAGTACAGAGTTATACCAATAAGTTACACCAGCTGCACTGGCAGAGAGGTCGTTGCATCTTTTCGCCTTTAGCTTTCAACACAGATGACCAAAATCTCTGTTAATTCCAGTGGGTTAACTAGAGCTGCATTGACTTCCCCTAGCCAAGAGTCAGCTCCGTGGCCTCTGTCTGACAAAGCTGGCCCACACCCTGTTCTCCCTTTCTCCAGCGGGGACCTCCTTAATGTCATTTTATCCTCTCTTTGCATGTACCCCACTGTGGACACAATAGAGCCTGGGCCTGACTGCAAAAGCACATTAATGATTAACAGACTCTGGTCAGAGGGTCTTAATGCTCCTACTGGATGTCAGCCAGTGAGCACTGTTTCCAAAATGTCTAATGAAATCCAAGACAAACACTCTCACACCTCAGTACCCTCAGGGTTTTGAGTTTGAATAACAGGAATATGAATTCAGGCATGATTTATCTATTCAAAACACTGTGACATCTTTCAAATACTGAGTTGTTGTCAACTAGTAATTCATTTTAGACGGATCTGTCAAAAATCTGACTGTAAGAAGGAATAACGCATTAAGTGACTGAACCAGAGGGAGAAAGAAGTGACATTTACATAATATTATCTTGAGTCCCGTTAAGAGATAGCCTTGCTTTTTTTGGCTTTTGATTATCTGATTCAAGTTATGGAATTACTCGAGAGTCATCAATGCTTATGCTTTAAGTCCTCCTTAAAATTATGAAAAATGTCTTTCCTGTCTCACCCCTTTCCATCAGGCCTCTGAAAGATCAAAAATAACTTCTACACTATTAAGAAAACTACTCTCTTTGCCTGTGTAATCCACCTCCCTTCTGTTACGCAGGCAGTGCATACATTTAGAGGGAAGTTCTGAGAAAAAAAAAAAATACAAAAGTTGTGGAAGATTTTCAGTCCAAATGCTATATTTTGTCTTTGGAGAATCATTTATTTCCCTCTTTCCTACCTGAGTTTCCTTTTATTATTTATAACGTTTTCTTTAGCTGACTGTGTGTTCTTAAAGCAGTTTGTTTATTCCTGCAAAGTCCTTCCCCGGGGTTGACTCACTCCACTTTCCAGTCTCACAAAAAAAGTAAAAGAAATAAGAATTTGGGGGCAGTTTCTGATTTTAAGGAATTAATTAAGAGGATAATTGGTAAAATCAATAGAATTGTCTAGAGTTGTGTTAGTCTATTAAAAAAGCAATCCAATCCTAGGGCTTAAAATAGAAAATAAAGTGTTTGCCAAACTCATTAAGGTATGTGCGTGTAATCCCTTCAGATGTCACTTCAGTGGTAGCGGCGGTGACCTTTCCAACTGCCCACATCCTCACTTTATTAACCACTTCTTTAGTAGAAGGGCTGTTATAGGGAGAGGGGGTCAAAGAAGTAAGTAGGTGTCATAATTTGCTCAGAAGAAATGTGGTCACCCTGATTTTTTCCCATGAACAAGTGCAGGGCATCTGCAGTACTGGGTTATCTGAGCTGCTTGGAGGAGGCTGTGGTTAGACAAGGTAATGCAAGATTTCAGTGAATTCATCATTAAAGCTCTAGAGAAGAGGAACAAAGTCCTGATCCGTCCCTGCTGGAGTTTGAGGTGCTGTGGAAGACAGTCTAGCAGTGACACAAAGAGAAGCCTTGACCCCTCCTTCTCATCAAAACACTTTATTAAAAGAAAACAGATGCCCTTGGCAAAAACGTCAATGCCTAATGACTTGAGAGGGTGTGGGAAAGAAATACATGTTTATAGCTTTGGTTTTTTTTAAAAGAAGCCCTAGTACCTTGAACATATTAAGATATTAGAACAAACGTAGCTTCTCTTACGGGATAATTCCACTTTGGGTGGAAGAGTGGAGAAGATGGTCCATTTTTAACTTAAATTTCAGTTACTTGACTTCGAATGAGAGAGTTGACATCTCTGTGTCTAGAACAGCTCTGTGTATTGTTAGTATTTCTGTGTAGACTTGTAAAGGTGTGTAAGCAAAATGTTCATCATTAATTAAATGGTTGTTCTTCCAGTGTGTATTGGATTTAGCTTTTTTCTGTATAGAATTTCTATGAGAAGCTTAAAACCATGCCTGCTGTATGAAAGCCCTTTTCAGACTGGCATTCGTGCCTGCATTTCTGTGCTGTAGCTCAGAGATGTAAATTAAGGCCTTTGCTCAGCCATAATTTAGCTAAGTAATGGTGTGCAAAGTGGTAGTGGTTATTGTAAAAGTGGTACTGGAACAGGATCAGCAATATCTGATTTCCCAAAAGGAAATTGATAGGATCATATCCTTCAGGGTAAAGGCTGACCAAAGAAGAGTAGCTCGGTCTCTCCTTTGTGAAGCTACAGTGTAGCTTTGCTACAGGATATCCATTTGCTCGGCCAAAGTACAGTAACCGATGCTTTATTTTACATCGGTGGACACATAATGCCTTTCAAGTGTCTCACCTACAGGGAACAATACTCATTTTTTTTCTTTTTCTTTAATCCTCTTTCAGGGGAAAGAATAGAATGTGATTCCCCACATTCAGATGTTGGTTGGTCCTTTGAAGATCTACTTCTCTCCAGAGACACTTCCTCCAATAGACTGAAATTAAAGCAAGACGTCCTTCCTGTGCAAATCCCACCCAGGCACAGCTGCTGACACAATGCCTTATATCAGAGCACACCTAATAAAAGAAGGGATTTCTATGGCTGCAGTAAATCTTGTTTGTTTCTGCCTGCAAGCAAATTCTGAGATTTAGCACAATGCTGCTTGCCAGCCCCTCGGCCAGTTCTTCCAACCTGTTCTTTGCACGCTGACTTCCCATCCTTCCTCTGGACTGACAAATCCATACATAATCCATCTTCCCTTTGGAGAATATACAGAGAACAATAAGCCTGATTTGGCAATAAAACAGGGAGGCATTCTGGGGTTGTTGCTTGACATTTTTTCATACAAAGTCATTTTCCATGAATGCCCTGGTGTTTCCAGTATGGGTGTATTCTAGGAATCCCCCGGTACTTAACCCTTTACTGGTTAGCAGTCAGTGGGCTTGAAGCTGAGATCAATTCAGCTGTGAACCTGCACCTACCTTTCAGCGTATCGATATCATAGAAAGCAGCAGCAAATCTGGTGGAGCGATGTGATGCAGAGCGGGAGTCTAAATTGGCCAGACTTTTGAGTTTTAGCCTGCATTTCCACAGCTTCCAGTCCTCAGAGTGAGTGATGCGAAGCAGCTCTTCCAGGCTGGATGCTCTCCTGATCTGCTGTTCTGACCGCTCCAATGCTGACAGAGACGTCCTCTGGAAGGGAAGGGGGAAGTCAGAAAGCCAGTATCTTTATAGTCTGTCCCCAGTACAGCACATGGAGCACGTGTATAAAAAAGGCAGCACGTCACTTGAGGACAGCTAAGAATACGTAGGAAAGCAGGAGCACACAGACATGTCCCGGGCTTTGACAGTGCCCGGCACCAGACCGATCTGCAGGTTTTGCACGCATATAAATCAGGAAAGGGAAATGCCCTCAAACTTCCCATCACAGCCACTACAGCTGTTTAACAAATGCTGTACTCCCTGTACCCCAGCTTCCCAAGGAAGCTGACAGACACCATGTTGACATCGCTGGTTCATGACATTCACATTCGCATCCCATGGCTGCTGTGCCTGAGCTGGTCAGTTGTGCCAGTGTAAATGCCAGGTTACCCCATAGACAACCTGAATGAGTTCAACTGGTGGCTTGCCTTTGCAGGAAGGCACCTCCAGTGTCAAAACTCTGGTGCCACCCATGAGGCATCACTGCACGGGTGGGTGATACAGCTGGAAACTGCCCTAAGTATGAGGACCCATCCGCATGGTGGGCAAACACAACACTGAATGTGCTGCAAAGTGCAGGAGGCATCTGCCATTTCCCATCCTGACTACTCTTTGGGTCATGCTCAAATCATTCAAAGGGGGCTCCATCCAGCCTCAGTACTGTGGCTGTGAAGCCACATTGGAGTAGTCATCGCATTTTCCACCTGCATGATGTACAAGACCGTTAGACCATTCTCCACTTCCATGGAAGAATGCTCTCACCTGATGAAGCCTACCTCATCAGTTTAAAGACAGTATTAACTTAAAAAACACCTGCTCAACAGAAACTTAATATTGCACAGCACCCCATAACAATACTGGTTTCCTTGGCTGCTGCTTTCCAACATCTGTGTTTGTGCCTTTATCAAGGCATTGTGTATTTATTTCCACTGACTCACCAGATCTGCTGAAAACTATTGCCTCCAACCCAAGTAAAAGGTTATCTTTGTAAGTGGCTGTGTTGCACTGGGCCTGTCACGCAGTTGACTGTACTTTCTGACTTGCAAATAAAAGGCTGACGTGCCAGCTCTCATAAATAGAACACCAGTTCTTAAAAGCAATGCTGAAGTGTAGGAATCTGATGACATGAGGTGTGTAGCAGCCTGAACCAGTAGCAAGCAAGTGGTCTGTAGAGCACTGGGGAAGGGGTGGAGGAGAGGGTCACCTATAAGAAGGTTTTTAGATGAGAACTGAAACCCAGGCATTGCTTGCATCTGTTATTTGTTATTAAAACATCTGTGGCATTTATTTTGCAATGATACAGATGTTAGCCTGTACATGCAGGCCAAGTTCGTTTTCGGGTAATTACCTTCCACTGACCTAAAATTCCCTATGTAGTTAACTCAGAATAAGTCATTTGCTCTTCTTTTATGTCCATACAGAACACTATCTTGTGCTCTAGCGAGCTGCCATGTTTCATGATGGAGATGGCTGGTTTTCATGGGTGAAGGATTTCTCATACATTTCATAAGTGGCGGAAACTGGAAAGGCTGTCTCAATACTTACGGACAGAGAGCTCAGGAGGAATGTGGATACTTAGCACCAGTAACTGCATTTCAAGACAGTTTTACAAAAAAGCTACACAGAATTTTGCTGATCTGGGAAAGCCGAAATTCAGCTTGAGGTCAATGAGTAAAGACTTGTTTGTTCTAAGAACCACAGCTTATATTCACTCTCATTCACAAACTGTCTCCTTGACCTTGCAAAACATGCAAGTGTGGGACCAGTGCTGGCATAATAATGGGATCAAAGATATTAAAAATGAACTCTATTACCCATTAATAATACTTTTTTTTTTCCTCTTTCCTTTTTTTTCTAGCTGAATCAGCATCTAAGTCTTCTAAACCAGACTGAATTTGCAGAGAGCTTGTAAAATGAGACGATGGTACTCTGTAAATAATAAGACATGCCCCTGCATTTCTTGTAAGAGTCAGTAGTTTGGGATGAGATTTTCATTTCTTTTACTTAAATACCAAGAGCTTTTATTAATTATTATTATATGAGAAAAAAAATGTTTAAACTTTAGATGAAGGAATACAAAGAGTTTATGTGCCTCCTCATGGTACGTAAAGATCTCTGGGTTTATCTAAAGCATGAATTGGTGCTGTTTAAAGGACTTTTGTATTTTTAAAGTTCTACCAGTTCCTTAATGTGGACTGAATACACTGACATTAACTCATTTTTTGCTTTTACAAGTACTACTGTACAGAAAGGGGAGTAAGTTATATTAGAAGCTATTTTTACCCCAAAAATACATCTGCAATAGGATTTGAATTCTAGTAACTAAAACTGATGCATCATAGTGGTATCAACAAAGCCTGCTTAAGTGTGCAAGTTGTTTGTTCTCTTCCTGGTTTTAATATTTTGGAAATTGAAGCACGTTCAAAAGAAATGGAAGGAGCAGTGCTCATTGCAGAATTCCCTCTGCAGTCCTCAGAAATGTATCCTAATTAACTAAACCACAATCATCGAAAACTCACACACAGACCTTGGAACTGAGTTATCACTATTCTGTCAGCTCCAGGCCCATGAAGCGTTGCTTGGGTTATTCAGCCCTGAAGTGAAATTGTTGCCTCTACTCTTTTCATGTTTCCGAGCACCTACCCAAGCTCTGCAGTTTGAGGGGATTGCCAGTTGCCTACCACTGTAATGCCAGAATAATTGTCTTCCTTCTTTTTATATTTGACATCTTCCTGGAGGGAACAGATTTACAGCTGACTTTATGACTCCTTCACAGGAATCCCTATCCAGTACAGAATTTCCTGGTGCTGTTTCCCATAACAACAACAGCATTTAGATAAAGTACGGTCTCTCCCTTTGAGCACTGCTGACAGTAGGTAAGAAGGTGAGCGGATGGCACTGCTAGCTTTTAAGGGAGGGCTGAATCCCAAACAGTTGTCGGTTTTTACAGTGTGGGTTACCTATTCTGCCTGGGAGCTAGTCACTCTCAGCTTCCTCTTTAGCCAAGATGGAGAAATGCAGACACTTTTAGAGCATGATTCATTTGAAATCACATTGAAAATCTTCCTGCTGGCTGCCCAGCAAGGCCAGGCTCACCAGATCACAAGAGTTATCAGTGTGGTGGATCTTTGGTCAAACAAATCTCACCACAGCTATCTGGAGTACAAAGCATCTGAAGGGAAGCATGTATTTTTGTTCCAGTCTACCTAAGAGCCACAACAGGAACAATGAATACCACTTTATGTGTTTGGTTTGACTCCTTTGAGACTGCTACAATACTCTCACCTAAAATGTTCTTCTAAACACTTGCTAGAGCATGGCAGAGTGTTTAGCACCTAGGAGGACATTCCTCATCCTTATACGCTTTGACCATAGATATAGCTATCCACAACTTGAAAGCATTCAAAACTAAAAGCTTAAAAAATTAAAAGGTGTGGAAGGTGCATCAGCCCCACCAGCAGGTCACAGCCCTATGGCCTCAGACACCACAGACTGAACTGCTTCAGTTGGTACCTTCTTGCTACAGCACAGCAGCACTGAATAACGTGTCATCATGAAACCCTCCCAAAGCATTTATTTCTGCTCATACTGTCTTTAAAAGAACAGCATCCAGTGTAAACACAGAACCTCTTACAATCTCAGATAATACTGCAGATGATGTGCCATAAGTCTGCTAGCACCACACAGATGTGGAGACTACTTTCATACACTGTAGTTTAAATTCAAGCCATGTTTACATATAGACAAATGTACTTGACTGAAAAACCCCACTTAGAAGGGTGCAGCTTTGAACAGAAAGGTGAATAAATGTTTCATGATGTGAAATTGGAGGAAGGTGCTAGGTTCAACGGCATCACAAACCTATCCCTCAATCTGATCATAGAAACCTAGAATCATAGAATCATTTAGGTTGGAAGAGACCCTTCGGATCATCGAGTCCAACCACCAGCCTTTGTCTACAAAGTTCTCCCCTACACCATATCCCTTGACATCACATCTAACGGATTTTTAAACACATTCAGGGCTGGCAACTCAACCACCTCCCTGGGCAGCCAGTTCCAGTGACTGACCACTCTTTCTGTGAAAAATTCTTTCCTAACATTCAGCCTACCCTGAAGCCATTCCCTCTTGTTCTCTTGCTAATTGCCCTTGAGAAGAGACCAGCACCAACCTCTCTATAATGCCCTTTCAAGCAGTTGTAGAGAGTGATGAGGTCTCCCCTCAGCCTCCTCTTCTGCAAACTAATCAGTCCCAGCTCCCTCCATCGTTCCTCGTAAGATTTGTTCCTGNGCATTTGGCCTTGTTGAAGCCCATGCCAATAATATAGGCCCATTGATCCAATCTATCCAAGTCCCTCTGTAGAGCTTCCCTGCCCTCATGCAGATCAACGCTCCCTGCAAACTTACTGATGGTACTCTCTATATCATTGTCGAGATCATCAATAGACATTAAACAGAAATGGCCCCAATACTGAGTCCTGAGGAACACCACTTGTGACCAGCCACCAGCTGGATTTAACTATGATCAAGGTCTTTGTCCCCTCTCACAGGGGTATCACATAGACAGCAGTTAAAATCAGCATTTGAACAGGAAGGGAGCTCCACACACATCCATAAAGCAGGGGGAAGCATGCAGAGAGGTGAAACTTCCACTTATTTTTGGGGGGAATTCCAGCTCTTCACATAAAGCAAGTGGGACAGAACTGCCATCTGTCTGTTTCTCCTGACTGTAGTTATCTGAACATGCTATTTCCCACTTTTCAGATACCCCTACCTCCTTTTTTAAAGCTTTCTCTGATAATTAATAACCTCTGATATTTCCTTCCAGGTCCATCTCCCTCCACTATCTACTCTGATCTCATCGTCATGTCCTGCTTGGATCCCACTGTGCTTCTATGTTTATGCTGACTCCTATCCCCATATTCTGCCAGGTGGGATTCTAATGAGACCTACATCAGGCTGAACTGTTCAGCCCCCTTGTGCAGAAGAATATCCATTTTTCTCCCTTCCATGCCCTCACTCCCCTTACAGTGACTCAGAATTTAGTAGTGAGCTGGGGTGAGCCATCACCACTGTGGTAGTTTTTGGTTGCAAAGGCTGAAACCTATGTGGAACAGGACTTCATTGCACTTGGCATGGTTTGCATAGGCAACAAAATTATGATCTCTGGGCCTAGAAAGCTTAAAACGTGCATTAAGTCTTGAGAGAGAAAGAAAGAAGAGAAGGAGTCATTGGCAAAGGCCAGCACAATGTCTTTTACGCACTCCCAAAAGGAAGAAATTACCTGTGGAGCCTTATCACTGGAAAGCTCCAAATGTCCTGAACTTTCAGTACCTGTAAATGTACCCTCTGTAGTCAACTTAATACATAGTACTATTGCCTACAAGAAAAGTTGGCATAGAACTCATCAATAACAAATATCAAAGTTTAAGTAGCTCGTTCTTATCTCTTCAGCTTACTGCTGCTCTTAGTATAATTTTTCTAAGTATCTTACCTAAGAATGAATCCCCTACCTGGAAGTAAAAATCAGATTCATATTTAAGTGAAGTTGTATGTTTTTTCATAACATTGACCTCTTGTATGTCCCAAAACTATTCTTCAACTCAAAGAGGAATATCTGTTTTCCTCTAATTGGGCTATGAGCAAAATCACTGACATCAGGAAATGATAACGTGGGTTAGCATTGTGATTTTTGGATAATTACAACTTTTGTCCTTCCAAGAGAAACCATAAATGGACTATCTATCTTCTTCCTAGCAATATCAGATGTCAGAAAAACCCTAAGAGTAGTTAGCATTGGAAAGGAACAAGAGGAAAAAACAGTGATACATTCAGTGGCCTTTCCATCTTGGACACCAGCTTAAATCAGAGACTGAGTTCATTACCACGTTGATTTATGCTAGTCAAATATTTGGCTTATGCATCATGTCATACAAATGTACAATCCCACACATAGTCTGCACTGTTCAAACTGGGCCTTTTCTTGAGAATTACTATTGACAGTCTCCCATCGGGTGCTGCAGATCAGCCGCTCAGCCACAACAAAAAAAATAAAAAATTGCACCTTTTCTCCATGCTCGACAAGCTTCTAGGTGTCTGGCCTAAGAAAAAATACCCCACCCTTTTCAAACTGATGTCTGAGTCAGTCAACCAAACCCGTGTTTGCAGTACCCCTTTTCTTTTACATGTGCTGCTCTTTTCAGCCTGACCCCCATGGTCTTTGTGTTAATGCTGTGTTTCAGGGTATTCCGGAGATGTCTTGAACAATGGAGGAAAGATGTGTAGAATGCCATAATAAAAGGAAGGCCCACTAAAATCCTAAGTTTATTTGAAGACCTGCAGCGCAAACATGCCAAAAATTAATTCTTTTAAAGGTCATCAGTAACTATCAGTATCTTTATTTAAGAAAACAAATGCCTGGTGAATGATATTTTGTGTGCATGAGAAGGCAAAAAAAAAGAGGTTGATCATAATCCATATTTTGCTCAGTCTGAGGAGCCTCCTGCTTGCATTTCACCCTGTAGTTGAGCACACCTGCAGAACCGAAAAGGGACATCCTGAAAGCTAACACAGATGACTACTTTCCTCAATTTACAGCCTCGCAGTCCTTGCCCACAGTGAGACACAGACCTCTGCTTAAAGCTAGTTAAACACGTATAAGAGCTCTTCTGAAAAGGAATGTTTTTCTGAGTTAAGGTCACAGATATTGTTGTGGCCAGTGCTGCATAAATACCAATGGAAATCTTCAACACTATCACTGTTTCTGGGGCCAGGGCAAATGATTAAGGAACCTCTCAATAACCTTGTGCTGTTTTATGATTCATCTTCTCAGCGGTTAAGCAATGAAAAGAAGGTAACAGCTTTATCTTGCCAGGGAAGCATATTGTAGCTGCATAACACAGAGTGATAATTCTCTTAATGCCATTGTATCACAAGCATAAAAATGCCATGTATCACAAAACCAGGTTTAAGCTAAGTTCAAAATAAATCTTTCAAAATTAACCAGTGTGGGGGAGGCAGATTTTGTCGCAAAGTGAAGGCACTTGGACGCAAACAAAGAGTACTGGCAGCATGTGAGGACAGTTTGAACACACATAAGTGCCATGTGCTTCATACAGCAGTAGCAGCCTCATTCAGTTCAAGAGGAGTCATGTAGGAGACAAAGACTTGATGCAGTTGAACTGCCCCGGCTCCAGTGCTGCCCAAAGGCTATTCTCAGTAGACTCAAACCAGTTTAAATACTCAGTATGTGATTCATCACCACGTGAAAATACCAAGGAATTTTTGCTGCTATGTATGCTACACCTGAAAATAACCTCCTTTTCTTCCCTGGTGCATTCCCTGAGTTGTTTTTGCAACAGCGTATGAGCTGATTTTTTTTATGGGGTCATCTCGCAGAGACAGAGTGCTCTGCCAGGTGACCACAAACAGCTCCCTGCTACCCCACAGGTATTAAAAATAAAAAAAAATAATCATAATTGATCCTATGGGTATCATTCACCTGACTGAATATGAACTAGTTATCTGAGACACCTACTATAGTTAATAGAGAAAAATGGGTCCACTTAGTGCACATTCATCTCATTCTAAAGTCTGATAAACTATGCCTCCAAACTGCCTCTTGCTCTCCATGGACACTGAAGGAGGAGTCAGCAGGTCACTAGCTCAGCAGTAGCTACCTGACCTGAATCCCACTCAACTGAAAGCAGTCAAATGAGACTAAATCCCCTCTCCTTATCCAAAGCACAGGCAATGTCTGAGGGACAGCAGTTGATATTTCTCAGATACACAAATACAAACAGCCAGAAAGAGCAATGGCACCATGGCCTGAAGGACCTGGGACTGACTGAAGGCCAGCACTGGCAGTTGCCTTAATAGAGGAAAGCACTTCATTCTGCCTCAAAGCCATGAGGAAGTTGTGCAGCCATGCTGTGGCTTGCAGCACAGAGACTGTGAGCTGATGTGGCCAGGGAACTGCAAGGGAGTTCCTTTGGAAAAGTCTCGTTCTCTTTTGGCAGGAGAACAGGGCAGCTCCTGCCATTGTGAGGACAACACGAAGATCTACATGGTGTCTGAAATTTTCCTGTAGGAGAGGATGGTGAGGATTTCCTGGTGAAGATGACAAGCTTGTGTGGAGTTATTGCAGTAAGTGGAATTCCTTTTGAGGATTTTCATCATTATTATTAATATTTTTAGCATTATTGTGGCTCCCAGGTGTACGGGGTCAGGTGTAAAAGAAGATAAAGAGATGATCCCTAACCGGGTGTCTACAACCAAAATAAAAGACAACAGGAAAGAAAGGCAGGCATTCATCCAAAGAAAGTACCAAGGAAACAGAAAATATTTCTCAGAGTAAATGGCCATGATTTTGAGATATCAGTGGCTCAAGCATTGCCAAATTTTTATCTTAACAAATATTGTCTATAGTACAGCACTTTTTATCCTTGGGGTGTTGCATAACGGGTAATAAAATAGTGAGAAAATCTTCTGCAGCTTGAAAACATCAGGCTTGCAGGAGTGACTTACTGCCTTATCAACAAGCAACTGCATCACCCTATAAACTTCTAGCGTGAGGTGTCTAACTGCCACAGGTCTGACACATACTAGTTTGTACTAGTTTTATCATCACCATTGTATTTCATTTCTGAGGAAAGAACATGTACTTTTCAACAGTTGCAATAAAATCAGAATTTTGATCCTCTGTCTGCTATGAACTTTTGATATATGAAATCCCATCTCTAACTGTAAGCCCTCTGGAACTGACTATGGATTCTTAGTGCACAAATAAGCTGTTTTGAATTTTAGTGAACATGACCACAGAGAGAAAAAACAATGAGAAATTTTGGTTGCCTAATAATTCTGTCCATTAATACTTTTCTCTGAAGCAGATGGGTTTGTCCTGGAATTTTTCAGTGTCTATTACAGGTTTGCCATCATTATCAGGAGCATGGGTGAAGTTTCAGGAGCATGTAGTAGTTAATTCCACCTTCAAATGGTGAATGTTTAAACATATACTCAGATATCTCTTCTGAAAAAAAGTTTAGGCTCTTTCAGTGTAAATGGCAAAACTAATAGTGTGGCCAGGTGTCATATGAAGGAGAAGGGAGCTGACAGGGACATATTTATCTGAGACTGTCACATTTCTTAATGATACAGATGTGAAGTTTGAGGGCCTCTTTTGCTAAAACCTTGTCAGTAGGTCGTCTGACAAAATTGGAGTTGTAGCAACTTCTAGACTGCTCAACCTCAGATGTTTGGTGTGGGAAAAAGTCTCCTTCAGATTCTCCTCCTTGGGAGTCCATCTCCTTGGGCTCCAGCCTTATTTCCAGCGAAGGCAGGAAACTTAATTACCCGTTTCCTAAATTTAGTGGTCGATGTGGTGATAAAACAGTTTCTACTTTAGTTGAAGATGATATGTTTTCACAAGTAAATCATATTAGCTACTCTATGGCTTCAAAAGAACAGCTGTTTTATATTTTGAATGGCCCTTTGAACTAAAATAGATCTTTAGTGGTGCTACAGCAAACAAATCAAACTTGTAGCACTTTAGTAGCGTGCTTACATTATCAAAATCCTCAGAGACAAGACATTTTCCTTGCTGTAGTCTTGGTTTGAACGAACCAAAATATTCAAAGCAAAGAACTGAAAACATCAAAATTGTACATGATTTTGTGAAAGCATAAATCTCAGAATATTTCATATTCTTTTTCATGTTCAAAGCAATCAGAGACTGATAATATTTTATCGAAATACCTCTGACAACTATATACTTTTAGCCAGTGAGATCTTTACACATAAATAAGGCAGTTTTTTTCCAGCCAGCAAATATTTTGAGAATCAAGTACAACTCTCATTAAGCAAATACTTCTTCTAATAGTCAGGTCTTCTGGCTTTCATGGGAAACTTCCTCACAGCAGCTGAAGAGTGATTTTGTCAGCAGTGATGGAAAAGCCAGACAGCCAGATGGAAGAAAAGAGTAGGTCTGCTACAGGTATTGAGTTTCTTCCTGTTCAAGCCTAGTCATCTACGTTGAGAGTTTACCTTTAGGTCCCTCCTACGGTGATTACACAAAGTATATTTGCTTGGTCAGCGAAAGGACACAGATGGGATGTCATAAACATCCAGGGTATTAACTCAGTGATATATCCCAAATGCTACTGACAGCTTTGGTACATTTGCTGAACCTCTACTTGTAGCTTGTTCGGATTGTTTTGCATTGCTGCATCTGTTCAGGCAGCTGTGATTCTCAGAACAGAGCACAGCTAGAAACATTACGTAGCACTGATCATACCCAATTTTAGGTGTAGCCTAACACTGTGACAGGGTATGTGTGTCAAAAATAGCATATTATATGTGTTTACCAAGAGCATGTCCGGACTGTTGTTACTTTCTTTTGCTATTTGTCCGTTCTTCGGAAGCCACTGGGGTTTGGAAAGTGATTTTGGAATGGCTCAGTAACAGCCACCCGAGTGAAACCAGACGGCGATGTATTCCTTTAATACTTGAAAGTACTTTTTAATGTGATGAAGGTTCCTTCAGTTAGTGCTTTCATTGGTTTCTGGGTTTGCCCCAAGACACTTTAAGAAATGTTTTGGAAGTACAACTAGCCAATCGGACAGCCAGATTTCAAAATGTCACTTCACAAGGCAAAGCCATTGCCAATACCGAATGAACTTATGTTACCCCAATCACATGCACACATTTTCCTGGAATTGTAATTTTTCTTAAGTAATATTTCCCTAGCAGTGCAGGAAAGTATCTTAATGTGGTTTCTGAGTCACATTGCTAATTAAAGTGCAAAGTTTTGCCTGTTCGTATGGCACACTCTCTACGTGCAACATGACATATGAGACGGTAACACGATACAACTTTTTTGCATTTCTGCCTGACTCAAATAGAATTCCCTCCCCAACTGCACACAACTAGTGACCATGCTGCACTCAGTGACAATGAATTCTCAAAACTAACCCAGCGTGCTTCCCGTCTGAAAGCATGGCTCAGGCAAAGCCATCCTGACATCCTGATAAGAAGGCCAGCAGTCACCCCTTTCCAAACCAAATGTGGCGCCCACATTGGATTACCAAATCCCATGTGTTCAACTGCACATCCCTTGCACTTGGTATGACTCTGCTGAAGCAGCAAGGACCCTAGATGGCGTTCTATGACTAGCTGAGTGTTCATACGCTTTAAGTCACGTTAGGGGGAAAACAGAATAAAATGTGCAGATGTCCTTCAGAAAGCTGAATTTTTCTTAATGGCAGCAAAGTAAAATACCCTGCTGATTGTTCTGTTAGTCATTGATATAGAAGCCCATTTATAGCCCTTTCACAAGAACATCATAGAATCATAGAATGGTCCAGGCCAGAAGAGATTTCTAGGGTCATCTAGTCTGACCTCCCTGCAGTCAGCAGGGACACCCCTAACTAGACCAGGTTGCCCAGGGCCTCGTCCACTCTCACCTTGAATATCTCCAGGAAGGGACCTTAATCATCTCACTGGGCAACCTGTTCCAGTGGTCCACCACCCTCACAGTAAAGAACCTATTCCTAATAACCAATCTCAATCTGCTCTTCTCCAGCTTGAAGCCTTTGCCGCTCGTCAAAAAAAGAACAAATTCTGCTTGGGCTTCCCATGGGCAAATGGGACCTCTGCAGCTGTAGTGAAGGCACATAGCATATAGTCCATGTTCCCCAAATCCCAACAAGGATTTGAAGATCTCTAAAACACACTGGAGAGGTAGGGAGCAGGAGGAGAAGTAGATAAGGGGCTGGCACACAATGGGAAGCATAAGGAACTCCTAAGGAATAAGGGTTCCTTTATCAAAGGTATTATATTGAATTATCTTCCCTGCAGCAAAATATCTTGGATTATTTTATCCCCCCAGCAATTCCTGGAACTACTTTACAAAACCAAGCCTAAGAAACACCAATAGCCAGTTTTGCAACTGGACTTACTTGCCCTGAGAGCCCTGAGAGAAAAGTCTAAAAGAAACACAGACCCCAGTCTGTGGTGACCCCACAGTGATTCCTATAAAAACTACTGTAGAAGGTTTTTAACGGGCATAAGAATAAATGAGTTATCACCTACAACAACTGTATCTTATTTATTTTTCCTATATACTGATATTATGTCCACAGGAGATAAGACACAAGTAAACCTTACTCATCTATAGTCTGGAGTAGGGACAGCAGTGATCAGAACAAAATTTGCAGACACAACAGTAGAGGTCTCACAAGCCAGAGTTCACGCTGTTTTGTTGGGTTTTTTTTCCATTTTCAAGCAGGCTTTTTCTCTGCCTCCTGTGGGAGTCTCCATCAGTACCACCACACCAGAGGTTACAAACATCACAAATGCCCGAGGCAGAAAGCAGTAGTAGGCTATGTAAGGCAGAAACACGTAACACTTACTGAGTCTGAGCTGCTTGCTTGTTCTCGTTGCCTTGTGACCACAAATTAACAGCAAGTTGCTCCACTGCCCTCTGAGCCTGCCTTCCTGCCTTCCTTTGGCTTCCCAGTTTCAGATATGAGCCACGACTGATGTCAAAGTTTAATTAGCGTTGTCTTCATTTCAAACAACTGACTAATAGAATGCATTTCTCAGATGCTGCATCTCGTTAATCTGAACAGCCTGATGTACTTCTCAGGGCTCTGCTCTATACTCAGACATTACAGTCTTAGCTGAGGTGGACTGGACTGCAACAGCAGCTGGGAGAGACTTTTTTGCTATTTCTCACAATAGAGAACTCCTCTAGATAAAGTAGCTGTGTATTAGTAGTTTTCTTTCCAAATTGATAAGAGCCAAGGACAGATGCCGCGTGGCATAGCAACAATATGGAATTGTTCTCTTATCTTCACTGTACCTTGTCAAGGCAGTAGCAGATAAGTCAGAACAAACTGGCTTTCCTCACAACCTTCCTGATAGCTTCCCACCCCTGAAGGAAAAGCACGAACATTTCTGCAGGAATGTGGCAAATACATTTTCACATGTTTCTGGCTCATCCTGCCTATCAGAGATGGTAATCACAGAGAATTATAAGCAGCAGTGACAAAGCTGGGATAAAAAACACTTCTGAAAAACCACTGTTTCATAATATTTATTTAAAGGAGTTTGCTAACTTTGAAAGGAAGCTGGATGAGAAGGAAGAGCCTAGTTTAAATCTAGGAATTGGTTCCAACATCCTTTAGAGTTGCTTTTTCTAGCTGTTGAGCAGTTTGCTCTACTTCCAGGAGTTGCCTTTGAGGAAGATAACCCAGGGGATGGAAGATTTGCTAGAATCTCTCTTTTCTAGAAACTGAGCAGCATTTGCAAGCAGTTGTTAGAGAGCTGTGTCAATCTGTCGGAGAAACAGTGTCAGTTGTAATTACAGAGACAAAAGCTTATGTCCAGCTGTGCTGCTTAGGTTTCTTTGCAGAGCTCTGTCTGTTTTGGTTGTGCATACAGACAGACTGCAGCTGGCTCTAGGAAAGGAGAGATGCAAAGAGCTTCCTGATTCCTTCTGCTCACGGTATGATGGCTCTCTGGTATTTCCATGCCTTCCCAGGGGCATAGCATTCTCTACTTAGGTGGTCCAGGAATGGAGGCACAGTGGCACAGTGGTGTTCCATGCTCACCAGCAGACAGGAACTATGTACCAGCTGGTTTTGGAAAGCAGGTTCCAACTCTGCCCAGCTCACGGTGGCAATATGGGACTGTTGAATCTAAGATCTGTTACAGCAAAAATGACCACTCAAGGCTGTGTCGATGTTTAATGCAGAAATTAAAAAAAAGATTTAGCTGTGGAAAAGAAGTGCATGTAACAGAGAGCAGCCATGTTTACTGCCGGGGCTAAGCATAACTAACACCTCGGCCTTCCGATCAGAAAGCAGATTTCTAGTTCAATGATACTCTTCAGGCCTATCAGCTGTGGATTTCTCTCTAATGAACGAGAGGAGGGTTCACCACATGGAGGAGACCTCTGCAGTAATAAAAAGCTGCAATTCTGTTATAACTTGGGCATTTCCAGTTGTCCCTTTTTCTTGCTTTCCCCCTAGCACTTTATTAATAACATACGGGATAGAATAGGGCAGGGAGCAATGAGACTTAAATTCTCGGAGATCAAGACCTTGCAGCCTCATTAGAGAGGCAGTTTTAGTGTTGGAAGGCAGGAACAACTCTGACAGATCATTCGCCCTCCTTGGCAAAAAAATTCGCCTCGGCTCTGATGAATATAGGACATAGCTCTTTGCATCTAATTTTAAAATTCTGGAAAAAGTAGCCTATGTCTGTCATTGCTCTAGGAGAGGAAAAATGTGTGGGGGAGAGACAGGAAAAGAAATGATGAAGTTTGCGGTTCCCTAGTTGAGGGGTTCCAAATTGTAAGAGACTGTCAGGACAAAACTCCAATGAGGAATTTTTAAAGCATTTCCTGATGAAAAAAAAAAGAAAAAAGTAAAAATAATAATGCTCAGCCTTCGGAAAGCCCACACAGAAATATAATTTTTCACTGAGGACCTCGTAAGTCAGGCTGGCATCCTGAACCAAGCAATTTGTGTGAGGCAGAGGGCTTGCTGCCGGCCTTGATGTGGGTTCAGCCAAGGAGGCCAGCCTGACACCTGCACGGCTGCTCTGTCCCCGTCCGAGGCTGCCCAGTGCTTCCCATCATGAGACCATTTTCCAGTTGTTTATAACACTGCCAGACGTTAGATGTTCAGGCTGAAACTTTCCACACCAGATGTCTGCCTTAGAACAATTTTAATAATTTTTTGCTTTCCCTGTCAAAATGTCTTGACCACAGCTGAGGATGAAGCTCCTTTATCTGCACAAAAGCATTTTCTGGTAATCTTGTCTTTGTAAATGTCTGGCATTTCCCCACTGTGGATCACAGATGTTAAATTTTGACACCTGAGGAACCTTGCTTGGCCCAGATGTGCCTACTGCTATCTCTGAAAAATCCACCCAAACATCAAAATGTCTGAGAACAACAGCAGAGACCTGCCAGGGTTGCCAGGGTTTAGTAGCTAGATGCTCAGCAGATGGGGCCTGGGCTGACCGCACTCCATTCAGAAACACAGCAGGACATGGGTGCAGGCCACCACAGGTCCAGCCCATGGGGCTGTGAGCAGAGGACCTGCCCTTCCTCTCCCTCAGGCCACAGGGGTTGGGCTACTGCGGAAGGGAAGCTGCCAGATCTGCCTGTGGATTGGGAAGGAGATGGACACTGATAAAAGAGGACAAGACCTGGCCAAGACCTGGTGAGAGCATCTGTGAAGACCAGATCTAGAAACTGGGATCTGGAAGTTCTGACCACAGAGACAAAGCAAGAAGCTAGGTCTGGAGGAGGGAAGGGGGGACTATGGTCAGACATGATTGGAAAGCAAAAAAGGCCAGTAGTGCTGTCACTAAGGAACTCAGGCAGACATCCTGAGGGTCTGAGAGAGAAGCAGGACATCCCCACCCAGGAGGAAGCAAGTGGAAAAGAGGGCAGCACGCAGAGAACACGAATGGGAGTCCAGCAGGGAAACTGAGACCCCAAGTCCTGGAGGTGAGGGGAAATTGAGCAAATGCCAGGACTGGAACAGGTCAGCAGGTCAGGAATGGAGAGAGGAAGCAGGAGCCTCCAGAGCCTGACAGGCATGGGACAGCCAGTCTTGGTGTGCACGTTAGGGATAAAGGGACTCCCCTTAGCTGACAGAGGATGGCACTTTTAAGGGTGTTTGCTGGATCACAGCAACTCGTACACAAGCTATGTAATATTCACAACATTAATTACAATACTTGCGAAAGGGCAATAAGAGAGTATTTAAATTTTTAGCTTCCCAAAACTCTGTAGCATGATACCACACTGACACCACTTGAAGGTTGAAACTATCAACAGCTTTAAAACTTCAGGTGTCCTGGGCAGAGCTCAGCTACTTGAACTCATATAATGGGGCAGGAGCAGGTTGCTGGCAATTAACCCTTCTTGGGTCTCACTAATTGCATATTACCCGCATCCTGAACTTGTGGCTTTTATCCAGGCAATACTGTCATTGATCTTAAAGAACTTTAAAATAACATAAGGTATGATAGGTGAATGAAATACATCATTTCTGTGTTCTGCAAATTCAATTTGAGGTGCAACTGGTAAGTATAGGCATGATGCTGTATACAATTAAACACTGTAACATGAAGGACTTTTTATGGGGTATATCCACATATGTAGACACACAAAAGCCCACAGGCCATACATGCTAAAACAACCCAGAAATCTAATAGACTATGTAAAACATTACAGGAAAATTAATCCACAGCTTAGCCAAAAACCTCTGTCTACAGAAAGAGCCAGAACAAGTGGAAAAAGTCTTTTCCCTGTGGCAATCAGCAGCCGATGCATGTGAAATGCAACCCTTTTTAGTGTGATCTACACGATAGCTTCAGGATAATCTTGGAAACTAACAGTGATTTGTTATTGTATAAAACGCTTTGTGGCTGGCTTCTTGAGAGTGGTAGCCAAATTACAATGGAAACAATTGCAGATGTGCATATGTCAAATGGACAATGCTATCATAGTAAATGATCTATAAACCAGCTAAAATTAGCAAGAAGTGCTCTTGCGCTTATTCTAGGCAAAGTGGATAATAAGGTTTCAAAATCTAATTAAAAGACTAACTAGTGGTTTACTATTGTGCTGAATAAACCTGTGTTCCATGGGAGAACAGAATTATCATCACTGCCAATTATACAATGGTTAGTATGCTGTGTTAGAAAGCACTTTCTGATTTAAATGAAGTGATTTCTACGTGTAAGGAAACAGTGATTTGTCATGCAGTTCATAAAGGTAATGTATACAAGACTGATTACTCTGGTCCTAATGCCTTCAAAGCACTGATTGCTGAGGTTGTAAATTAAAAGCTTGTGAATGGTGAGGAGGCAAAGGGGTTAGTCATTACTCATCCTGAGGCACACATTGCTCACCACTGCTAACTTCTTGTGCTGGCAACAGCACTCTGCAATTAAGCAACAGAACTTAGCTTTTCTTTTCTAAAACACAGGTCAACATGCAGTGCAGTTCACAGACTAGTGTGTGGTCATCTCTTGCAAGCGGGAGGTTTTCTGAACTGAAAACAAAAGTATTAGCTTGTTTTGCTCTGCTAGTGAAAAACAAACAGTTTTTTCTGGACCACACAGCGAATTAATAATTTTTTTGGACACACTGCGCATGTAGAAACTTGTTCCAGTTTTTGTTCTGACTTTTCCTAAATGATTGTCCTGGATGTTCTCACATTGTCGCAGAAAGTTAGATCTGAAAAAATCCTACTCTCAAGGTGAGGTTTCAGTTTAAAATTTGTTGCATGTATTATATTCAGAAGAAAGGTTAATTCCCAGGCAATGTGCTGTATTATTACCAGTTGCTGCTTATTTAAAAGTCCTGGATAACATCTAATAAAACAAGAGAAAAATGTTTCTCTGATTTTTGGCAAACAAGTGAACACATGTTTTAAGAGAAAATTTTCAGTACCAGCATACTAATTCCTGCAATTCTAAATATCTGAAATTAAAAAGTGTATTTAAAAATATTCCAGATGCTCTGGCTTGCATTTTTGTTTACATTTTGCTTTTATTTTCCATGGCAGACATTAAAGGTTTAACTTAATAACCAAGTATGCAACAAGTACATAATAATAACTAGTAAAAAGGCATAAAATATTAAATAGCAAATATGGATTTAATTTCTTTATAGATTCTCTTTTCCTTTATGGCCACTAAACTTCTGTGCAATTAAACCATGCACAAAATAAACCTAAATATCAAAATAGCAAAAAGACCTCCACCTTGCACATTAAATGTATGTAATTCTGGCAATTTGAACCATTAAGAATGACAGTAAATAAAAGATCACTTACCTTCACAGATCCATTCTCATAGTCAGATCCTTGCAGCAGATGTAGAAAAGAAACTATGAAAATATTCACAGTTGCCCACGGTTTGTACATTCTGATGTCTAAAGTCCACAGGTTACTACGCAGTCGTTGTCATACAGCTAGAGGCGTCTGTTTCGAAATGCATTTCTCTATCAGCAGTACAGAAAAGAAAAGCTTCCAGAATTTCTCTTATAAACTCACAAAGGATTCCAGCATGTGAGAGTAAATATCTGGCTCTTTACTGCTTAAAGCAATTGTAAGTTCATCTAGAGAGTGTCATTTCTGAGAGCAGATTTTAGATACACTTGAAAGACAATCATGATAAGGATTTAAATAGATATGTATCTGTATATTTACACATACACGCTTGCAAGTGATCAGGTATGGATTCCAGTTGATGAAGTTAATATATCTTCCATCAAGCCACAGAGAGGCATTCAAAATCCATCTGTGGTCCAGAAAATGTAAGAAATCTGCTCTATTCTGTGCTCCGTGTTACAGCAGCCTTTTAAGATGGTAGTGTAATGGCCAATGTTTTGAGCTCGAGAGCTGTAATCCAACTCTGTATTAAAACTTTTTTTCACAACCTTCATGGAAGCTTGCAGAAGCATGTGTCTTAAATCTGATACAGACTTTGGCAGTAACACAGGCAAATTTTGGCTCTAATCCCATTTTGTCCCTACCAATAGCATAGCAGTTTTTAAACTAACTGATGCAATCTAGACTGCCATTATTTTAAAGAAGATTACCTGAAACATGAAACTTCGGCACACGTTCTTACACAGCACACATATTTTAGGTTACTTCTTTAAAAAAAAAAAAAAAAAAAAAAAAGAGGGAGGGAAAAGGAAAAGAGACTGACTTTCTTGGTTTTCATGTGTTCTGTCTTAAGTGGCATAGGGTTTTCTGAATAGATTTTAAAAAGGAAAGTTAAAAACTACCTTTGGCAACAAACAGGATTTTGATTTTTTTAATGAAATCTCATGAAGCTACAGATATAAAAGGAAAAAAAAATAATCTATTTTTATTGCAGCAAACACAGTTATTATTTCTGCCCCAAGATATGCACACATTTTCACTGGCTATTTCTCAAAACCCTATAAAACCAAAAGATCTAACATTTAAAATTAAAATATAGACAAAGGCTCCGATAATTGAACAGCATGTTCAATCAATATTGCTGTACTCATAGAATAGATTATTATCAGGAGAGTAGTTCCACTCTCACATGGCTTAGGGTTTGCAGAATCAAACTCTGCAGCTGTGAACGTAAAATAGTCACACACCTAATATTTCAGAGCACTGGTTTCCTACCTCTGACATCCAAGCAGTGGCTCACTTAAATACATGTCGTGCTTCTGTAACTATCATTAGTTTGCATAATGTCTTCTTAAGTGTTCATCATAAACGGACATTTGAGAAAATTATTTGAATCCAGCCTTTCCAGCTGTTGTCAGTTAACTGAGTCATTATGTTTTAAAATACATACATATTATTTTTTTGGCTTTGTCTTTTGCCACTTGTTTTGTGAAAGCAATCTATTTCTCATTTTTGGTTTCCTCCCCGACCCAGTCCACACTGGTTTGAACAAGGACAGCGGGGATTTCACCTCTTTGAATTGGGTGTGAAAAAACCTCTCTCTGTGTACCTGCTTCTCCCCCCAAATCCAAGCTGTCAGTGACATCCACACAGTTTCACAGGCCCCACACTACAAGGAACATTCTGTGTCTGACTGTAGTTTACCATTAAAATACTTTACCTATTTCATTCATCATTTTAAACTAACAAAATCTAATGCTTATGTGCAGACACCCTGACCTCATTTAATGTCCAATGTTCCCTCCCTCCCCTAATGTCCATCTCCTTGCAGGAGCTGAAAAGCCTGCTAAAATAAATGAGTATGCCTTAGCCTCAAGTCCACAGCTTCAGCACAAGGGCTCAAACAAAAAATAACCACTATATTCTCAGGGCTGCACAGTAATAACTTTCTATTGATATCATTCTCCGATTCTGTGATTCTAGTTAACTGGAGGGTGTACCTGGCCATCAACATCTCCCACTTATAGGATCATATTTGAAACACAGTCCCAGATTCACAAAACAGGCAAGAAGCAATACAAGCCCTCATACCCTAAAACCTGGTGAGTGGGATACTTATACGGCCTGTCTCCAGCACAGTTCAGGGATGGGCTATTCTGTTCCTCTGGCAGGGCTAGTGTACATTTTCACCAGCCAGACAAGGCACCTGGAGCAAGCCTTCCCTCCAGCCCTCAGCCAGGCTGCTGCTGTCCTTCTCACAGGCATCATCTCTCCACTTCATAAGTTGGCGGAGGCAAGGGAAAGCCCAGGATCAGCACTGAGATTTCTAAATACCAGCTATGGAATTTCTCCTCTCAGGCCAGTGAGTATTTAACTGCTTATACGAAGCAAACCAGCTTCACTGGGGAAGACCGAAAAGCACCTGTGGTGGTAAGGTTTGCAAATCAGTAAGGAATATTTCTGAGAACAAGGACATAGCTCAGGTCTCTGCCCTAAATCAAGAGGGAAAGCGATTCAAACCCAAGCAATTCAAATCCTCAGTCTCACAGTGAGAGTGAAGATCGCCTTTCTGCCCTTGTGAGACCCACAGACCGTACTTAAGGGACTCAGCAATCCAGAACTAGAAAAAGCAAGGTTGTTTGTTTGGGGAATGTTGGAAGGAAACTCCTCAGTAATATTTTGTGGGTGTTTTAGTACATCGCTGTTTCTTACCAAATTCAACTCTGAATTACAAATACATTTCAAAAGACCAAACTTGCCTCTTTCTCAAAGCAAACTATTCATCAGCAGTTCACCCATTTCTGGCTTCTGTGGGCTTTTTGGCAGGAAGACTGAACTGACCCTCAGGCACAGAATCAAACTCCTTTACAAGAACAATTTAGATGCTGAATGGGGAAGACAAAATATACCTGGTCTCTCCCTTAGGACTCAGACACAAAGACTAGCAAAGAAGGAAAAAATCCTTTTGCTAGCCATAGAGAACTTTAAATCTAGCTCAGAGTTGCTAGTGAAAGCAGAGGCAAAACAAGAGAAATCAGTTGGTATGACAGAAGAGCAACTCTGATGACGAATTTTTGGGAAGCAGCTTTTTCACCTCTGTCCCCATCCTTTTCCCTATTGCTCTTCTCTCTCCTCCAATTTAGGGTACGAATCAGTGCTTCCTCCAAACACCATCTCAGCCCTGCTCCTCACACAGCTTATCATTCTTCCTTACCTACTGCTGCACTGAGAACAATTTAAAAACTTTTGCACTGGGAGCTCAAAACTCAGGAGTATCTTGAGATTATATTGCAGGCTGCCTGCAACAGCAGTGAACAGACTTGTTGTCTGACCAGACACCTCCCGGGACTATGCCCTATGTTTTCATTTAATATATGAACACAAGTTAACAATACTCACATTCTAGTTTCCTGTTCTATCTTGAAAGCCACCTGCATGGTTCTGTGCATGGCTCAGATCTTATTTCATTAAAACCTAGCACTGTATAAAAAAGTACTTAAATAAAACTTACAGGACTATTTACATGACTCTACTTTTGCAACTGAGTAAGCAGCTGCATTAATGTCAACAAGGCTGAATATCATGTAATGAACTGAGAATTCAAACATTTATGTCACTTCTGGGTGAGCAGCTAATAGATTACTATTGTGGCAATGTTAGCTCTTGTCAAGAAAGCCTTAAACATTTAATGTAGCAAAGTCTATTTCAAGTGTTGGTCAACACTGATTTCTCAAATGGAGGAGCAATGCAAATGAAAATCAGTTTAAATCTATTTATCAACAAGCAGTGTGTATAATTTGTTAAACAATATTTTAAGCACAAGTCTCTATTCCGAAGTAACAGTCGCACATGTAGTGCACAGAAACCCTGATTCACTGATTCCCATACTCTCTTTTGGTAATGGAAGAGAACATATAAAAGACCCAGAACTTGGCAGGTATTCCTAAGAACAGATTAATCATACCTTCTTGGTAGCTTCTGCTGATGTTTAAGGTAGAATATGAAGACCAAGTGCTGTTTATTTACCAGAACCAATTATCTTGGTGCATTGCAGGGTGTGTACTTGGGCTTCACAGCAAATAAAGAAAAAAAAAAAAAAAAAAAGGCCAGACTAGAACTCAAAAAAACCCCAATACCATATTAAGCTTATGCATTTTTTGCATACACACCCAGGGAAGAGAAGAATTTCTTGACAATGCTGAACAACTCATATTTTTCAAGCTGAAATTCTTTCAGGTGAGACAGTAAATTCCTTCAGCTGTCTGAAAATAACTTACACTCACAGATAGGCCCAGACTAGTGTCACTATTTGACAGACAAAACAAAAATGGAAACACCTCAAACAAAAAACATCTTCATTTGGAGAAATGTAACAAAACACATAAGAAAAAAGTTTAGGCCTTTTAAAGTAAGATTAAGCCATAAATCAATAGGACTACTCATATCACAGAAGGTCTGTGAGGATATGCCCTAAATAACCTCAATTAAATAGGTCAGTCTCAGATTGCAAAGTTAAATTTGGAAATCAATAAATGCAGTTCATTGCCTTTACTTCAAATAAAGTAATATGTTACCACATACTTCACTCTTGAGAACTTGGCACAACTTCAACTTTCAGCATAGCACAATAGTCAGGGAAATAACATAATCCCCAATGAAGTAAGTATTTGTAAGATGATTCTATGAGCAGATCTGTACATTCCCTCTAAGTAATCTACACACAGAGGAATTTCTGTTTTCTCAAAAATTACATAGAAAAGGGAAAATTGGGTTAATTATCTCAAATATTGCAAACAAGAATCTAACTTAGATTTAATAGAACACTCATGACCCAGCAGCTTTATGGTAATTTGAAGACATGCAGTATGTATTGTTCAATTAATTATAAACTAATTATTAATTTTATTTGGGTGGGTGGGTGTAAAATAAAGCAAAATTTAGTATAATGGCTACTGGCATCAGAAACTTCAGCCAAATAGCAGCACGCTTGAAACATCGCATTAAGTGCTTAGCTGGATTGGTAAAATTTTAGATAAATATGCAAATTCCAGCTTGCAGAGTCTCAGATTCAGAGCACAACATGACTTGGCCAAAACTGAGGGAGTGACTGGAGCAGCACCGAACATCCACCTCCAGAGCCAGCCCTCACACTAACCAGGCCACTGCTTGGTCTCATGAGGGTATATTTCAACTATGTTTAAATTGTATAGCCTAATTGCCTACTGCCTGCTGCAGCAAACCTAGAGCTCAGTGTGGGCTGAAAACCCTGCCTGAGAAGCGGGCCAACCTGACGGGGTGCCATGCCTCTACTGCGCTCCAGGCTGCGGTGGCTAAACTGCTATCCATACCCCATCTAGCTAGCAGAAAGTTCACTCGGGAATGTCTACACAAGCTACAAACACACCCTTGGCTGAAGGGCAGGCATACTCTTAGCTCTAGCAAACACCAACCACAACAACATCCACCAGTTCGGTTTTCAGCCACGCCAGGCTGCCGCCCAGCTCAGGGGAGGGACGCTGGTGTTAATGGCAGACAGCAGGAGGAGCACCATCAGCGAAAGGCAGATAAAAATCACAAACAAACATCTTGGGTTGAACTTTTGAGTGATGAACACGCCTTGGAATTGCTCGGTCTTTGACAGACTCTGCCCCAACCTCATGAAGAGCTCAGCTGCCTTGTAACCCTTCTCTAGTTGATATTTGGAATACCTAACGTCTGGAAAGATGGAAAATCACTGTGGGGATGGCTGCTGTGCTGAGGAACGGCTTTAACTCACCCAAGTATGAAGAAATTGGTGTTTCTTTTGTTTCAGTGCTTCCATTGTGTCTGTTTGTGTAATTCCACCTTCTAAGGAGCCTAACCTAAGTGGCCCCTGATCCAGAGAGCAAGACCTCTCTCTGGATTTCTGTAATTCATATTTATCTACAACAATGGGAGCTCTGTGTCTGCTTGTCTTCACATCCATCTGTGTTTACATAACTGCTAATGAGGGCACAACTGGAACAATAATCAAACTTTAATTACAGAGGCATGTAATAGCATTCACAAGCCTTTATTTCACTTGTGACTTATTATAAGTCCTAGCTTTTGTCTACAGAGAAATGAGGCAAGCTAAACAGAAAGATAACAGAGTTCTCAAAGTTAAAGTAAAGAAAGGGAAATTAAAAATAAAAATTAAAAAAGTGTGGAGGAGGAGAAGGAGAGAGAGGAGGAGGGAGTGAGGGAGCTTTGATCAGGGAGCAGATGCCATCCTTCACACTTATTATTGTAGCAAGGGCTTTGCCTCCAGGCTGTGTAACACTGGCTGGCTGGTTAAGTACATCTGAAGGCCACTGCCTTTTCAAGTCAGATGTCTGAAACAGCTCGCAAAGCCAAGGAAGGAAGCAAATACCAAGAGGATGGGCTCACCATCATCAATTCAACATCTAATTCAATCTGCCACTTTTATCCTCTGCTATTGCAGAGTAAGAAAGGGAGGTATAACTGCAAAGCACTGTTGAGTATCCAGACTGCTGGATCCTGAGTGGATTATGAGCAAAACAGATGAACCGATGGGTGTTTGTGAAGAAGAAAATGATAATAGGTTCTCATTTTCTCCACTACATGTGGTACTGTTGCTAAATCACCCTAGGACTTAAGGGTATGCGCAGCTTGCACCAACTTACATAACTGAACAGACATTTGTTGTATTATGCACATCAAGCTTAGAATTTCTCAAGAGAAAGATGTGACTGCAGATGACATCAATATCCATAACCTTGCATTCTCTGGGTAATGCCTTGAACAAGTTAAAAAGCCTTATCTGCTCATGCTGTACACACTCCTGTACTCCTGCTGCAATGGACAAGGTATCACCAGCTGGTAATGGCTCTTCAGTCAGAACAAGATGTTAGATATTTCCATGTGGAAGAGCAACAACACAGTTTGTAGTTTAAATGCTTCCTTTTTTTTTCTCACCCAGTACTTTGGGGTCCTACAGCAATGTAATTCAAGTGGCTGTAGGGTGGATAATGGCAGCAGAGCAGTTTCAAGACCTCAGGGAGATCTGGCGATGATGAAAATAGCATCATAAAACATCTGTTAGATGAGAAATTACTTGTTAAGTCAAGTGACTCTTGCATTTTCAGAGGTCGAAGAGCAAATACAAATTACAGGCCTGGTTGGTTAAAGCTGAATTAATGCAAGGATGTTTTCTGAAGTAGTCCTTTACCACAGAATCTCCTTCAAGTGCTCCTGGAGAGCTTCACCCAGTTCAGCATGACTCATTTTTGAGGTAGGCAGGATTTGTGATAGAAGTTAAAAAAATTAAAGATTAGTTTCATCTTTACACTTCAGACACCAGGCTACACTTTACTGACATGTAAACAGTTGACGGAACTGTATACATGACTTAGGCTATCATAACAGAATCACCACAGAAAACAATGGTCTCACAACCCAATGTATTCACCTAAAACATAATTTATCCTTTGGCATTTTTATGAGACATTTTAATCGTATCCAGTCTACTCAAAAAAGTTGTTAATTAAAAGTAATACAGAATGCTTCAGGTTCAAGAACCTGGCCAAGTTCCAGGGTTCAGATGTTTCTCACTTCCTAGTTCTGATGTCCTATCAGGGAGATGAAGTCTTGAAATAAGCAGAAACAACCCCCTGGGAACATTTTCTGTGCCCAAGTCCCAGACTCCTGGCCCGTGGGTATGGGCAGAGTATACTGTGAAAATATCTTGCCCCTCAAGGCTAGCCAGGAACTTCAAGGCCAAGCCAGAAACACAAGATAGCTTAAAGACACCTGTATTCACCCTCCCTGCTGGTCTTCATTGAAAACAAAGTGGCATTTTTCAGGAACTTTCAGCACTAAATATATCCTTGGAAAGACTGCCTTCATCCAGCATTTCTCAGAAACTGAGACGCCCACTCCCCAGACAGACATTTTCACAACTAAAGGCAACTAACATATCAGAGATAACAAGCAAAGTGAAGAGGTCCAGAGAGATCAATTTTTGATACAAATCCTGGGAAACCACATTGTGGGAAGTACGCCAGCAAGAGAGTGACAATGAAAGGGTTCATACTTTTATTTTCTACAGGTGATTTCCTTGCTTACTTCTGTAGCATGCTGAAGCAACATCCTTGGAGCATTATATACATATGTAACAGATGGTCTGAGAAAAAGTACAAGGTTCAGCATAATTGACCTCTATGTGAGCACCCTGAGTGTATGCACACAGTGGATTACAACAACAGCAAAAGCCCTGAAAGATAATTTCAGGACTTATACCTATTTGAGGACACTTTGGAGTAACAACTCAGAAATCTGAAAATAAAAACCATCTGGTGCACCTTAAAGTTTAGGGATGAAATGTGTATTATTTACATTTGGTTTCACTGCTTTAACATTCACAAGCACTGGGCCGATAAAAGGGTAAGTCATCTCCCTAACATCAGCAGGGGAGAATTAATGATCTCTCTCTTGAGGATGTTTAGAGAAGTAAACGTATACTGTAAAATATGTATATCACAAAGTTCATCTCTAGCTCTAATAGGATGATTTTTTTTTTCGCACTTAAAACACCAAAACACTTCTGTGCTTTTCCAAGAAATATGTTTCCTGTCTCTATTACATCCTATTGCTATCAATAACGTACAAATATAAACACATTTTGTCAACCTCACCCTGCACTTCCTATTGAAAACAAAATAAAAGATGGCCTGGCCAACTTGGCTTTTGTAAAGTGTTTTCATTCCTGAGTTGA
The DNA here is from genome assembly GCA_013400555.1 of Jacana jacana. Taxonomy (NCBI): domain Eukaryota; kingdom Metazoa; phylum Chordata; class Aves; order Charadriiformes; family Jacanidae; genus Jacana; species Jacana jacana. The sequence continues at coordinate 18,931 of VZTM01017287.1, read as the reverse complement.
TAGTGCTACTCCAATTCTGTCTACCCACATACCAAGATCAAATGAACACTTCAGATCCATCATCATCTCTCTGGTCAGTCACCTAACTGAAACAATGTATTTATCTCTAATGCCCATCCACTGCTGACATCGGGGTTCAGAACACCAGGTTCTCAAAGAACAGCAGGCGACCTGAAGTAGCTCAGAGAGGGCCCTGTTATTCAGTCATCTCTGAGCCTGCTTGTCTCACACCCAAGTAAAACCTATTTATTTTATGGATCAGATCGCTGCCTGCTGTTCCCCACATCTGCTCCCAAGTGCCACTGTGTTCAGATAAAACAGAAAGGCTAGTGGATCACCTACTAGTCACAGTGTTGTGGAGTAGAGGAGTTTGCTTGGCCATATAGAACCACAGAATCATTCAGGTTGGAAAAGACCCTTGGGATCATAAAATCCAACCATATAAACCACAAGGTCTTACACAATGTATTCTATAATGTTGCAACAGCTCTGAGAGACCTTTTCATCCACCTGGGAATTACTCTGTTGGCGGTATTTGATGAATACACCATGAACATAAGCCTCTAGCACTGCCTTTTGGCCAGCCTATTCATAAAAAGATCCTATGGGCTCAGGAGGGCAGTCAGGGAATGACAAGCAAATCTATGCCATTTAAAATAAAAAAGACAAAACTAAAGTAAAATAATGAAATATTCTTAAGTCGATTTCAACTGCTAGGTTAATCTTTAAATGCACTAGAGAAATTTGATAGAAGAATTCCTAATATAAAAAGTGAACAATATTTAGATTCTGAAGTGTCATTTATATATTAAAAGTAAGAAATTAATTAAAAAAAATATTAAGAAAACAGGCAGATATGTCCAAAGCAAAATAAACCTTAATTAACCAAAAAACTTGTGTGACTGTCACAGTTGTGACAGTTTAGAAAACAGCAGTTAACTTAAAATCAAATTTGCAACCAATTTTAAAACTGCAAAAAAAATACATGTTCTGTATCTAGATCTTCAAATTTCACTTTTGTGATGCTATCACTTTGACAGAAAGCTCTTCAGGAGTAAGATCAGCCCTTATCTGACAGGCACCAAATCTTAAAGAGATGGAGATGTAGTAAAATATTTTCAGGTTTTCAAAAAAATGATCAACAATGCTCCACAGAAGACACAAGGAAGCACATTTTAACCCAGTGATCAGGTTTTAATCCACTTTTTTTCAGGATTGACCGGGAACTGAATATACCTCTAGATTGTTAAATATAAAAGAGACAGTCAAAGAGTTTTCAGTTTTGGATCTCTGCTGCACCACCCTAATTCTTTTTACCAATGAACAAGACTGTAGCAAGGAGATGCCATTCACAGAGAGCTTTACAGTAGTCTTCAAGCAGGCTTTGTACCTCCCAACATGCACAAGTATCTTTCTGCCATGCCCCAAGGCATGGTACATACATAATTATGATCTAATAATTAAGTCATTATGTCTAATGATGTTTAAAAACTTATAAAAAGGGATAATTGTGAATTGAAACATCTAGAACATCACGCAGAGCTTAAAGGAGGTGTTTGGCCAAATACTACTTAACCCAGATTCAACCAAGCTGCTCGTAAATGCTGATCTGAAGCTATCTGAACATAAGTGTCTTGACCTCAGGGGAGGGCCTGACCTTTTATTCAACATTATAATCCAGTGGACTACCCGAGGCTTAGAAAATGTATGCTGTTAGGAATGTTGTGTGCAGATCTGCATCTTCTGTGATGTTTGAGGCAAGCAATGTTGACTTTCCTGATTTTAATCGCCTTCTGCTATTGAGGGACCAAAGCAAATACAGTAAACACATTTCAACAGATAATTGCTTGTGGATATTTCTGCCAGGCAGGACTCCATGTTAAGAATATTTATCTGGCATGCATAGCACCCCAGCCACCACTGTTCTGAATACAAGAAAGAGCACCCAGCAGAAGAGGAAACCAAACACAGCAAAAGAGCAGATGAGACAGGCAGAGGATGGGACCGTCCCAGTATTATGCAGGTTCATCAGGACTCATGGTGACTTAGAGTCTACATTACTTCCCCAAAGACACACTCTGTTTCCCTATTACAGTCTCACCAGGTGATTGCTAAGGCAGGAAAGGCAGGCAATACCAAAGACAAACTCTTCTGGAGAATAGTCATCATGTTAAATGAAACTACAGGCCTATCATTTTTTTCCTATTGTCCTGTTTTGGGAAAAAAAAAAAAAAAAAGAAGAACTTTATTTGGGGCTGCTTAAATTTTCAGAATTGCAAAAGAGATTTAGGAGGAATGATCAGTCCAGGTCTCCCTGCTGATGTCAATGGAAAGGTCCCCTTTCCAAGTGTGACTTCACAATTAATGCAGGGGCTGAGCGATTTATGTGTATCACGAAATTCAAGAAGATGTTGAGCAATTAGTAAAAGCACAAGGATTGTGGAAGATTTAGGAACTTTCTGATCTGAAAGTTTTGAGCGCATGTTTTGCAAATTTATACTTTGAAGGCTGCAGGGTGTTGCAGGGAAGGTGAGGAGCCCACAGTTACAGCTTATGGCAACAATGACAATAACTCTCACCTTATCAAGAAGTGTCCTTCGGGCTGCAATTATTATGGCAGAGCTACCTTGTTCTCAAAGTCAACAGTCGCCATCAGTCAACACACTGTGTGGTGAAGTTCCATGTATTGTTTAGTATTATCAGGAACTTTGAATAAAGCAGACATTTAAATATGAAAAGAAATTATAGGAACCGTGCTGTATATTCTGAAATTATTCTCTCAAAACAATTCTGAAAAATATTTTTTCTCAGAAATGTCTGTTTTTCTTAAAACCACTTTAAAATCCTTACAAGAATTATTTTTTTTTTTACTTGAGTATGTTCACATTTACTCTTTCTCAGTTTTGACACATAATGTTTCTACCACGGAAGAAGGCCATTTTCCCTTCACTTTCAAGCTATATCTCTATATACTATCCTTTTCTCAAACATTGGATATAAGGATGGCCCATGTTCTTGCATGTACTATGTATAAGAAATGTCCAAAACACTCCACCATGTGTTTTAAAATGTGGGAGAAGATGATACAAAGGAGAAGAGTCTGTAAAAAGTGGATATCCCCATTCAAGTAAGACCTTACATTCATATGGCACACATCTCATTGGCAGAAGAGAACTGGCCCACAAGGCCCTCACTGTCACTCTGCATTCATTTAAGCTTTGTATACCATTTTCCAAAGCGATATGCAGGATTTCATATTAAGTAATCTACAGTTTGAACGTATCAACAGTCCCCTTTTAATAAAGGGCAGATATAGTTCATGGAGAATTTATTTTCTGAGAATTCTGATTTACACATCACTAGTACCAGTTAGCCTAAACATTGAACTTCTGATTTATGTGGGATCATTTTTTCCACTCCTCGCTATTCTAAGGGATGGATGGAAACAGCAATGTTGTCAGATAAAAGATCATTTCAAATTACACTTAAATATGAATGTATGTCTTGTTGCTAGTCTGTCAATTTCTGGCTTTATGGTTGAATGGCAGAGCTTTGACTATACCCCCAGACATAGAAGTCTGGAGAAAAGTAGCTTTATAAACCTATATTACAAATGGAAACTATGTTGCTACTTATACATAAAATGCTTACAAAAGAGTTATAAAGTTGCACCAAAGGCAATCACATAAATGATCACAGGCAATTTTTTTGTTACATTACAAACCCTGTTATTTTTTGTAAATAAAAAATGTTTCAAAAGACAAAATAGGTTTTACTTGTCTTTCACTTGTAAGTACAGCCAGATCAGATAAGAAATATTTTCCATTGCTAACCTGGGCCAAGAATGCTAACTAACAGTACGGTTCATACGGGTCTTACTGAAAATAGCTGTTCTAAATATGTGGTTAGATTAGACTGTCTAAACATTTGTAAAAGCACAAAGAAAGCTAACTGGCATGGCTGTCTTTCATTTATTATTGTAGTATTTTCATAGAGTATGACTTTTATTGGCTACTGCATTTAATCCCTGTTGGGTTTGCTTCCCTTCTTCAGTGATGAGGATTAAGCAATAGTTCCCAGTATCCCTAGACATACAGACCAGACCAATTAAACTCCAGCACATGTATTAAAATGCTGATTACTGGTTTTTCTTTTGGTTGGAAGTACTGAGCAGACTTATAGATTGTCCTAAATCTCTTAGCAAGGGAAATAGGACTGCAGACACAAACACGGGAAAACTCTTTCCCTGTGTTCTGATCACCCTAATCATCCATTTACTACAAAGAAAGCCCAGGAGAGCTATGCAGTTGGGTGCTGCAGGACAACATCTAGGTCACTGATGGAAGCGTATTGTCAGGGGCACAGGTTGCTCTCCATGGGTGGCCCTTGCAGTGTGCCAGTGTGCAGCCCCACTGAGGTACAAGGGTGGAGAGCATTTGCTCCTAAATCGGTTCCAGCAGGTGACAAAACAGATCTGATAGATGACATTACACATGTAAATAATAATCTTGTAATATAAACCTGTTCTGTGGGCTTTTTTTATTTTTTTAAGAGTATGGCGTAGTCAGCAGTACTGGGAGGCTGAAGAGGAAATGAAAGCAGCATGCTGTCAATCCACCGGCACCTTCTTCTGCTCAACCACAGCCTTTTGTTGTTTTTATTAAAAACAGTGTGTCACATATTTGCAAATCTTGTCATCGTGTCATTTGCCAGAATGCCATTTTCCAAAAGCTTTAAGAAGACTTGAATACAGAGATTTACCAACATACCCACTGCCAGGCTTAGTGTGAGTAGGAGGTGCCAGCACTGAAATAGTGAGTGAGACACAAAAATCAAGGTTAGTGTACCAAGTTTTAAAAATCATAGAGAGAGGACTACACTGAACTGGGCCAAGGGTTTTCACAGACTTGGGCAGTGACTCAACTTCCCTAGGAGATTCTAGCACCTCCTTCAAAGGCCATGTTAATGGTACATGTGCATGTGTGTAAGCCCTATCAAAGAACTCCAGCTCTGTATATCTACATCTTATTTTTTGCATATATATTTTGCATATATGTGGAAGTGTATGTATGAGCCCTGAAGAAACACTCCACAGTAAATATCAAAGCAATATTTCCAGCTATGGCTGTGGGGAACACAGAAAGTCTTGTGCATTGAAAATTTGAAGTCTGACATAACCTTTGAAACTCCTTGTGCTGAGCCAAATCACACAGTAATTGACCCAGGTTAGCAATCGCACGGGTAATTACTGGTACCTACGACTGGATTCCTTTCCCTTAACTTTAGAGTGCCTCCACTGGCTCTACAGTGAGTCAGGTATGGATGGGTTGTATCCTCAGTGTCGCAAGCAACTCCTTCAGATGTCCTTCAGCCATGTAGTAATGTCAGAGTGTTTTCCAGATGTATTTTTCTTCTGTGTCTCATATACTTCCTGGATAATGTTAATTTCCTAGAAACATTTTAAGTGATAATTCCAAATATGCCAATGTCTTACCACTTCTGACAGTTTTCACAAAGTATCCCATCTGGGGTTGTTGCTTCTTCTGAACTGAAATATTTCAACCCTGCATCCTTCTGTCCTCAAGGTGAAATGAGGTCCTCCAAATTTTTCTGCAGATCCCTCAGGCTTTTAGACATGCTGCCTGTTTCTTAAATAACTTCTGATAATCCCACTTTCTGCTTTAGTTGCTATCATGTAGCATTAACCTCTAGCAAATGATTTCCCTCTAGATCAGACCTCTACTCCCTGTTTGATTCATTTTTTTTTCCTTTTGGCAGAATATATTGCTTTCATCTTTAGGTACTTCCCTCCATTAACTAGGTTTGTTTCACAGTCACACCTTAACCATGCAGGCTGCAGCAGGGAATATTTAGAGGTATAGAAACAGCTTTTGTTTTGTATTGAACTATGCTGCACTACTGCTGGGAGAGGTAATTACATTTAATAGAAGATGCAGTTTACTATCTGAGATGTATAGGAGTCTCTCTGGAGATGTTATACTGAATATTACATACACATCTGTTAAAGTTCAATAATCCACAACTGTTGCACATTTTCTAATGTTAGAAGGCTTTTGAAGGACTTTTTTTTTCAATTATTAATCAAATTCTTAGGTGTGGGCCTTTGTATTGTTCTGTGCTTTACTCTTCAATGCAGTCAAGTTAATTTTGCTATCAAATTATAACTTCCCACTAAAAGCATTTTTGGCGTGTCAAATTTTCGTTGAGTACCACAGTGAGAAACATTCGTATGTTAGTAATAAACACAATTGCTAACTACTAACAAGCTAATAAACATCACATTTCTTTTCTTGGGAGCAGTAAATCAGCTGATAGCAATCCTGCTAAATTATGCTGACAACATTTTCTACATTCCTTTCACTTACTGCATGCAAGGAATCATTTGGTTCTTGGTGATCACTTCTGACAACAGAGAGTGGTAAAGCATTTAAGTTCTGAAATTCACACAAGTTTAGTTTCTTTTACCCTATGCCTTTCAAATCCTTAATTTTTTCTGTTCCATCCATTCATTTATGCTTCCACTTAATCATTTTATAAAAAATAAAGAGTATACCTTGGTAATTTTCTTTTATTTTTTTTCCAGCTCCCATATTTCTAAGGCTACAAATACATAATTAGGGGAGCCTCCATAACCCTTTCAAAGTAATTTATCTCCATCTGCAGTTAGCTCCTAAATCAAGGCCTGATTCCTAAATAAAACTATATGCTCTAAATCCCTCACCCAGTCCCTTTTTTATAGACATTGGTTTACACCAGGTCTTTCCCACTTGTTTCATGCTTACCTTACAAATTGATTTTGGATGCCACACAGTTTTCTCCTTAAGCAACAACTGTACATTGTTGGTTTTGGGTTGGTACAGATGGTTGATATCATTCTCCAGAGGGACTGAAGAGTGTTAAATCAGCTTAGATCTCCAAGGGTGGTATTAGCCTAGAGTACGGTGTTCTCCCAAAGGATTTATTCTTAGAAAGGTACTTCAGGTTAAAGAAACATTTTCCAACTCCCCTATCAGATGAACAGAACTGCTGATTATGAAAACTGAAAGGACTTGACATATTTGTTTTGCATGGGATTGCTTAATGATTTTGCATATCTCTCACCCTAAGCAATGACTATAAATCAGCCTTATCTGATTTTGCTTACCTTTGTGTTTTTGTTATCAGCAATTTTAAATCATTGTATGTTAACTGCAAACTATAATATTTTGACTGCAAAGAAGTAAAAAACCCATTTCACCATAATTTTTAAAATTTATGGAAGTATGCTCAGTGCTTATAGGTGTTTAGAGAAATTATTTTAAAATCCCCCAAATCCTGGAACTAGATTTTACAGGACATTGTTCACTGAAGAGTGCTTATGGTAAATGGAAGGCGAAATGCTTTCCCCTTCAGTCCTTCAATACACCAGGTCCTCCCTCAAAAGTAACAAACATGCCAAAAGTACTGTATGAGTGAAAAAATGAAAGAACACACAGGCACCTTATGCAAAACATAAAACAACAAAAATCCCCCAACAAACCAAAACAACAAAATCACCATGCTGAAAAGTTGCAATACAAACAATTGGCATGCAATTTCTTGTAAAGACATTGCAGCCAAAACATCAATATTTCTAGCTAGAATAGGCAAAAGAAACTATCAGTGAAATCAAACTTTACTCTCTCCAGTTCTTTGTACAATTGTACATAGAAACTTCATTATTCAAGAGGAGATAAGCAGGTGTCTTTGTCTTTCTCCAAGCTCAGAACTGGTGCATCCCTAAGAAAAAAAAAAAAATGGTTAAGGAAAGTAGGAGACCTATGTGGCTGAGCAGGGAGCTTCTAAAAAAGCTGAAGTGGAAGAAGGAAGTTTACACTAAGTGGGAAAAGGGACTGACCATTTGGAAGATTACAAGAATGCCATTAGAGTATGCAGGGACAAAATGGGGAAAGACAAGGCCTCCTTGTAATTAAAATTAACAAGGGATGCCAAAATCAACAAGTAGGGTTTTTTCCAGTATATTGGAGGTGAAAGGAAAATGAGAGAAAATGTGGGTCCGTTGTTGAGTGAGATGGGTGCCGTGGTGACAGAGGATGCAGAGAAGGAGGAATTACTGAATGCCTTCTTCACTTCAGTCTTTACTGCTCAGGCCAGCCCTTGGGAGTCTTGCACTTTGGGACAAGCAAAGAAAGAAGTTTTCCCTTGGTTGAGAAAGACCACATTAGGGAACAGTTAAGTACATTGGATATCTGCAAGTCCATGAGTCATGATTGGAAGCACCTGCGAGTGCTGAGGGAGCTGGCAGAAGTCATTGCTGGACCACTCTCCAACATCACATCACAGGTGAGGTGCCTGAGGACTGGAGGAAAGCCAATGTCATCCCAGTCTTCAAAAAGGGCAAGAAGGGAACTACAGGCTGGTAAGTCTCACCTCCATCCCTGGAAAGATGATGGAGCAGCTCATTCTGGGCATCATCTCATAACATCTGGAGGAAAAGAAGGCTATCAGTAGTCAACATTGATTCACCAATGGGAAATCATGTCTGATTAACCTGATAGCCTTCTACAATGGCATGACTGGATTGATAGATGAGAGCAGGGTGGTGAACATTGTCTACCTTGACTTCAGCAAGGCTTTTGAAACAGTCTTCCACAGCATACTCATAGGTAAGTTTAGGAACTGTGGATTAGATGAATGGATAGTGAGGTGGATTGAAAACTGGCTGAAAGACAGAGCTTGGAGGGTCATGACCAGTGACATAGAATCCAAAACAAGTGGGGTCCCCCAAGGGTCAGTGCTGGGTCCTGTCCTCTTCAATATTTTCATCAATGACCTGGATGAAGGTATGGAATATACCCTCAGCAAGTTTGCTAATGACACAAAACTAGGAGTGGTGGCTGACACACCAGAAGTATGTGCTACCATCCAGCAAGACCTGGACAGGCTGGAGAGGAACCTAATGAAATTCAACAAGGGCAAGTGTAGGGTCCTGCACCTGGGGAAGAATAACCCCCTGCACCTGTACAGGTTGGGGGATGACCTGCTGGAGAGCAGCTCTGAGGAAAAAGACCTGGGAGTCCTGGAGGACAACAGGATGACCATGACCCAGCCATGTGCCCTTGTGACCAAGAAGACCAATGCCATTCTGAGGTGAATCAAGAAGACTGTGACCAGCAGGCCGAGGGAGGTTACCCTCCCATTCTAGCCTGCCCTGGTGAGACACCATCTGGAGTACTGTGTCCAAGTTCTGGGCTCCCCAATTCAGGAAGGACAGGGAACTCCTGGAGAGGGTATAGCAGAGTACCAGAAAGATGGTTACAGTCCTGGAGCATCTCTCTTATGAGGAAAGGTTGAGGAACTTGGGTCTTTTTAGTCTGGGAAAGAGGAGGCTGAGGGGAATCTGATCAACACCTACAAATACTTAAGGGATGGGTGTCAATAGGAAGCAGACAGTCTTTTTTCAGTGGTGCCCAGTGAGAGGACAAGAGGAAATGGGCACAAACTTGAACATGAGAAGTTCCATCTACACATGAGGAGGAACTTTTTCACCTTGAGGATGGCAGAGCACTGGAACAGGCTGCCCATAGACATGGAGTCTCTGTCTCTGGAGACATTAAAAACCTGCCTGGATATGTTCCTGTGCAACCTGCTCGAGAAGGACCTGCTTTGGCAGGGGAGTTGGAATAAATGTTCTCCAGAGGGCCCTTCCAACCCCATACCATTCTGCAATTCTGCGTTTCCGTATTTGTAATCAAAGTGATCTGATAAATCAGAGCCACCATCTGCTAACCCATTTACGACCACAAGGTAATTCATGCATATATGGTTACTCTAACCCTTTGCTAAATTTAACATATTTGTTCAATAGGTTCCATGCGATGACCACCTCCAGTCATTCTAGAAATTCAAAGCCAAGATCTGGTATACTGATTACAGCAATTGAATATGGTCCTGACCACTCAACTTTAGGTTTATTCATAGACACCTGTATGATGGATATAGTGTGTAATTTGGGGTGATTCACTGGGCCCAGCTTCCCATCTCTATTTCTCTTCTAATATGTAAGTAATTTGTAACATATGCCCAATAAAGACAAAAGAGTTCACTGGTGATAATACGTGCTTATAATGCTTGATATTATCTTCTTCCTTATCTGCCCTTTTTACATTAAAGCAGCTAACAACTATGTTTTGTACTGCAAATAAGATCTCTTATGCAAAGCAAACTCAGTGCAAAAGGTTATAGTGAATTCTCTTTGGTACAGCCAGGAGGGAGAATGTTACAAATGTGAAAGAACTAGGCAGTGCCAAGATTCTGCTAATCTTTAGGGCAACCCTTGACTGCTGTGACTGGTGCATGGTGTGTGGAGACCTGCTCCCAGAGGGCAGGCTCATCAGGTGGTTGAGGGCTGAAGGACACATCCCCTGGTTCTCTCCAAGCCAGGTGGAATGTACTGCCTTCAAACTCCTAGACTGGCTTACACTGCTCTCGCACTGTGCAGAAACATCTGCTCTCTGTGAGAGTAAAAGCACTGACCAGCTGCTTAACTTTTAGATAAGTCTATTTTAAAGGAATCACTCAGGCAATAAAAACATCTAGTTCCCTGAAAACTCACCTCTAATGGATGTTTGTTGTTTTTTTATTTATTGTTTCCATTCACTCCCATGTGAACAATCTGATGCTGATGAATTGTAAATTCTGAGTGATGTTTTCCCTCTGGTTTCAAGGCCCCTGCAACATCCTCTGTCACAGGGAGTGGAGTTCATATTGCTATTTTCCTCAGTAGAGAGCTCTTAACAGAGCCTCCAACCCTGCGTATTTGTAAGAAGTTTGAATTATCATTTGAATAATTGTTTGTGACCAGTCTCCTCCAGTCCCTCTGAAACTGGCCAGCTGATCTGGATAAACTACTGACTGACACCAAAGATGTGTTCCACATAGTGAAGGTCTCTCCTTAATATCTAAAAGAAATGCAAACAAGATATTGATTGTAATACATTATATATATATATATATATATTATTAGTTCTTCAGACTGAGATAAACATATATTGCACCCTACACCGTTTCTGTTTCAAAGTTTGTCTATAGTAGATTTATACATGAAAACATCTGATTACCATTAGCATCTGTAACTAATTTTCCAATTGCAGTCTGACAATTAACAAATCTATAGAAACCAAATAAAGAAGGAACAATGAAACATACATTTCAAATACCACATGAAAAATGGTACTCTTTGAGCTATTTCTTTCTCCCAAATATCTACTCATTCATCTGCCTTCACATTAATACAGCAGATATGTATTGAAAGCGTTTGAAATGCCTCCTCCCTTGCAAGTTTATACAGCTGACAATTTCACTTTTGCTTATTCCACCAAGTGGAACAGTTCTTAATTAGCAGTAATCAGCCTGATGAAGAGGAGGCTCCAGGGAGACCTTGTAGCGGCCTTTGGGATCTGAAGGGAACCTACAGGAGAGCTGGAGAGGGACTCTTTGTCAGGGAGTCTAGTGACAGGACAAGGGGTAATGGCTTTAAATTGAAAGAAGGGAGATTTAGATTAGATACCAGAAAGAAATTCTTTCCTGTGAGGGTGGTGAGACACTGGAACAAGTTGCCCAGGGAAGTTTTGGATGTCCCATTCCTCGAAGTGTTTAAGGCCAGGCTGAAAGGAGCTTTGAGCAACCTGCTCTAGTGGGAGGTGTCCCTGCCCATGCCAGAGGGGTTGAAACTTGATGATCTTTAAGGTCCCTTCAAACTCTAACCATTATATGATCCTGTGAATTAGGCAGCCTTCATTCACCAAAGCCATCAAAGGCCCAAACTGTCACTTGAGGGTTTTTTGAACCTTCAGAGAACAGAAATGTTATTTCTAGATATAAAAGGACATGCTTTTCTATAAAGAAGACAAAGTTTCTTCTCTCACCAGTTTAGACAAACAAGTTCGGTCCTCTTGCCAGTATACTTCAACCTTTCATTATCAAGAAAGCAGCGAAAACAAAATCAGATTAATCAGTGTTAATCTATGGTTACTCTTCCAAGGGATCAAGTTTTTCCCAAAAAAGTCACCTCTAGATGGTAACCAGTATTTTCCCATTCTCCAGTGTAGCATCTCAAAATCGCACTTACCAGGCTGGGATTATATCTCCCAGTTCCTGTTGATTTTTAGTCAGTGGAATTTAATCTGATCTTGAGTAATATTTTAGATTGATAGAGATGTTCTGCTTCCACATACAGAAACCCAGTTCCCATCAAGCAATGTCCTGGAAGCAGAATAAGAGAACAGGTAACAGCCTTTTTTTGATATGTTTACAAACTCTGAGGATGTAGTACATTGCAGTGAACAAGCCTTTTAACTTTAAGAAAGCAGCATCTGTTTGACTTCTTTGTCCATCTTAAAGTCCAGGTAGACATACTTTAGTTGCTTGTGGCTAAGAAAGAACCAGGGAAGGAAACTATTGTTTACATATTTGGAAGCTAGTTTGTAAGATGATGCAGAGGACCACTATTCAAAACCAGTTTGATTTCCTTTGTTCCTCAGAAGCTAGCTGTTACACCCTAGATAAATGGAGTATTAGTTGAGGAAGATTTCTAAGTTAGTAACATTATGGCTGTAGTAATGGAATCTATAATGGCAGCTGTATAAATACAATGTGGAAATGCAAAAAAAAGAAATGTTAATTGTAAAAGACAAGCCAAAGTTTCAAACAGGGGGAAAAAAAAAGGAAAAAAAGAAGGGAAAAAGATGGGAAATCTGGCTGAGGTAGAGCAGTCTGAGGTTTTGGGATTAACAATTAGAACACTTCCTCAGATACACTAAGCAGAAGTATGTAACGTCCATCACAAAGGAAGAAGAAGGTCATAGACACCACGGAGTTGCATTTCTGCTTGACAGGTCCAGCACATCATTTTTCTCTGTATTATCTAAGTATTTATGTACCTATGAACTCTTCAGAAGACAACAGGAAATTTAAAAAAGGCAATAAATTTATTTATGTATTTATTTATTTATTTTATTTATTTAGTATTTATGGAAGCATGATGTGTTGCTATCACCATTCACATAGTGAGGCAAATTAAGGGAAACTTAGAAGAGTTAATTTTTTAAGCAATATTATCCTTCACTGGAAATACTACACTTGTCTTCGGAGATTACAGGCAAAGCAGAGAAATTTCCACCCTGGGACTGATACTCACTGGTGTTCAAAGGGTTCAAATGCTGTTGTTCAAAGGGTTACATCACACTGTTTCATATAAAAAAAAATTCTTTATAGAAATCAATAGCAATTATGAAACCTTATCCATACAAGTGATGTGACTAGAATTTGAATAAATAAACCCAATGAAAATATCCACTAGGAACAGCAACACAGTAAGATAATTTTTCCAGTGGGTGTTTACTTGGCTTACCCTTATTTGGAAATATTTCTAGCTAAGAGGCAATTCCAGATGTACATAAGAAAGCCTTCCACTTCCCTCCATCCACCAAATAAAAAGACAGTGTAAGTGCCTTAAGTTAGACATTTAAGTTTTCCAAAATATACATCAGTCTTCCCTAAAAGAAAAGCAATGAGGATTCTTTGGAACTTCCTGCAGTATTGTATAACAGCCCTGAGGCACTCCCGCATTCATCTCTCTGCAGCTGAATAAAAGAAGCCCAAGTAGTCACTGGAAGGGCCCATCATATTATTAAGCCATTAAGTAATGGTAATGAACAGGGTTAGGAGGTCAGCAGAAAGCTGCCTAGGTTGCAATGCTGAGAGACATTTTTCTATCACCTTTTCGTCAGTGGAATGCTGCTGCTGGATCTGATCACCTGGGAATTCTGGTACAGCTTTTTTCTTTTCAAAGTTAGCAATTTAGGGATTATTCCTGGAAAAGTTGCTGCTGAGCTCATATCCGTTTGTAAAAGCAGACAAAGAAAAGAAAATCCTTGAGTTTCTATCTTAATAGGGAATTACATTTCCTCTTAAGAATTCTAAAAGGGTCTAAAAGCTATGCAAAGTTCATGCAACTTTTCAGGGAGCCTTCAAGGCAATGTTGTTTCATCTCCATGTTATCCTGCAATGTATTTGCCTTGTAGGATTCCTTGCAGACTACAGGAGGCTTCGCAAGACGACACTCTGTCCATAGACAGCAAGAGGGAAAAGCTGATACTAAAGTGGCCACAATTGTCCAGACAGTAGCTAAGCAGGAACACTGTCATCCTCTGTGCTCACAAACACTATTCACATATATCACATTCTCATAGATGTGATCTTCCAAGGTCTCTGCTGATTGACTTCAGCTACTCATACTTCTGTTTGACAGGCGACTTAACTATCTGGGAAGGGTCCAGGTGGAGCTCCATGGGTGCCAGGCTGCACAGCAGTTACTAGATATGTATAAGAAATCATCTTTCAGCAGAGACTCCTTATTCTGCCTGGGCAGAACAACTTGGACTCTCTAACCAGACAGTGACAATTTCCTGAACCAAGTTATGAACTTGGTCGTATTGCAGTTGCCTTGAATTGAGGTTATGATCAAATATTTTATCAAAATACTGCAGCAATAATTTTACTGAAATCGCAAAACCAAAGTAGCAGACCACTTCTTGTAGATAACTTGTAGACCTTGTCTGCAGTACACAATTTATACACATCAGATAAAAATGAAGTAAACTGAGTTTAAGATTAACAGTGCTCTGTGAATTTTAGACATAATCTAGTACTGCTAACATAAAATATATGCATTCAATTCGTTCTAGTGCTATTAGGTAGGGTGTGTTATTTTTCAAAATATGCAAACAACTGTATTAGGCCTGTCTACTTTTTTCCATGGAAAAAAATAGTGCCCACAAAAATAGAGATTTCAAGAAAGGTTCTGGGTGTCAGAGTCTCAAAATTTGAGAATTTACTAAAAAAAAAGCCACAATGCTATTTCATTAATAACAAACTGGTGTATCCCATTCACCTGGCCTTTTCAAGTGGGTAAGGTTCAGACACTAGAATGTTGAGCAGAAAGGATAGCAGAAAAGATGCTGGAAAAAACTCTGAGAAGCAATCCAAAATGTACCATAGCAATACCTTGGATTGTCTGACATAGTCACTTTCCACTGCACTTATAGCTGATGAGAGAAACAGACACTTCACAAGGTTATTCATCTCTTAAAATTAACACCAAAGATACGCCTGTGAACATAACCCTAAAAATCTGTTGAGGTACTGTAAGAAGCATCAAGGGCAAACAGCTCTGCAGCAGAGGCCTCTGCTATGGAATTGTAAAGTTAGGGAACATAAATGCCATCCTTAAAGTTTTACAGGGTGTACGTCATCTGAGCACGGACTACGTGCACTTAAAAGGAAGTTTCACAACAGAAAACTATAAAGAAACTAAGAAAAAAAAAAAATAGGAGGAATTAGATTGAACTTCTGTTCCACAGCACAGAATAGATCACGGAATCACAGCCTCTGGGGTCAGTAGGGACCTCTGGAGACTGCCTAAGCAGGAGCAGCTACTACAGTGCTCAGGAACACACACTGC
This sequence comes from Jacana jacana, assembly GCA_013400555.1. Lineage (NCBI taxonomy): Eukaryota > Metazoa > Chordata > Aves > Charadriiformes > Jacanidae > Jacana > Jacana jacana. The sequence continues at coordinate 3,408 of VZTM01017287.1, read as the reverse complement.
CAGGTTTCAAATATCTCCAAGGATGTAGACTTTAGCACAGCTCTGGGCAACCTATTCCAGTTCATACAATGGCCATTTACATCTGGGCATCAAAATAAGACAAGACAGGGCACAAAACCATTCCTCACCTTGCAGAGAAAGGGGTAAGAGATTACCCAAATATACTGAGTATGGAAAAATGTCAGAAATCATCTGATATAGCCTTTTTTTTTAACTGAGAATTTCTAGGTTTTGTCACATAATTAATCTTTGTTTTCTCTCACACACGTGACAGTCATGAAATCAGTATATACTTATCATTCATAGTTAAAATAGAAAAGACCTTTTTTGATGTTATTTAATGCATATGCAGCCTCATCAGCTCTAAATTGTTTGCAGGTTAACACATTTTATTGCACACTTTAAGAAGTAATTTTATGCACAGACTGAGGAAAGGCAGACTTGTATTTTTGAGGAGTGAAAACTTTTATAGTGAAAATTCCAGAACATTAGACTGTAGTCTTACAGGTCCTCTTTCAATATGTTTCCTTCTCTTGAGGATCATACAGACTTCCAGGAACATTTATTCTGGGATGAGGATGATTGACAGGTTATTCACTTCTGACAAATGCCTTGGTCTGCTTTGTCTTGGAGTGCCACTCCAAACCAGAGGGTCTGCCAAGGAACAGAGAAAGGCCACAGGGCACCCTGGGTCCAGGCAGATAATGGGGGAACTGCCTACCTCCTAAGGAAGTACTAAGTAAGGTTCCAATTTTACAATCTTCGTTGTTCTTTTTCTTCTTGCAATTTTATGAATACAATGTGTCACCATCACTAGATAGTTCCCTAATCAAAGACTGAACAAGTTGAGAAACTGGCCCTTAACAAGCAGTCTCACATTGTAACGAAAAGCACAGTCTCAAAATACACAAAAAACACAAATCAGAACTAAAATCAACATATAAATCCCCTTTCTGAAGTGAAGAAATACCTATACTGTATGCCCTTCAAAGAGTTTCCATTCAGAACGTTTTAATTTTA
>VZTM01017286.1:67165-94090 GCA_013400555.1 Jacana jacana | reverse complement strand
CTCATCCAGGCCATGAGCAGCCAGTTTTTCCATGAGAATGGTGGGGTACAGTGTCAAATGCTTTTCTAAGGTCCAGATATATTATATCCACTGTCTTCCCCCCATCCAACAATCGGGTTATCAATGTAATGTGTCTGAGTATCCTTGATTTTGGAATAAAATGGAAATATTACTATGCTAGTACAAGAATTTAGTTAGAGCTTCAGAACAAGGTGCTTCGTGTGAATAGAGATTGAGACCAATTTTCTAGTGGCAGAAACAGTCAGTCTGGAGCTGCAGATTGTGTAGAAACACATCTCAGGAATAATTGCACATAGACTCACTAAAATGCCTAAAGTAGTGGACTGGACTTATGTGCCATTTTAGTACTGCTGTGGTGGTGGAAATGTGCCAGAGGACTCCTGTCCAAAATGCTGGTTAAACTGGTGCTGAAGTGAAAGGATAATTTAGGGTATGGTCTGTAAGGAAGACGTGTAAAGCAGCAGGCTCAGTGCGGAGCTGGATGTCAGTCTTCCCTAAAAACATCTATTCAACTGGAAGTGCACGTCTGGTTTGAAGATGGTTTTCTTTTTCTATGTATTTTCCCCACTATTTATCATGCTGTGGGATAATTACGTATGCTTATAACTCCGTTGCAATAGCAGGAAAATGCTTTCTGCTCTGCAGTGTTCTCTTGACCTTTATAGTCTGTTTTTCTCTGTTGTTTCCCCTCCACAATACAGCCCTAAAAAGGTAGAACTGCAGTATTAGGGGAAAATGAGAGGATGCCATCACAGAACTCTTTATAACCTGCTCTGTCTAAACTGGGCCCTGTAGAAACTTTTAGAGGACAAAATATGAGACTTACATGGGCTTTAATTTCTCTTCCATAAAGTTCCACTAAATTAAAGAGCTGGTCACATCAACAAGAGCTGCTCAGGGACAGAAGTTCCCAACGGTGTGAATGAAATTCTCCAACAGATCTATAGGGTTTTTCATTACTAAAATATCAAACCTAAAAATATATCAATAATTTCAATGTATAATGCTCACTACACCAATATTAGAGCTTTTCTCCTTAGATGTACCTGCAGAGAAAACTTTATAGTGTTCAGACAAGGTCCATGTAAATACTACTTAGTCCATCAAAGAGAAAACAAAAAAAACATAATTAAATAAGTAACAGCATTAACTTAAATGAAAACTCTGGATCAAGCCTGCCATAGTTACTTAAACAGTTCCTACAGATCCTAAGTGTTGTACATAACTTCCTCTATTAAAGACTATCAGGAACGCAGTTCAATATGATGCCCTATAGATCTTGCAAACAATGCATATTACATACAGTTGCCATAAAAAAAAGCTTCATGGGAAGGAAATGTCCTTTGTTTACAAATAATGGTTTGGGTTTTTTTAAATTTGTGATTTTTCCATAGATGTCTGGGAAATTAGAAAAACTGAACAATGAAAATGACTGGGGCCGGGGTAAATAAAATTCAGCTGCTTCGGTGATAGAAGATTTAGAAGTCTTGAAGTAAATAAGTTGTATGTTGGAAGAATGGCAAGCTGACTATACGGTTCCCATTATTTTTTACTCCTCTCATTGTATGTGCTAAAATTCTTGCATAGTGCTGAGCAGTTGGGATTGTATATATAGGTATTTTTCTTAAAATTTGTTCCTTTTAGACCTCACTCTTGGATAAGGTTTAGCTCCTTCCCATGGGTCAGCAAAGCATTTAAGTACACATTGATCTTTCAAGAAAAGTAATACTTGAATAAATGGGACTCTGCATGCCTGAGTGTTTTGTTCTGTCAGAAAAAGTGTTCAGCATTTAGTAGGACTAAGCCTTTCCACTATTTGAGAAGGTTCTGTGGACAAACTGTATTGTCAGGTACTGCGTGAAAATTCCTGTGAGCCAACATGAGAAGAAAAAAGGAAGGAAGAGCCAGTAATTAGACAATAATAGCAAAATCCCTTTATCTTCTGCTCCGCACATGGGCACAGTAGAAGCCAGTCTCTTGGAGCTTTGAACCCTAATGCTGAGTCCTAATACTCTGCTTGAAGCTGCTAGAGAAGCAAAGCATAGAGCCCACAGTCTCTTATTTTCTCTTTCCTGCTCCAAGGTTTGAAAAAAAAAACCCACTTAGATGTTTCTTTGACTGGGCACAGTTTCTAGTCCTTTCTGGGATGTCCCTACAGACTGGTCTTCTGTAGGCCAAGCAAACTTTCAAATCCTCCTTTCCTGGAGGGGTCTTGCACAGGGTTTAAGCAAATTTGTGGTCATCTTTTGCCATCATTTTGACGAAAGAGTTGGTCCTCAGCTAGCAATGGGGGCTCTTATGGTCTTTTTATGTCACTGTGACATCTCTACATGGCCTTGAGAAGACTGACTCCATGATGAGTTGTGTTCAGAAGATCTGACTGAAGCCTTTATGAAAAAAATAGGTTCTTTAAGTGTTTCCCAGGCTAGGTTATTACTGATGTGTTAGGAAACTCTCTGGTGATTGTTAGTTCCTGACAGTTCTTTTACAGAAATAAAATATTTTTTTTAGTTTTTATATTAACCTAGATTTCAGCTGAAAAGTTTGGTTTTAAGCATTTTTATTTGGAAAAGTTTGTCTCGCCTTTAATTCACTGCTAGCCTCTGTGGGTTTGTGTGTGTGCAGACATATGTGAATAAACTTATTTTTAATTTTTTTTTTTATTAATTAATCAGAAATGCTAGACAGGTTTGTCTAGCTAGGTGTCATTTACTTCTCAGAACCAGACCACTCCTTTGAACGATAATTATATTTTCCAGATGCCTAATTATGGAAAAATGTAGTATTTTCCACATCAACATCTGCCTTCATGGCACTGTCTGCAAATATTCCTGCTCGTGGTTTAGAGATTGCTTTCTGAATGTTATATGGTTTAATTACAGATGAGTTTTCTAAATTCTTTCTACCTATTTTCTTTGCCTTCTCTTCATAAAATAACTACATTGCTTTTTTATTAATGTTTGTAGAAATCTGTGTAAATCCCTTTTACATTAAAGCAGACAGGGGTGCATCTTGATACTTCCAGTTTATCTTTTTCCTCACTAATTTACTGGTACAGATTAGTACTGAATTTGACAAAATGCTTTATTGGTATTTGATGACACAGAAACTTTCATGATGATGTCAGGTTAATTCCATGAAACATGGAGTATTCACTTTATGTTAAAAATCTGAGGAAATCTTTCGACCAACGGAGTTAAGAGAGAACCTTTGTAAAGCTAGGGTTATGTTCAGGTGAATACACAGTAACCCAATGCTATTTAGTTACCTCAATTAGATGAACCTCTCAGCCATTCAGACTCCATGATTTTTAGAACTCGTCTTTAGCTAAACTATGGACAGGATGAAAAGTACCTGAAGAGCTTACGAAGGCTAATTCTGCTGATTTTCAGGTCATTCTGAAAAGACAAAATCAAGGTTTCTGCTTTAATTTTTTTTTCAGCATGATTGCTACTGGCTCCAACTACAGACTAAAATTTCAAATAGTATAATATATAGAGAACTAAGGGTAAAATTTTCATATGTCATTTGATGTAGTAGGACTATTATCTCAGGAACACTTTTAGAAGTGTAGACGGGTTGGTCACTCCCGTCTTTCGTTTATATTTTTAACTGCGTGGCTGCAGGGAGAAAATTAGGTAAACAAAAGTTCTAATTTGGAAAGTCAAACGGGAAAGGAGTAAGGAATAGAAGACATTATTGGCCCTTGATGTGAATACGCACGTGTACAGCAGGTGCACTGATGTCCGTTGCTCCTGGATACAGAAACAAAAAATAAAGTGAGAAAGCCCAGAGCCAGTATAATCTCACTCATTCCAGAAGAAGTAAAACTTTGTTTTCCCATAAAGCAAATTAGATATTGTATACTTCAAATTGCCAAATTGTCTAGCCAACGAAAGCAGAGATCTATCCCATATTGCTGGGGCCACCTACTTGGCTCCTCTTCCCAGAAAAGAATAAGAAAAAGGAAGTGCAGACTGATGGCAATAATTCTTCTATGTCTAAATTTTATTCTGCTTTCAGGTTCTTCATGGTGCAACTAAGCTGCAATGAGACAAACTGGTCTAAAGTCACCCAAGAGCCACCTGTAAGTATCATTTGATTCAGAGACGACTTACTGCGAGGAAGGGTGGTTAACATTAGCTAACGCTCATGGTTTGCTGTGTCAGTATTTACCTTTTCTTTGGGAAAGGCAGCCTTTGAAATTATCTGCTCTGGTGTTGGGAGAGGAGGTCTGATGGAGCTGGCAGAGTATTCATTTAGAAATAATCTAAAATCTACTTGTGTAGAGTGATTAAATATTATTGAGTCAGATGTGTGGAGGAGAAAAGGGTTTGCATTCACCACCAGTATGTAACTGAAATGCAGTTGTGATCTATTTAAGTGGATCATGCCTGCTAGTATTCCCAGCATCAAGAAATATTGTTCCCTTCACCTTTAACTGATCTTACTGCTGCATCAACAGGAATATACTGCAAAAATAAAGTTATTGTTCCTGTTACTTTATCACTAGGATTTTCCTTCATTAGAGCCTCACTTCCACTCTGGATCACATTAAGAAAAAACCCTGTGAAGAAATAGTGCTCTGGGTTTCTCTTCTTTGCACTCCTTTTAAATCAAATCAAAGTCAAATCAGTCTGTGATCGGAAGTGATATGGTATCAGTCTCTATAGTGCTGTCTAAAAAACCCACATTGATCAGTGTAGGGAATTTGATAAAAGGTGAAAAGAAAGGGAAGAAAACCCAGAAATAACAAAAAAACCCAGACAAAACTTAGAAGTGTTTTCTTTTACAAAACCATTCAACCAAAAATCCCACAGCAACTAAATCTTAGAGACAATCTGTATTTTGTGAAATTTCCAGTGCAAAATGAAACTTAAAATAATTAACAATTCATTTTAATTAGCCTTAAATCAGCCATGACAGAATTATCTTGATGACATCTAAATTGCTGTAGCCAGGTGCTGGAGTTACCACTCCCCTGAGTTGACAAACGAGCATTTACGCTCTCAGATGGTTCCCTGCCAGCCTATACTTGGCTCACATTCAGACTTATTTTTTGGACAATTTTATTTTTTCCCTAGAAGAGAATGTTTAAATTGTGCAACGTATATTTGGAGGTAAAAAAACCAGCAAACATTTTCAGTTGGCGAAAAGTGCATCTTGTTTAAATCCCGCTCCTGTCACTGGACTCATGGACTCGGGTTTAGAAGGTCGTTAGCAGACTGCTGTAATTGGCAGCTGGTCTCTGAGCTGAGGTTAAAAGTCAGGGGAAGGGAAGAAGTACCAACCAGCACAGCAGCTACAGAAATATAAACTAAAAGGGGGTTTATCGCTTGAAGTAGATAGGGTTTCCTGCCTGTCTTACAAGTTGCATAATTCAACATGGACAGAATGGGGGTATATTACATTCATTTACATTCATAATTGGTTCTTGGAAATCTGATTGTTAGAATTGCAGTTGTCCAGTTGTGGGAATATCATAGGTTTTGCCATGAGATGGAGAGCACACTCACATGGTGCTTGTGGCCCAGGAGCAAGTGGCTAATAGCTAAATTAGGATCATGGATAATTTAAGAACAAACACAATTTGCAATGTACTCTTTTTAAAACCTTAGAGCATAGATAAAGTCAGAGTTGTATTTTTGCTTAAAGTTTCACTTCTTTACCTCTTCTTTCTTTACAAATGATTCTGTATTTTCTCTGGCATTTGTTTGTTTTGCTTCTTCAGATTTAATTTTCTTGCTATTGATATTTTTCTTCTGTAAAATATTTTTTTCCTCTCTTGAGAGGACCTTTTCATATTTTCTATCCACAACATTAATTTATTCATGAACAATTAGAGAATATTGTTACTTGGAAATACAATTACTTTAAGATTACTTTCTCTTTATTTCAGTTGATTTTGATTATTTTGTCTGTCTTTTAATTAAACATCAATCTGGCTTTTTAATTTAAATTTAGTGTCTTCAGCACAAGCAGCCCCTTATTAGTTTTATCTTTTTATTGCACATCTTCCTCCTTCTTTACTCTTTTCATTGTGTTAGCATGGATTAAAATGAATCCTCTCTCTTTCTCTACCAGCCATGGTTGCAATTTCTTTTCCCGTCAGTAGGAATGAAGTAGTGAGTGAGAACTGCAGAAACGCTGTCAGTTGTTTATTCTACAGCCAGTGCTATCTCAGGAGGCAGCTTCCCGAAGAAGCCATGCTTACGGTAGCAAGGGAAGCCAGCGGTGACTCATGGCTCAGCACCCCACTTATCATACCTGCTGAAAGCCTGCCCATCCATTCCCCGCTGCTGGACGGTGGGTTAAAACTGCCCCATGGCCTCACAGAGGTTTTGTCTGGAGCCAACACGAGCTGCCTCCTGTTAACGGTGTGAAACAGCCGACTGTCCCAGCTGGCTGATACTTCCAGAGATTGTGGGCTGGCAGAAATCCACTATAATCACATTTTTTATTTAATCGTTTTTATCATATCCAAGGGTTGGACGCGGCAGTTCCAGGTAGAGCAGGAAGTTTGGGAAGTGGTGGGGGTGCCAGCTCTGCCGCTGTGTCCATGTCATGGGGTTCTGCTGGACTTACAACCCCAGCTGAGGGACCTGGGCAGGAACAGGAGACAGCTTGAGGGAGGAGGTACAGATCAGTATCCAGACTCTGCAGTGTGGGTCTGGAGGGAAGGGACCCTTTCCTATTTAAAACAGTTCTTTCCTGCTCCCTAAGTCTCATGGCATACCTGTAACTGCTCTGTGTTATCGAAGAAAATCTGATCCCAAACATATTTTATGCAACAATTCTTCAGGGACTGCAGTTCTGACCCCAAAAGAGCTGTTACCTTCCTCAGACCTTTCCTGGTTATCCAGCAAATTATGGAAAAAACCCTTCTAGTTAATGCTTTTGAGACTGAATCAAACTCTTTTCCCCACAAACATTTGACAGCATCATTGGGGAGCTCCCCAGTGGGAACAACCAAAAGCAAGAAGAGAGTCACCAGTTCCCATTGGCACAGGGAGCCATCACCCTGAACCCCCTGTCTATTATCTACATCACGTAGTAAAGTAAATGAGTAAAACTGAGAACTTGGAAGTAGGTGGGAAATGAAGGATTGAAATCTAGGGTTGTGTAATACTCAAAATAAAAAGGCTGCTTTAATTTATTTTTGTTTATTTGCTTTGTATAGTCCTGCAGGTACGAAGGGGGATTTTCTAAAGGAAGTGTGGCAGATAAGTAGCAAAGCAGCATGTAAATGCTGCAGCTATGAATATTCAATACAGTTACGGGGATATTTATATAGTAAACAAGAAAAGACAACATGAAATTGCGGTAATAAAAACCACAAGAGTTTCAAACGATACATTAAACTTCAGGCTTCTGGGTATAACTCAATTTTTAAATGACAGAACTTGGGGGAAGGAATTGGCCTTTTTATTACTTCACAGCTGCCTTTGTGTTTCTGGCAGGGTCCTCTGACCCAGTAGCAAGATCCAGTGCAGCAGATCTTGAGACTCTGCTTTTCTCACTTCGTATTTTCTATAGTTTTATGGCTGTTTTTTTCAGGACACTGTTTTGCATATATAACTTATGTACATGTTTCTTCTCTGTAGTGTAGCACACAGTTTGCCTCTCGCAAAGCACTTTGGGAATCTTGTTGGGAAGCTAGCAGGAGGAATTTTAATGTGATATAATATTTTTTAATATTGTATGAAATTAGGAAGCAACACAAACAGTGTTATTATACATAACTTTATTTGAGTCTGCAATTTTTCCTGTATGGTTTCATGCATATAAATGGAATACCCAGGGTCTGGCCATGTGTTAGCATCTCACATTTCCTTTCCTGCCACAAATGCTGCTTATTATAATAGTATGAACAGAAATATGTATTTTTATTGCTGTTCCAAATGAATAAGAAAGCAGAAACACACAAATATGGATTTGTTTTCCAGTATTACCTGTGTCTGTTTTATAGTCTGATAAAATTTTTAGTTGACACAACGCTGAATAAATGCAGCCCTGTACAGTATGTGAACTCAAATATTTAACATATGAAATTTAATAAAATAACAATTTAAACAGATAAGGATTAGTCAAATACAAACCTGATTAGAAACGTTCCCATAATTCAAAATAAAATTCTCAGCCATTATCAGATGTAGGAAATCCACATAAGAATCCATTAAAAAAAGTTTTCAAGCTCCAATATGTTAGATATAATAGACCTTTTTTTGTCAAACACAAAAATAAATATTATTGATTTTATGAATAAATACATTTTCTTAAATGATTTAGAAAGCTCTGTTTATTCATATACAGACAGTGTTTAGAATATGTAGTAGCCAGTATGTCTGCAGATATATTTATGTTGGACTGTTTAGATTGGCTTCACCTCTGTAATAATTTATAACAGTTTCAATGTAAACCTGCCATTGAGCAGGTCATAAAGGTCCTGCATTTTAACCATCATAATTTCAGATAAACCCACAAAACTATTTCTTGCAGGAAAGCTCTAGTTAATCCTTGAATATCTTTGGGATGGAATTTGTTTTTTTATTTAGCCAAATTTAAAGGGCAATAAAGGCCGCATTTTAACTGTGTTTGATATTCCAGTACTGGTGATAATTTAAAATATATACATTTTGTTTTGTTTTACAGCAGTAACTCTTCATTGACACTTATTAATACAAAAATTTCTCCCTTCAATTGATTTCAAGTCTTGCTCAAAAAGAGAACGCTACTGTTCATTTTTAAATGTTTCATTGTACACTAGAAACCCTAACATAAATACAGCAGTGTTTTTCCACACTAAATGTAGATAGATCAATGCCATTTGTTTTTTACTTGATAGAAATTTCTTAAAAGCACTGATTTTTGGAAGTGTGGGAAACATTTATTTAATTTCTAAGTTAAAAAAGAGGGAAAAAAAGCCAACTAACAGCCCTGTTTTCTCAAAATGAACATGTTCTACCAGAATTCTACCAATTTGCTTGTCGTCAGCATACTGGTGTTTTTGAAATGTTAATGAATATTAATGAAATGTTTAATTAATTTATTATGAATATTTTTAAATGTTTTTGAATATTAAAAGCTAATTTAAAAAAAAATCTGCTGTATTTTAGTATGGGTATTTTAGTATTTTAAGCAAACAATGAAAAATCAAAACATGCAAATACAAAAATTGATTTGATTTGGTGTGGGAGGGTTGGTTGTTTTTCTGGATTTTGTTTGCTTGGTTTTGGGTTGGTTTTGCCTTTTTTTTTGGTTTGTTTTTAAATTAAGGAAAGCATCTATCATCTTTTGAACATCCTTTTCTACTCTGACAATGCCCTAGGGAATTTGCCTCTGGCTTTCCTAAACTTCCGATCTTACCCAAGTAAGTCCAGCAGCTCCGTGTTGATCAGCAGTAGAGCATGGGACCTGTAGGAGAGCTCTCACTCTAAAACTATGCAGTCTTCTAAGAGAAATACAGTTAATCTCAAACTTATTTTCTGTAAATGCAGAAGGCTCCAGGTGAGTTTATCTTTTCCTGCAGATTTGTCACGTTGCTCACCACTTGCCTGTTCCCTGCTCCTCCCGATTAAGGCAGCCCACGGTTCATGGCAACAAGCACAGAGGAGGCCTGTAGGTTGGCTGCAATAAATTGGGTAGAGCTTTCCCATTAAAAGGAAGAAGGTAAAAGCCTGTGGCATGTTATCTGATAAAAGACTACATAGGGCTCTGTCCAGACAACGTTACTATTAATTTTTTACCAGTTTTCACTGCCACATGAACAGTATTGCTGCTAGTCCTTATCTGACATCATCCCTCTGGCCACTGATGTCCAAAATGTCAGTAGAAAGATGGTTGATTGGCTGCAGTGGGGAATAGAGGGGGTTATGTATCTAGGGGAAAACCTGCCCTGATTTCTCAAGGTTGAGATAAGTTTTAAATGTACTCTGCTATTAGAATGTTGCTTGGATACTTTGATTGAATCGTAGAAAGTTTCTAGATATGAGGCAAAACACTGAATAGTAGCAATAGTAGCTCCAGCACTGTAACTTCTTTTAAATATATTTTCCCAGATTTAAAATTTAATTGGACTGTCTTTGCCAACAAACTGTGTCATACTGGTCAGGGTGCTTCATTTGATGCCACACGGATGAGTTCTCGAGTTTTTCCAATGTGCAGACATAATTCCAAAGCCATTATACCACTGGTTTTCAAATTAAATTGGAGAGCTTTTCAAATGTCATTTTATGCTAGTATAAATTCCCTGATGATGAAACGTAACAGAAATGGTTTCACTTTTTTTATTCGCATAGTTTATCATTTATCTCCTGGTAATCCTGCCTGTGGCTCCAAAGTCCCTTTTTATTTGAGTCAACATACTAATATGGAAGAGAGATCCAGTGGGATGGACCAACATTTTGTATGATTTCCTACTTTTGAAAAATGAGGCGTATTCCGGCTTTGCTAGAAGTTCAGGAGGAACTTCAGTGGCCCTTGGTAGTGAATGCTTGTTTTGTAAATAGCTCAGCCATCAGGGAGCTCAAATGCTTTATTATTGGAACCATGCTCTCCTCAAAAGTGGGAAGATGGAACCTCCATTCAGAGGTGTGCATATTTCTCTGTGCATTCATTAACATATATACTGATAATGGTGCCCAGTCCAAACAATATAGACGACATTTCCTGTGATTCTGCTGTATTGCATCTGTATCAGAAGGATTATTTTGCATGACTTGTTCTCAAAGGTACATAAATCTGTTAAGCACAGCTTGCTTTCCTCATTTTTATCTAATTAATTAATCTATCATTCACTGCAATTCTAAGGAATTTATGAACGTGGGATTGCTGAGCTGAACGAATGCAGATTTTTGTGATCTAGAAAATACCAGACAAAAGAAGTGATAGGGATGGGCAGTGCAACTTACTGTAGCCCTGTAAAATATAGCTAATAGCTAAAAAACTAATAGCATTTGTACAGGCAATAGCTATTTGATATTTCATAGATTGAAATGCTATGAAATTCTGGTCAGGGCAGAACCTGGGCAGGGGGAGGGCTCATCTCTATCTGCCCTCATATGTGTAACTGTATTTCAGTGGTTACTGACTGACCAGAAGTTCTTTGTTTAGTAAATCCAGGTGAAAACTGAAGTCCTGAATGCTGATTTGCATTGAACCATATAGGTTGTGCTTTGGACATACCTCGAATACCTCATCTTTACCCCAGACCCTGACTCATTCTGCAAGTTAGCATGATCAGGAGTTGTTTAACTATTTCTGGGTGCTCAGATTGTCCTGAACAGCACAGTCTTCCCTCTGCTTCTGCCTCAGCTTCCATAGCTGTGAGCTTTCCAGGTGTGCAAAGTAGTTGCTACTTCTCTTCCATGCTCTCCACCTCTGATCACTGAAGTCTGCTGGCTTTTTTGCTTATAGTTTGGCCTACCCGACAACTTCCAAATAAGAACTCCCAGAATTAGACAGTGGTGCTCCAGACTGCAGTTCGATGGTGAGGATAGAGATGCATGGCTCGTTAATGAGGATTTTTCCCTTCTTCACAAACATTTGGGTGATCTTGACTAGCTACCATACAGGGACGTTTGGTTTTTGGTTTGCTAATTTTTTTCCTAGTGCCACATTTTTATTAGCTTTGCTTATAGAAATGTAGCAAAACAGAAAAGGCCACACTGCTCTGTAAATATTTAAGTATAGACTGTGTGGACACATGGCAGGTACAAACCAGAATCAAAGCAGCCTCCAGGTTGGAGATGGACTGTCTAATCTAATCTAAGTATTACCAAATGCAGTACCCGGTGCCTATGAATTTATGTGTCGTCACGGCAGGATGAGCCTTCCATTACACCGTGTTCCCAGTTGCACTGCAAGACAATCGGCACTCAGCACAGCCGAAATGCTTGGTGGGAATGCTGTTCTATTCACAGGTCATGAGACAATGACTGTTACCGTGTTCAATCGTCTCAGGGCGTTAGCAAGGGAGCCCAACCACAGATTAACTCAGCCTGCTACGCTTCACTGTCTTTCCCTCCTCTACCTGCAGCTGGCCCCTTACAGAGCTGTTAAAATAGATTTTCTGATATGTGGGTTTTTCTTTTTCTTTTTTTTTTTTTTTTTTTTTTCCCCTCTCACTCCCTTGAGCTTTTTGCCAGCCTGCCTCTCCCTGCCCTTTGAATTTCTCTTGTGTCCAGCATTATGCTGCCTTCACTGAGACCGTATCAAATTCTCTGCTGTGTAAATTGGCATGGCTGTGCAGCACTCAGAGGCTCTTTGCCAGTTTACACTGAGAACCTATCCCTAAACAATTATACTCAGCAGTACCAAAAAAACCACTTAAATCAACAGAAATTGTAGGAGAACTTTTGGGCCCGAATTCCGCTGTCTTCAGCTTCTTAAATTGGAGAAACTATCAGGAAACAAGGACACGGAAAGGGAGCTTGGGGAGAAGTCAGGGCACAGTCAGCCTGTTCTCTCAGCGATCAGCAGAAGAAATAACAATACAAATCCCTTGCTGTCAGTTCCATCAGCAAGAAGTAAAGAAGAAGGAGCAGATCAGTTAGTACTTAAAATAAAAGTATTCTCTCTGAGTGTTTCTCCATTTCTCCCCTTGGTTGTAAATCATATAACCCTGCAGATACTGTGCTTGCTTGACAGAAAGACAAACATTGATATGGGCATTTTATCATAATTCCATAAAACCCAGTAAAAATAGAGGCTCAGCAGCTACATTAATTGGCAGCTGGCACAACATTCTTGAAGATGGTGAATGAGAATAGAAGCCATGGAATAGGTAGGTGTGTGAATCCGTTAAATGGAGGGTACAACATCTGGCTTTTTATCTGAATGTCCTGGATTTGATGGTTTGTGAAGCCAAAGCACAGGATACTGAGGACAGGGTATAGGACACCTTTGGTCTTCCGATCACTGGTCAAGTTCTGCTCATCTTCTGCATGCAAATTGCCCCACTACCTTCAGCAGCTACATTAGTGTAGTTATTGTGAGGAAACTTTGGCTTCATCACTAACTGGGTCTTCAGCAAAACTAGACTTTTGTAGTCATGGAACAGGAAATGGTTCCGTGCAAATATTTACCAGTGCTAGTAACTATGAATTTCCCATTTACAATTACACTAATGTCTGCCTAGGGTAGAATGAATCATGTCTTTTCCTAACAGAATGATTTATCCTACAAATATTTGTTGTAAAATCAGGACACACTATGCGAGGCAGCAAGGAAATAATTTCATCTCTTCAATTAGAAGAAGTACTCTAATTGGCTTTTGACCCTGATAGTCCGATAAGGACTAACAGAAACTCTCTTACCCACTTTACACTATGTCTGTTGTGTAATGTTTAAATAAGGCTGTAATTCAGAGAAATGTCTCCTCTTGTTAAAATGTCAATAAAGTTCTTATTGTTTAAGGAAACTCCTGGTAGAATGTCTTGTACTTCTGCCATAAATATTTATTCTTTCAAAAAAAAAGATCCTGGCTCTTTCAATTTTTCTTCTTTCCTTCAATGTTCTGCATAAATCTAAACTGTGCCTGTCTGATGGTTGTGTGTTCATGGGTATGCACACACTGCAGACGAAATCATCATACCACAGCCAGGTTCTCCCCGAGGGATGTACCTTGAACATACCCACCCTATTTTTACCTTTTGCTATTGCTAATGGGTTTATTTCTTTAATGGTTCCTGATTATTCATTCCCAGTTGTGTGACCATCCTGTGGCAATGTACAAAGAAAACAGAATATATACTTTCACTCTGGTTTCATGTTTATTCAGATTTATTTTCTATTGAAAAAACCACACAATCAAGACAAAAATAAGAGTGACAAAAGAATTATAATCTATGTGGCCAATAGAGAGCAAAGTGAACTGAATGCTTCCCTATCTCCGTAGAGAAAAATCTTAATCAATAGTCAGTCTCACAGTGGCCCAGAGGAGATTTCTTTCCTGCTGATTCAAGCTATTTGAATATCCCAAAGGTGAAGAAAACACACTCATGTTTGTTTGCTACATTTCACAACCTGACAAACCACTGGCAGAAACCATATGGTCCATTCTCAGTGAGGTTTGGTCAGGTGAGGAGACCTGGAATGACGTGTTTCTTCCCTACATATATATCCTCCCTGACAAAAATAGTTGTGAGATTAACAAAGGGCACTTACAGCTGGTTTTTGTGTTATATTTAAATGGAGATAGTCAGAATTGTATTTGTTGCAATTTTGATGCAATTCTTTGTAAAAATTAAACTATGGAGTTGTACAGTGTGCTGTCTTTGCCTCAGCCGTGGAGGTAAAGTCCTCCTATAGTTAGTTTTTGATGCTCTGTAATCCCAGTACCTGCCAGACTAAGAAACAGGAAGAATGCCAAACCATGGAGTTTGCTGGGCTTTACGGCAGCCAGGATGAGCTGAGCCTTTCCTGTGAGCATTCCTTGGGAAGGGGTAAAATCCTTCCCCGGCTGCGTGGAGTCTGAGAGGCATCTGAACCCACTAGTTATGGGGATTGAGGAGGAAAATGGCTAATGCATTCAAATCTGGGCTAGAGGAACAGGTATATGAACTGGGTTGTGAAATCAGGTGAAGAGAGAAGAGCATCACAGGCCATGAGTGAGAATGCATTACATGAAACTGGATACACTGATGAAATCAGCTGAAGGAAACTTAAGACAAAATCACGATGTTAACACTTCAGGTCAATTGTACACAAGCAAGCAACCATCTCAGGAAGCATCTCTGTTACTGTGAGGTCAAATCTATTAGCCCTATGTAAAAGGTAGCAGAATTAGTGCATATTTCCTTCATTGGTGAAATAATCTTACAACTACCTTTTCTCATGGGGCAGTTGTGCTTCCTAAAACAGCTAGTTTTAATGTCTAGGCATAACTAACTTTTACTCCTTCAGCTCACCTCATATTTGCATATTATTTGTTTCTATAATTGTTTTTTTTTTACTATTATTTTATTGCAGCTCAGGATAAATTTTAGAAGAAAAACATTTGTTCAATCTGTTTTTAGGGTTGAATTTCACTTGGTTTCGTATTTTTGACTAGATCTATAGATGCAGGTCTATTGCAATCTGTTGGAACACCTGAGAAATTTAGGAAAAATAGGCTAACTAGAGACAACAAATGTACAAATTTACAGTCAATTCTCTGAGGTGTAAACAGTGAACTTAAGTCTAAAAAATATAGTTGTCCCTAGTTGTACAAGATTTTCCTGAGCTAATATAATAAAAGTGCAATGGATGGAGTGTATGAATATCGCGCAGGGAAAGCCACCTCCCGTTTGCTTTCTACAGCCAGAGTTTTTCTGAAGCCCACAGGAAGGTTCTGCCTGCACCACATTGTCAGTAGTGCTGTCTTTCACTTTGACCAGTATTGAGAAGGATACTGCAAAAAGTAGTAAAGGAGATCAATACATCTAGGAGGACATGATTCAAGAAGTAAAATCAGTGTTGTTTTGCATGTAATTCTGCCAAGCGCACAGCTTTCTTGTATCCACGGGGACAGATGTAGAGCAAGCACACAATTCCTGATTGACAGAGCTTCCATTACTAATGCAAATGAATAAGCTATTACAAAATATCAAAAGATTTTGGAGGCCTTCAGGGCAAAAATCTGCAGCAACAAGTACCAAGGCTGTGCTTTTTATTCATGAAAATAAAACACAGTAAGTCTCCCTTCCTGCTGTGTTTCTTGCCTGCAGGATGGAGTGCGATGAAGGAGTCCTTTGGAACACAGGTTCATTTATGCACTTCTGGTCTGCCCCAGTCACACAAGTGGGAGAAACACAGCAAAGCAAGATCTCCCAGGTACCTATTTTTTTGGAAATGTCCTATTCTGGTTGATTAAAATCAGTACCAAGCAACTATACCTTCTGCAAATGAGAAAACTATGGATAACCAGTGAGTAGTTCCTGATCTGCTATCCAAAGGGCAAACCCCCTGTTCTCTATTTGGTAAGTCTGGAATCAATGCAAATTTATGATTGTATTATGTCATGTTAAAATAATAATAATAAAAAAATTAACCTGCTTTCATTTTAACAAGGACAAAAATGCACTCTCAGGTTTTGACTGCTCACTTTTTTTGTTTTCTTTCTATCAGCTCATGGTCAGGGTAATGAAGCCTTCTAAACTAGAGTATCAGTAGTCTGACATTATAATTAGTATGTCATATTCATTTCAGAACCAATTCCTCTATATTAATTTATGTTTTTTATGAGCAAGGAAAGAAACATTCCTGGTCTTGCTTGCTTGTCTGGCATACGTGCTAGGGAAGAAATACTCTGGTTTTCAAATTTTGCTCACTGTTACTTTAAGAAGCAAAAGTAAATGCGTGTCCAAAACACTTTACTGCTTGTAAAGTCCTTCTGTATTTTAATGTGCCTCAGTATGACAAAATAAGAGGATATCTTTAAGTTTAGTAAGTCTCCTTTTCCTGTGTACTTTAATTTATGTTTCAGGCATTTCAAAGTGACTGTGCGGCACTCTATACATTGTAAAAAAAAAAAAAAGCCTCTAGAAATGCTAGTCATGTCTAAAGTGAGAATAATTGGCCCTGACAGAGAGGAAAGTAGTAATTGGAATGAGAGTTGTTTAAATAACAGTTTAAATTTTCTTCCCTTACTTTTCCGATTATATGTACTATAAAGCAGGATTTCTTTGCCTTCGGTGTTTCACAGAGTCGTTTCTGTATGCAGCATGCCCAGTAGTATAACTCAAGTAATAAGCCCAGCTATAATTTGGATTAGAATTTGAGTGTAGCTCCCTTACATACAAATACACCATTCAATCGGTATTAACACCGCATCATCAAAATATTCAGTAGGCTGAAGCAGGACAGGCTAATTGCATCCTCTAATTCTTCTAGGTTATCATCATGCCTTCATTTTGAATGGTTAAATGGAAATTCCGAAGCGACACTAGAGGAGGAAAAACATGCTTAAAAACTTGAGCTATGAATACACTTCATGTTCTGCTAAACACTCTCCCCACTGTTAGTATCCAAGGAAGAGTAAAGTCACAATGTCTTTTAGCCCTTCCTCTGTGTGATTTGTGTTGTTCTTTAGTATAGCTCTGCTCAGAGCTGGGCAGAACAGGTGTTTTCAAAAAGGTTTGGAGTATGTCAAGGTTTAGTACTGTAACATGACTGTGCCTATTTCCCCATTGAGCACATCTGTCTCCTGCAATAGATGCAGCCCCCATCTAAATAGTAATGGGGGTCTGCCTGGCCACATCTGCCCTCCTTCAAAATATTTACGCAAGGTATAAATCAAGGCAGGGATTGATTGGAGAATCTGGAGCGATCAAGTGACATCTGCAGTGCAACAAATGTGCCCTTATATTTGAAGAATAATATGTGAAAATTAGTGTATGAGCTTGGGCATTTCCTACTTTAGCTTTGACGGACACAGCCCGAGTGTATCAGCCCTTCTAATCTCAGGGATCAGTTGTCCTTCCAGCAACCTTTGATGTTTGTCTCCTGAACTTGTAGCTAAAACCTTCAAAGTGTATTGGAAGAGCTTAGAAATATGGAGGTGTTTGTTTTTCTGTTTCTATTTTTTTTTTCTTGGTTGGTTGAGTTTTTTTTTAAAGGAAACAGAGTCACAGGTGAAATTTGACTCCATTAATGTGAGTGATAAACTTCTACTGACTTCAATAACAAAGAATTTAATTCTTCTGAAGGAGCGGCTTGTCCACTTTTTTAACAATGCATCTGAAATGTCTAAATTCACGATTCAGAATCATCTGGACTCTCAATGCTGTCCAAGCTGTAAAATGGAAACAAATAATTATAATAGTTTATAGTTTATGAGAGCTGTTTTTTCCAGCTATATCCATTTGACTAAAAAGATCTAAACTCTTAGCAGACCTATCTCAATTACAATAAAACTATTTGGGAATTTTTAACAATACTGAGAGAACAAGATGAGATGAAGCTTTTCAGTTCATCGATGTGTATTTTGTTCTGTCTATGTTTTGCAATATAGAAGACATTGCATCAGTTTTCAGTGCTTTTTCCACCTGAGTTTCTCTAATCTTCACAAAGATATTCAGTATTTTTTTAATATTGAGTTTCCTAGAAACTATTCATATATGGAAAATGTTAAGATTTCTTTGAATAAAGTTAGCATTATGCAGAATATGGAGATTTTGTAGCAATTTCTGACTTCAGCAGCTTAATGAAACTTTTGGCCATTAAAAATGTTTCAATTTAATTTCAATTTCTTGAATTGTGTATTAATGAAATACTTTACAGGAGGTTTAGTTCAGCTACTCATGTCTTTTATCACTGATGAATTGGGCCTCTTCTGCTGAACTACAACTCTCGTGAGCCACCAATGGCTTTTCAGTCTCAGGGAGCTGCACAGCCTGTGACCCAGGCCCTTATCCATCCTGGAGCTGATGGGGAAAGCAAACCAGCAGGGTAGGACAAGGGTAGGAAGCACTTTGACTATAATTACAGTGAGCACCGGCCTACCAAGACCCTTGGGATCATTGAGTCCAACCATCACCCCTACTCTACAAAGGTCTCCCCTACACCATATCCCTCAACACCACATCTAAACGACTTTTAAACACCTTCAGGGATGGTGACTCCACCACCTCCCTGGGCAGCCCATTCCAGTGCCTAACCACTCTTTCTCGGAAGAAATTTTCCTAATGTCCAGGCTAAACCTATCCTGCTGCAGCTTGCAGCCATTCCCTTTTGCTCTATCACTAATTACCCATGAGAAGAGACCAGCACCAACCTCCCTACAATGTCCTTTAAGCAGTTGTAGAGAGTGATAAGGTCTCCCCTCAGCCTCTTCTTCCTCAAACTAAACAGTCCCAGCTCCCTCAATTGTTCCTCATAAGTTTTATGCCCCAGGCCCTTCACAAGCTTTTTTGCCCTCCTCTGCACTCGCTCCAGCACATTGATATATTTCTTATTTTAAGGTGCCCAGAACTGGACACAAGACTCAAGGTTTGTTTTACTATTTGTTTTGTTTTTCTCAAGAAACAGCTCAAGAGCTGGCAGTAGTCTGAGATTCACCTCAGAGGTATCAAGTAAGCTTGAAAGATAAAGAGCCTTCTTACAGAAGGACAAAACTGGGGTTGCATCAGACTGGTTCCAGTCTGGGTTAAATATGCCTGCCCCTACTGTATTGCAGATCAAGAGTTCAAGTATAAAATGACACGATGTTTTAAATGGGTAGTTTCAGTGTAAGCAGCAGCTGTAAGTGTAAAAAGCAATGATATTGCCATCACACCCCTAACAGTCAAAACTGTTTGGAAATCTCATTTGTTTTTCATTAGTTACCGCAACAGTTTGAATAAAATCCTGTTCAATCTCAGCAAAGAGTACTTTGGAAATGTTAGTCTGTTATTCTTTAAACAAAGTTCAACAGCTATTAACAGAGTACTTGTTTATGATCTTCTATAAATATTATGTTTCTGTACTTCTTTGAAAATGTGGACTTTTTAATTTCATTTTTATTTTAGTAAAAACTGTAAAATTATGACTCACCAGCTGTAGAGTGCCAAGACAGGATATTTCCCAATATATGGGGCAAACAACATTTTTATGTATTTTTGTTACCAATCATATAAAACCCAGCTTATTTTTATAAATGGCTCCATAGGCCTGCACCATAAAAGTTGCATATAATTTTATCCCAGTTTTCAGGGATTTTGGTGCCCATTACCTAGGAAATGTAAACTCTTATGCTCCTGAGCAAAGCCGATATTTTAGTGATCAGTGAAACCCACTCATTTTCATGCAGAAGTGGCCACCTTTCTTCCACTCGGCCAAGATCTCACAACCCAGACAGAAAGTGAAGCTGGACAAGAAATAAAAGAGAGCGCACGCTCCTGTGAGGTTTCAGCACAACAGCTTAAGAGGAAGTTGCAAAATTAGCAGGGGGTGAGTCGTGACTTTTTTTTTTTCCTAATTCCTTGAGTGCATATACTTGTGGCATAGCCACACAGATGTCACCACTTATCTCTAAATCATCCAGAAAACAAAACAAAACAGAACAAAAAAACCCCACGTCTTCAATTAATGAAGGGTGTAAGCTTCATTACATTATGATGGCTATAAAGCTTGCTGTAATAATACCTGTAGCGGTTTACCTCCGGAGCGCTGAATGTGCCTAACCAAAAGGAGTTCTATTGAGCTATTTGTATAATTAACGTGGGGATGTTAGTGGGTAGTTTAATCCCCAGATGTATATTTTATAATAGTTTAGCCTTCTCCCTTATGACTACTGCTATTAAAAGCCGTAGACTTAGATTGAAATTCAAATCGAATGAGTTGTGGCACTGCTTTCACTTGTGGCTAAACTTTTCAGTGGCTTTCCTCAAAACTGAGATAAAAATAGATGTAACTTTATAGTTTGGGACACACCAATGCATTCTAGTTTCACAAAAGGCATATGGTTTTATCACTACTTAAACTATTCTATTTATGACCCAGGGATAGGACCATGCCTCTTAACTGAAAAAAAGGTTTTGTCCAAAATAATAAGCAATCCATTTAATTTTGTGAAATGGAATTTATGCTTTCTGTTCTGTCTTGTTTAAAAAGGTGTCAAGGTACAGTATGAAAACCCCAAATCTAATTTGAGTAGAAGGCAAATGAAGTCCCTGCGAAGGTTTTTTTTTCTGAAATGCTAGGAGCCTGAGGAGTAAACAGGAACAGCTGTAAGAGTGGTAAACAAACTCAAAGGAGAGCAGGTTAAGTAACTGAGAAGCAAAACACGAAGTTGGAATTTATCTTGGGAGAAAAAAAAGGAGGCTTATTTTAAAGGCTTATTGACTTTTTATTATCTTCTATAGGGCAATCCTTTGATGGCTCTGAAGAGAAGGCTTTTCAGGAAGAGGAGGCCTTGAATTCAGTAGCATATGCAACATCACCATGTGTTGTAGAAGTACATCTTTAGCTGGTAATTAGCTGGGGCCAATGAAATGCAAAGAGTGATCTGGAAATTTACCTTGGGCATTAGCCAAAGGGAACCTAGCCAGAGGAAGGCAGGATGGCTGCTAAAGGCTTAATGCTAGAAAGAGCCAGTATTTGATCAAAGGACACAAAGACTAGGAAAGTGTCAGGAGCTTGGGCAGGCTTAGTGAAACAAAGGAGAGCGGATTAGGTTTGAAGATGCTGACAGTATCACATAAAGCGTATGAAAGGAAAGACTAAGACCGCCATTGCTTATGACCTCTGTTATTCTTTGCTGCATAAAAACCCTGACAACCTCTCCCCGTTGCCATCCTCTCGGGTACTGTGCACTGTTGTTGGGTCCCACAGGCTGAACAAGCTCAACTCCCCGGCCTCTCTTCTCAGTGCTCCAGCATCCCACCATCATGGCAGATTTCTCCTCAATATGTCCTAGGGTTCTAACACCTTTTGTATTAGGTAAGCCATAACTTGAAGCAGCATTGAAGTACAGCTTAATGAGAGAGGGCTGAGCAGTGATAAGCCTTTCCCTTGATCTACTGGCTATGCCTCTGTTGATACAGTCCTGTATCTTGTTGGCCTCAGTGCTGCTAGTGTGTATCTGCTGCTCACCAGGATCACCAGACCATTTTCAGCAGAACTGCTCCCCAGTCTGTCCCGGTGCAGGGATGCCAGTCCTTCCCAAGTGCAGGATGTTGCCTTTGTTCAGGTTAAACTTTATGAAGTTCCTGTTGGCCTGACAGGGTCCCACTGAACAGCAGCACTGCCCTGGGGTATGTCATTTGCTTCCCCTGCCACTGATGGTGTCCACACACTTGCCAAGGGAATGATCAGTCTCTTCCTGCTCATCAACTATGAGATTCAGCAAGGGAAGAGAGAAGGCAGAGAGCACTGCACACACAGCAGTTTAGAGGCTGCAACCAGGTACCTACTTTTTAAAGATCTTTTTAGGCAAAATATGTTCACAAAAGCAACATAAGGTCCTGAAACTGCATGAAATTATGTGAGAAGCTTCTAAAAACCCACATTCGGGGGGGATGAGTGGTGCACAGGCAATGCAGTTTGTGTCCTTTTCAGTCACAAGTATTACAATAAACGAAGTTGATTTACTTCTGAGATAAAAATAATTTTGTGACATTCTTCTTGCTTTCAGGATACGGTATTCAGCTAAATCTATTAGGTCTGTCATAAACTACCTTTTCAAACAGCAACAAAGTATCTGGCAGCTCCTCTGGTGATGCTGGGTTATCATTCTGCAGGCCAGGTATGACAGAGGAACGGGCTTTGTGAAATACACAAGGTATAAGTCTCCTTTTTCCTTTTGCTCAGATTAGAAAAACAGGATGTGAAAGGAATGAAGTTCAGACACAAAATCAAAACGAGATTAAGAAACCTCTTTGCTGTTCATGAGGTGACCCTTCACAGGCTCTCAGTAATTTATGGTTATTCCACAGTACTGTACAAGGTTAGTTCAAGTTACTTTAGGCTGCAGCGCTTGATTCTCACTCTGGATAATCTGACAGCTAGCTCTGGGACTAATCTTAGTGTGATAACAAATTAAGTAAATGTTTTCTTTCACTCATTTTCCCCCCTGTTGGATTATGTTGCAGTGTTGTCCTTTTAATAATGCTCAAGATTACTTCCTGGGCACAGGATGTTACTGGAGTTTTTGGCTGTTTTTTCCCCAGTGGCAAGCTTTTTAATTTCTTTTTTTTTTTTATACATTATGCATAAAACTCCCATTGTCATCTTACTTTTCAAAGTGTCAAAACAAGATTTGAGGTAGTGGGAACGCAGAAAAGTCTGTTCACAATTAACTTGCTGAATCAGAAACCAAATTTTGTTTGAACTTATCCGTTAGACTTGAGGCAATAGCAATACATTGGGAAGGTGATGCATGCCTAAACACTTAAAATCACACAGAATACAGAATGGGTTTGATTTTAATCACATTTATATCAGAGCAGTTTATAGCACTCGGGGAGCTGAACTGTGCTATGTGACTAAATGCATTAGTCACAAACCATGGAAAACAACTGTCTCATGTGAAACAATCAGTTTCATAGCTCAAATCAGATGTGAAAAATTAGCATTTGAGCACAGAATTTACAAATTAAGGACTAAAATTACAAGTTAAGTTTGTAGACAACGTATATAGGAGACTAATAGTTTATTTAAATATTAATATCCATTTGTCAGGTACCATCCTCACAAAGAATCCCATGCAGCTGCTCTCTTACTTGATAGAACCTGAATTATATATTAATAAGGAGCCTTGATTTCTGCATTTCTAAAGGACTTTTGCACAATCACATTGGAAAGCCAAGAGCTTCTCAGTGTCCATTTTAAGCTCATACTCAACCAGGGTTNCCCCGTTGCCATCCTCTCGGGTACTGTGCACTGTTGTTGGGTCCCACAGGCTGAACAAGCTCAACTCCCCGGCCTCTCTTCTCAGTGCTCCAGCATCCCACCATCATGGCAGATTTCTCCTCAATATGTCCTAGGGTTCTAACACCTTTTGTATTAGGTAAGCCATAACTTGAAGCAGCATTGAAGTACAGCTTAATGAGAGAGGGCTGAGCAGTGATAAGCCTTTCCCTTGATCTACTGGCTATGCCTCTGTTGATACAGTCCTGTATCTTGTTGGCCTCAGTGCTGCTAGTGTGTATCTGCTGCTCACCAGGATCACCAGACCATTTTCAGCAGAACTGCTCCCCAGCCTGTCCCGGTGCAGGGATGCCAGTCCTTCCCAAGTGCAGGATGTTGCCTTTGTTCAGGTTAAACTTTATGAAGTTCCTGTTGGCCTGACAGGGTCCCACTGAACAGCAGCACTGCCCTGGGGTATGTCATTTGCTTCCCCTGCCACTGATGGTGTCCACACACTTGCCAAGGGAATGATCAGTCTCTTCCTGCTCATCAACTATGAGATTCAGCAAGGGAAGGGAGAAGGCAGAGAGCACTGCACACACAGCAGTTTAGAGGCTGCAACCAGGTACCTACTTTTTAAAGATCTTTTTAGGCAAAATATGTTCACAAAAGCAACATAAGGTCCTGAAACTGCATGAAATTATGTGAGAAGCTTCTAAAAACCCACATTCGGGGGGGATGAGTGGTGCACAGGCAATGCAGTTTGTGTCCTTTTCAGTCACAAGTATTACAATAAACGAAGTTGATTTACTTCTGAGATAAAAATAATTTTGTGACATTCTTCTTGCTTTCAGGATACGGTATTCAGCTAAATCTATTAGGTCTGTCATAAACTACCTTTTCAAACAGCAACAAAGTATCTGGCAGCTCCTCTGGTGATGCTGGGTTATCATTCTGCAGGCCAGGTATGACAGAGGAACGGGCTTTGTGAAATACACAAGGTATAAGTCTCCTTTTTCCTTTTGCTCAGATTAGAAAAACAGGATGTGAAAGGAATGAAGTTCAGACACAAAATCAAAACGAGATTAAGAAACCTCTTTGCTGTTCATGAGGTGACCCTTCACAGGCTCTCAGTAATTTATGGTTATTCCACAGTACTGTACAAGGTTAGTTCAAGTTACTTTAGGCTGCAGCGCTTGATTCTCACTCTGGATAATCTGACAGCTAGCTCTGGGACTAATCTTAGTGTGATAACAAATTAAGTAAATGTTTTCTTTCACTCATTTTCCCCCCTGTTGGATTATGTTGCAGTGTTGTCCTTTTAATAATGCTCAAGATTACTTCCTGGGCACAGGATGTTACTGGAGTTTTTGGCTGTTTTTTCCCCAGTGGCAAGCTTTTTAATTTCTTTTTTTTTTTTATACATTATGCATAAAACTCCCATTGTCATCTTACTTTTCAAAGTGTCAAAACAAGATTTGAGGTAGTGGGAACGCAGAAAAGTCTGTTCACAATTAACTTGCTGAATCAGAAACCAAATTTTGTTTGAACTTATCCGTTAGACTTGAGGCAATAGCAATACATTGGGAAGGTGATGCATGCCTAAACACTTAAAATCACACAGAATACAGAATGGGTTTGATTTTAATCACATTTATATCAGAGCAGTTTATAGCACTCGGGGAGCTGAACTGTGCTATGTGACTAAATGCATTAGTCACAAACCATGGAAAACAACTGTCTCATGTGAAACAATCAGTTTCATAGCTCAAATCAGATGTGAAAAATTAGCATTTGAGCACAGAATTTACAAATTAAGGACTAAAATTACAAGTTAAGTTTGTAGACAACGTATATAGGAGACTAATAGTTTATTTAAATATTAATATCCATTCGTCAAGTACCATCCCCACGAAGAATCCCATGCAGCTGCTTTCTTACTTGATAGAACCTGAATTATGTATTAATAAGGAGCCTTGATTCCTGCATTTCTAAAGAACTTATGCACAATCACATTGGAAAGCCAAGAGCTTCTCAGTGTCCATTTTAAGCTCATACTCCACCAGGGTTAATAGTTTTTCTCTCACCTTGCCTGCCATGGTCCCCAATTTAATAGCAGAGTGGCTCCTCTCAGGTTGGTGGCTCCTGAGGCACTTTGTTATCCACATGGGCTGTATGTGGGAGTCTGAACTAGTCTGTGAGGTGACAGGGTGCCTGAGGCATTGTTACAAACCTCAGTGTCCCTCTGTCTGAATCCCCACTCTCAATCTAATGTTTTACTTTGCCGCTTGCTTTTGTAAATGACTTTAAAAAACTGCTACTAGTTTAGTAATAAATGCCAAATGGCCCACATATGGTAGGCCTTCTCTTGTTTTCATTTTTCTACTTAATATTTACCAAATACTTGAGGTATGTATGGCATAAGAGATTTTTATCCTATGTGGCATAGTTTAAACAGTGGTGGTAGTTTCCAAGTTGTTAGAGAGGAGATTCTTTTGGATAGGGAACATTTGTTTGTTCACCAGATGTGCAACTGCGGTCATCCAGAAACCCTGACTCAACTCATCATCTTTCTACTGGCAACAAATAAATAATCAAAAAGAGAGAGAAGGAAATACACTCTGCCTGGAGAAAATACTAGGTGTAAATTTGTTTCCTTTTCTAAGATGAGGAAAATATTGTGATTCTACCAATTGTTCTAGCAATTGTCCTGCTGCTTCAGGATTGGAGGCTAAATCATAGAATCATGGAATCATAGAATCATTTATGTTGGAAGAGACCCTTGGGACCATCGAGTCCAGCCCTATTCTACAAAGTTCTCTCCTATACTGTATCCCTGAACACCACATCTGATCTACTCTTAAACACAGTCAGGGATGGGGACTCCACCACCTCCCTGGGCAGCTGATTCCAGTTGCTGACCACTCTTTCTGTGAAGAAATTTTTTCCTAATGTCAAGCCTAAGCCCACCCTGCTGCAGCTTGGAGCCTTGTCCTCTTGTTCTATCGCTAATTACTCATGAGAAGAGACCAGCACCAACCTCTCTACAATGCCCTTTCAAGTAGAGCGAGCGATTGAGATAGAGTATTATGCCCCAGACCCTTCACCAGCTTTGTTGCCCTCCTCTGTACTTGCTCCAGTACTTGATATCTCTCTTGTGCTGAGGTGCCCAGAACTGGAAACAGTACTCAAGGTGTGGCCTCAACAGTGTTGAGTACAGGGGGACAATCACCTCCCTACTTCTGCTGGTCACAGTATTTCTTATACAAGCCAGGATGCCATTGGCCTTGGCCACCTGGGCACACTGCTGGCTCATGTTCAGCAGCTTGTCAGGCAGTACCCCCAGGTCTTTTATGCAAGGCAGCTC
Organism: Jacana jacana; assembly: GCA_013400555.1. NCBI lineage: Eukaryota > Metazoa > Chordata > Aves > Charadriiformes > Jacanidae > Jacana > Jacana jacana. The sequence continues at coordinate 67,395 of VZTM01017286.1, read as the reverse complement.
TTCAGCTACACTTTCCCAAGCCTGTAGCAATGCATGGAGTTATTGTGGTCCAAAAAAAAATAAATTAAAAGTAGAATTCCTCTCTTAGTTCAGCCTTAATCTGTGAGTTAATGATTCTTCTGGGGTGGTTGTTTCTGTCCATCTATGAGCTTTACTCAGCATTCTAGCCATACTTGGATGGCCTAGAGGAGGCTATAAAAAATGTTATATATTCATTCAGATACTGATGT